>JAMRYI010001064.1:0-47700 GCA_029231635.1 Ditylenchus weischeri
GATCACCTTATAGAATTTCACCTCCAAAAATAAAGTAAATCATCGTTATGTTTTGTTAGAATCGATGCAATACTTTTTGAAAAGGCCTTGTTCATATATTATAAATAAATAATGAAAATTTCACCTTCCGTACAATTAAAACTATGTTGAGCTGACTCGAAGTCAAATCAATATTATTGAAAAAGCTGGGGTTCGCCGACTCTCCGGCAAAACCGAATTTGGCGAATAGGTATTTATTTAAGATATTTATGGCCTGTAAAAACAGGCTTAGAATTTCAAAACACTTTTTCATTATTTGACTATGCTGTATGAATTCAACTTATTTTTTTAGAAGTCTTTGTGCACAGAGTCTCTTAAAGAACTAAGCAATCCAGGAGCGAGCGGTAAGTAATCTACGGATAGTTAGTGCGTAATGGGTTTGGCATATTTATCGAATGGTAGTTTTCAGGTTCCATCTTCTATGTTTCTAGTGATGACAAATTTATCATCAAGACTGTACAGCATAAAGAAGCCGAATTTCTCAGTAAATACACTTCAATTTTTTTTTCTAATCAAATTCTATAGGGACGTTGCTTCCCGGCTATTATTTGAACCTCCATCAAAATCCAAGGACATTGCTGCCTAAATTTTGACTTTTTGTTACCAGGTAAATTGTCTTTCGATTTTTGGCTGTGGTCTGGGCTGCCTTCCTCCAAGTTTCAAAATCTATTCAGCTTTTGAGAACCTTTCAAGCAATTTTTTTGTCGGAACATGAGTTCTGCTTCCATACTCGCAGTGTGAATTCATTCCTACTTTCGATGAACGTCACTGACACTGACTTTTCGTCAAAGTCATGTGACGTTCGTCACTATTAGTGGCGGTGGGAGTATCGCCTGAACAAGTATCGGTTATTAGACCATGTGAATCATCAAAGATTTGATTTTTCAGTTTTGCACTATTTTCCCCTTTTTGGTACGCATTTGAGAATAACACAAAGTAACTTAAAAATTGTTTGCAGGAGCAGAGATTTAAAAGGTTTGGAAACTTGGAAAGGGTAAACTACTAGATTATTGCTTAGTTTTCATGGAATGTTTTAATTGTAAAGACTTTTTAGAGCCTTGGCAAAAAATTCGCTTGCTTGTGATGAACAATCTGCTGCCTCAGTCAATCACGATGCATTACAAGTTTGATCTAAAGGGCTCAACCTACAAGAGGAGTGCGTCAAAATCTGAGCGGGAGAAGAAAAACCCTACTCGCAAAGATCTTGACTTCAACGAAGAATTTAAGAGCGGTAAGGCTTTTTTCTTTCCATACAATTTTGGGCTAATTTAAATTCACAGGCATTATTTTGGATGCCCACACCTACGAGGTTCTCATGGACATTATCAAACGGGATTGTCTGGTAGGTTCTATATCCATATCTTCTATTAAATTTCTTAATATATTAAAAAGTAAGCAATTTTAAAACTCGAAATTTTGGGAGACTCTATAACAAATAATCAGACTTTTAGGTTTTGGAAAGCTTTAAAATAATGGACTACAGTTTGCTGATGGTGTACACAATATTGATCTCGAGCTCGTTGACTGCTGTGAGTCTGATGCCGATCAATGTGAGAATTCCGATTGTGAAGAAAGTGCCAAGAAAGAATTTCGAGCAGCCGCCAAAACTGAACAGTGGAAGTCTCTGCAACTCGATTTTAACACTTCAAGGGGACCTTACGAGTAATTTTGAATTTGTATATAAGAAAGCAGGTTTATATATGGATTTGCTTCAGAGAAGGAGGTGTCCCAGCGAGGAATGCGAAGGGCGAACGGCTTCTCATATTTCTTGGTATCATCGACATTCTTCAAAGTTATAAGCTATTTAAAAGGCTGGAGCACACATGGAAAAGCGTTTTACATGATGGGGTAGAAAAAATTAATATTTTTAGTTTAGACACGTGTTCATTTGCTCGTATTTAGGATAGCATCAGTGTTACGAATCCAACTTTTTATGCAGAGCGTTTCCAGAAATACGTCCAAAAGAAAGTCTTCGTTCCACAAAGGGCAATAGGTACTAGTTGTGTTGCACGTGTGAAATTTCTGTCCTCCTAGTGTAAACGATGACGACCAGTGCCTGTCTGGGAGTAACTAATTCGTTTGTTGTACAACTTTTTTAAGGCTCTAAAAGAATAAGTGTGAGAGTGTGTTGTTTGTTATCGAGAAATAAATTATTCGAAACACTCGTTAATTTTGGCTGCGCAATATTCTATGCCACTTTTTTTTGTCGAAATTCTGTGTTCTAAATGGACTCTGGCTTTTTTTCCTACCAAAATTCTTCTCAAACTGCTGAAAAGCCTTTTTGCACCGCCAAAAAATTATTAGAGGCATTGATATAAGCAATCGTTTCTTGCATTGATAGCTCGACTCATTTTGTATAGTAAAAGTTGGAGCACTTAAACTATACCCCCACATCTCAATTCGCAGTTGTAGCCTGGAAAAGCAAAAGTTAAAACAGAATATATATTATAAAAAGGACACATACCACAAATAAATGAACTTCAAAATAACAACCAACGGAAGATTTGTACGATACATGAATGAATAGACGAGTAGACCTTCTTCCCCATAGCATCTCTTTCCCCCAGGACGAATCATTTTCCCGCAACGAAATTTCACTTGTCTAAAAAGTACAGCAAAACCATCAGCTTCAAATGTGAAATGACTAAATGCACACCCATTAGCACGTTCATTTAGCTTCATCCCATCCTTATCACATTTCATGCACCGTCTACCACAATTCCATGCACATCAAGGAAAGAGAGAAGGGCGTCCGAGTCATCAGATAGTCGATCCAATTTTTGCCACTATCCACCTTGTCATCTATATCAAAAAAAGGATATAAATTTGAGCATAAGCAGAAGAAAGAAACGAAAAAAGGTCATTATAAGAAGAAAGTCTATAAAATATACAAAGTTTTGCGCGCTTTTATAAAATTGAATAAAGATGTGTAGACGGGTTCAATTGTGTTGTGGGGATAGAGTTCAATTGAGATGTAGGGGTATAGTTCAATTCAGCCTAAAATTTATGTGCGAATAAAGATGGAAAATGGTAAAAGCTTTGCTGGCGGTAGTAAGGCCTTTAGTGGATTAAAATAATACAATTCTCCCTAACATAGTCAGTAATGACATAACGAACTTTTTTCGCTGTTTCTCCTCTGCTCTAACCCAAACTGATATTTACTGACTTTTCAGTGGACTTGAATCAAGCTAAGCATGCTAATAAATTCAAAAACTTCGTCTCAAGTTTTCTTGGTTGGTTTAATATTGAAACAAAAACGTGTGTGTGTCCTTGCAGTGGTCTGTTGTGTGTATGTATGTGTGGGTGCACGTATGACTACCTTGTCTTCTACTTATTAACTACTTGCATTTGTGGTTCATTAACTAGTGCTTTGTTAACCTCTATGTATCCTCATGTCCAGTCTTTTTGCTCCTTGGTGTGTGCTGTGGTTTGCTGCGTGGATTAACCGGAGCTGGTTGGCAATGTGGTCCTCGAGGAGTAAACAGTAAATACAGGGTGTTTCAAGAAATTCAATATACTTTGAAGTGCCATAACTTTCCGTAAAGGTCGTTACAGCCACTTTCATGACAATTTTGGTATATAAAGTCAAAAACTCGATTTTGCTTGGTCCCCTTGTGGTATGGGCCTTACCTATCAATAGGCCGTTTACAGAGCAGAACCAAAACCGCAAGGGGGACCAAGAAAATCGAGTTTTTGACTTTATATAACAAAAACTGTCATGAAAAACTGAGCGAAAATGTAAAAACAGATTTACAAAAAACGACCTTTACGGAAGTTCTTCTTCTAACAATTAAATTTAAAGGATTCGAGGTAACACATTATGAACCAGCACCATTAACCATGTTAAAATATAAAGTCAACTCTTATTAAATGTTTGAAAATTAAGCTATGAAGCAAACACCAGCTAGGCAACAGGTCCGCACTCGCAGTGCCACGGAGAATGTTGATGACCAGCCAGCTATTAGACTAGAATCTGAGCCTATGTTAACTCAGCGAGGGAATCAGGAGAGACGCTCCTACTATGGCAACAAAAGTGTGAATGTGCAAGATCCGGAGTGAGTTTTCCTTAACATGAAAACGGCGGGTGATGACCTTTGTTACTTACAGCGCAGAAGTTAATGCTATACACTATGGTGCAGTTGGTTTTAAAATGCGGAGATCTAACCAAATTAAAATTTATAAAAGCGTGACATTCCAGATCACTGAATAGTAAACTTCTTTCAGGTGGTTCTCTTGTATCTGCGCACTTTTAAGTTTGTGGTGTAGAGCATTAAGTTCTGCGTTGCTAAAGGCAACGAAAGTCGACATCCGCCTTCTGAATTCTTTTTCATTCTTAAAGAACCATGCATGAATACCCACCAATTCAAAAAAATTTCCTGATCATTAAACTTCTGTACGGATTTTTAACTTGGTTTCTAACAAAACTTTACCTAAAATTAAATTCTAGGCCTTGTTTTGTTAGAAACCAAGTTGAAAAATCCGTACAGAAGTTCAATGACTAGGAAAATATTTTTGAATTGCCGGGGATAATTAAGAAAGCATGGGCATGGTTTTTTAAAGGATAGACTTTAGAGAGGAGGGGGAGGTGTATTTTGACTGAAAAATAGGATTAATTTGATTTCATTTTGAACCCATTATTTTTTTACAACAAATAACAAGACTGCGAACCCATCCGACAATAATAACATCAGATAAATTTTTTTTAAGAAATTTACCTTGGCCCAAATCAGGGGGTCCTGGTAGTTTTTGAGTTTTACATGACTATGCCTGCAAAATTAAGAGGAAAACAAGTTCTGAAAAAGTATCCGAATTTTCAGAACTTTTGTTATTCTTGTAAATTTTGCAGACATGGTCATATACAACCATCATATTCAAAATGTAGCCCAGCTTTCTGGCGTCAATTTGAGTAATAACTTGTGAATGACTGTGTCTACTAGATTATTGATAAAATTTTAAGTTTTGAAATTATTCCGAAAATTACATAAACGTCCATGATTTGGATCAGGGCAAATTTTTCGAAAAATATTATTGCAAAATTATGATTTGATGTATTTTTCGTCGGGTGGATTCGCAGTCTCATCGTTTAGTGTGAACGAAGTCGACATAGGCTGGAATGCACAATTGTGCGGGTTTTGACCACTTTTTCGTGCTTCTCGACCCCTAAAACACCTAGAGAACGTGTTTCCAGGTGGGGGACGTCAATTTTTGGGGAAAATTTTTTTGACCATTTTTGGCCAAAACCATGATACCTTATTTTGCTGTTTTGCCTGTTATACCATGTTTTTCAACACAGGGCTTGGCAAAAAGAGCCTCTAGATGCATTTTTGATCGAGAGTCTTGCTCGGAATTATGTCTAAGGTAAGTGAGTGCGCGCATTCAAACCACTAAGCCTCTCGTGCTTCGGGGCGCAGGGGCTTAGTTGTTTGGGGTTGAGATGTATTTAAAACTGAGTACAAAACCCAGTGTTCGAAACTATGTTCAAACCCTACCTTCTCTCCTTTTTCAATGCGTTCATTCGTGCATACCCATTGCAGACCATCCGTTCTGTATAATTGCGTATGTTAAATAACTTCATTGAAATAAAAATGTGAAGTTACGGATTTGAAGGATGTTCTCGCAACTCAAGCCAATCACCACACTTTTTACAAGGATACAGCCCTTCATTCGGAACCAGATTCCATTGCTGCAACATACTTACGAGATGGTTCTTGTCATTGCAAATTTTTTAGAGGCGAATAAGATTCAGCGACATTCTCCTAATATGAGTGAAGAAAGAATCAGATTTGTTAGAACAAGAGTGTTCGCGAAAAATTTGCACTTTTTTCGACTACGGGGGTATCATGGTTTTGACCAAAAATGGTCAAAATTTTTTTCCCCAAAAATTGTCGTCCCCCATCTGGAAACACGTTTTTTAGGGGTTTTAGGAGTCGAGAAGCACGAAAAAGTGGTCAAAACCCCTTTTTCAAGCTTTTCACAATTGTGCAGTTTAGCCTCGACATATTTCCAAAATATTTGAAAAATCGACGCCCGCGAGAGTATGTTAATAACGTTAGTCTCAAGCATTATATTGGTGCCAGTCTTTTGAGTTAGTGTCGCTCATGGGCGTGTTGCTTTTATTCTGGTTGTGACCTTTAAATTTAATGTCGAATTTCATTGCTTATCATCTACAACACCTATCCAAAAATTGGAAAATAAGAAAGGAAAGAGTTAGAAAGTTACTAATTTGTTTTTATTTTAAAAAAAGAAGAAAGTGGAGCGACTATTTGCAACCAATGCAGATGATCCAACCCAACAAGTGTTTAGCCATCAAACCGAAGTATAATAAGCTTTATCCCTCTAAAAATATCGTTAAAGGAGGGTTGAAAGCTGTTAAGGAGATAGTCTCGACACGAAAGGATTATCCCAAGTTTTGCGTTTTTTTAATGTAGTTTATGAGCCGTATTTTGCATGTTTCTCAAAACTAGGGTTGGACAGGTTCGGTTAACCGAACCGGTTAGATTTTTGGCAAATAAACCGAAATCGAAAACCGGGTATGAAAAATCCCGGTTAACCAAAAACCGGGTACGTCAAAAACCCGGTTTTTCTGGTTTAAGCACTGGATAAAATGGCGCTTGAATGAATTGAAATATTTTATTGTGAATGGATTTCAAATGAGTTCAAAATAATCTTGCATGGAGACTACCTCACTTTTGCATTTCGCAATGCAGTAATTTGTTATTAGTTTCTGATTTGTTGTTGTTTTTTTAACTACTTACTTCGTTACTGGTTGTAGAATAATAATAATATTATTATCTTCAGAAAATGCCGCTCGCAAAAACCGCCAAGATTTGGAAGTTCTTCCGGGTCGTGACCGTCGATGGCGTAACACAGCGTCAGTGCCTGAAGTGCCACAGCTATCTATCGGTGCCAAAAGATAAATCTACTTCTCAGATAATCAATCATCTCAAGTCGAAGGGTCACGAAGAACAGTTCAAGGAGTATGAATCAGATACGCCATGCAAGGTATTAATTTTACGATTTGCTTTACCCACAATAGCATGACCATGTCGCATTATTATTTTGTTGTAGATTCCTCCGATAACTCCATTTTTCTCCGAGCAGCAGTAGTAAAAAAAATTGTCAGCGCAAAATGGATGAAGAGCTTGTTCAAATTATGGTGCGTCAAAATTTCTCGATGTGCTTTTTCGATGACTTAGATGTACAAGCAAGGACGAAGAAGGCATTTCCAGATCTGAAGGTAATGAAGGAAAGGGAATTGGAAGAGTAGATTTAAGACCTTTTGATTCAGATAAACGGCCGCCGGTATTACTGCAGGGACGTCATTCCATCTATGGGATACGATATAAAGCAGAAAATAGTACAACAAATTGGTGGTATGCACTTCTCGATTACAAGTGACGGTTTGAGGCGAAAATTTGGAAAAACCGGTCGGTTAACCGGGTAGCAGGAAAAAACCGAAACCGAAAACCGGGTAGAGCCAAATTGACCGAAACCGTCCAACCTTACTCAAAACCTACAAAATGCCAAAATCTATACAAAATCTTGGCCTTAGTTAACTATTCAAATCTATACAAAATTTGACTAGAAATTTTTTATAGATTTTGTATAGGATTTGTATAGGTTTGTATAACCTTGTTCATTGTAAAAGCCGTCCATTGTAGGAAAATAGAAAAGTCCACCACGAGTAGACCCAGTCAAAGAGAGAAGTGGACCAGATCCCAGGGTGGAGTATATTAGGTCCAAGTTTGAGTAGAACAGGTCAAATGGTTGAATAAAATAGGTTCAATCGTGTAGTGGATCAGGTACATTGTTGAAGTTGACCAAATATAATTACAGGGCAGCACCGAATTGATCTACACTTTTTTAAGTTTACAGGTTCAAATCCTGGTGGTAGCAGACATTATTTTCCCTTGAATAGTAGTCATAAATTAGTTTTTAGAGGACCAGTAAGGATCAGGCACATTGTTTAAGGTGGGTAGGAAAACCACCTGGTATGTCCCTTAAATGGGTATCCACCTCATGAATCGAAATTTTGAATTTAAATTTCTGAATTTATTAAAAATCATTGTACCCTATCCAAAGTCGTGTTCTGAACACGGTTTGACAATGCTAAACAGCGACTTGACTTACAGGAATCCCAGTTCTGGAGTAATTTCGTATCCCGTACGGTATCCAGGTATATGGAGATGGTAGTACCAAGAAAGTGGTATTCAGTTAGTTTAACCAAGACAGTGAATAGGTATCCGTACGGGCGGCCTTAAATTCATCCTCGGTAAATTTATCCTCTAATTTAGTCTTGACAGGAATAATTTTAATTATTATAATTTTTGAAAAATTTTGCAAGAATTAAAATTTAGTCTGAACCAACCACACGAAGCGGTCGTCCACTTGGTGCGAACTTTTTTACGTTTTTCATGTTCCAAAACCTGTTTTCTGGACTAAAGTCAAGGGTTGGAGTGAACCAGGTCTAGCAGTGAAAAGCTCCAGGTCCACGGATGGATTTTGAGGGCAGTTGTCGATAGTTGTCCAAGTGCAAAGTGGATAAGGTTTAGTAGCAGAGTAGGACAAGTGTTGGCTTCGAGAAGAAGTTTTTCCAGGGGTGTTGTGGACAAGATTAGACTACGTTCAGGTGTGGAGTGCATTATTTCTAGAAGGGTATTGGACAAGTTTCAGGGCGGGGTTAGCTAATTTTCAGCAAAAGAGTGGATAAGGTTCTGATGTAAAAGGACCAGTTGCGGGGTGAAGACAACTAAGAGTGGATCAGGACCATTAAAGGTGGAATGTACTACTGTGTTCTGTGGTGACTCAATAGGGTCTTCCAGCTGTTTTACCAGAAAAAGATGTTTTGCGGAATGTCATCGCGAAAATTCCCTGGAGCGTAGGACTTTCCATTGAGTAACCACAAAGCCCCCACTGGACTACCACCAGCTCCCATTAGACAAACCCCCATTGGGTTACCACAAAGTTCAAATTCCCACTGGATTACACACTGGGAACCAAGGGAATTTGGTGGTAACCTCGAGGGAGTTGGTGGTATTCCACACGGAAATATTTACCTGTGTGGATTAGTATCATCAATATCAGAGTTTCTAAATTCCTTAAAAAAATGCCCTAAATATCGAAATGCAATAGACTAATCAGTCTTTTTTCGATGGTTTTTTCCCTTTTCCATTTCAATTTTTAGGGAATCTTTTGGAAAAATTCAGAAATTCTGACATTGATGATGCTTATCCAATTTTTAATTCTGCACAAGTTTTTTTAAAACCGTAACACCAGATTGTCGACAAAATATTGCCCTAAAACCACATTTAAAAAACTCAAAACTTAAAAGAATGCTTTTGTGTCGAGACTATCTCCTTAACAGCTTTCAGCCCCCTTTCACTTGATTGCAATAAGGGGGGAAAATGTTTTCTCAAACTTTTAGCTTCAGTGTTGTTTCTTGCTGTTTAAGATGCATTCCTTCTTCAGTAGTTTTAAGGTCAGAAATAACCTATTCTCAAACAATTTTACAACATCGTTTTTGCGAAATTAAGTTGTTCTTAATCAGTGGTCGTTGTTTTGCTTCACAAACTTAAGTGTGTAAATAATGTAAACCAAATTATATTTCTGACTTGCTTCATACTTTTACATTTTGTTTTCTATTTTCGAAAAGATGTTACTCTAAATGATACGTCGTTAGAAACTAGAATCGCAGGGATACTTGATGGTTTTATCCAGGCTTGGCAACCGGACGGAATCCGTACGAATTTCCCGGAATCCAATCCGGTTTCTGACGGCGAAAAAATTCGGAATCAGTCCGGTCTGAACTTTGAAATCCGGAATCGAAAAGTTCGAAAATCCGGATGAAAATTATCCAGTGTTTGTTGAGTTTTTTTGCGTCGAAAATAAAGATTCTTAAATTCAAACCAATTCCAAAAATTTTAAAGATTTGCTGTCCCAAATACTCTCGAATAGTTTAGTCAAATCGCTGATTGTCCATGCCAAACAGCATTCAGAATACGAAACCAAGTACATGTTATCGGATTAACGACACCTCAGATTAACGTCACGTACGGCACCTCTGAATTGGCTTAGTTGGTCTGATTAAAATTATATTTGTAATGGGCTCTCAAATTAACGTCACTCAGTTTAGCCCCTTCCTATAAAAGAAACATTCAGATTAGCGTCACTTTACATATTTAAAGGCAAATTTAAATATGAAAATGTTAAATTGGAATTGTCTCACTAAAATTTTTTCGGAATTTATGTTGCAAAAATGTCTTTGTTTTTAATTTCTTATTTTTCGTCCTTTTTATGCCCGAAATCCAATTCTCATCAAATTATTATAATGTTTTCAGTCTCACTTTGCATGAAATCAATCAAAAAAATCTAAAAATTAACCAAAAAAATCGATCAAGAAAATTTTTTGAAAATCCGGAATCCGGACAGGATTCCTGGTTTTAAAATTTGCGGATTACACCTTTTTTTTAAATGCGGTCCGGAATCCGTTTGGGACCAGAATTGCCACGCCTAGTTTTATAACTTTAAAAAGGTTAGAAATTTCAAGAGAAAAAGGCAAAACGAAAATTTGCCTGAAAAGTAAACCTCGTCGAAAAAGTATTGCCTATTTTTAAAAGTCAATACACTCGTCGCTCGATTGAACGATCACCTAAAAATTTTGCTCCCACCTTGGATCCGTTTCTTTTTTCGACCCAAATTTTGAAAGCTTTTACTGATTCTGTTTTTACAATCTGATTAGTTTAATAAGTAAAACAATTTGAACAATGCTTAAAATCTCAATTATCTATTTCTTCCATTAATTGTGTTTTTGTTGTGCTAGTCTGTCTGATTGCTTGTAAAATTAAAATTAAACCGCAAAAACTAGCAACGAAACGATTTTTACTTCTACTGTAGCTTAAATTTTTTTTTAAAAATAAATAACACTATTTAAAAATTACATATTTATCCTGCCCAAACCCCCTCCACATCCATTCCTATAAAAAGTTGCACCAACAACACTTATTTTTTTGAATGTTACAAAAAAAGTTTTGCATGCTTTGTCTGTAGATATATTAGGCAAAAACCGACAGTTGACTAATGCGAGAAGTAACCAATAATAACTTCTATGCTAATGATTCTCTATATTCTTTTTTACTTTGTTTGTTTATTAATATTTGAGAAAATAAATATTACGAATAGTGTTGCTTTGTTAACACGTCGGGTACGGATTCTCCGACCTGTGCAGCTAGACTCAGAATTTACGAGGAACAAGATGGTGTGGGTCTCATCTGCTTCGACCTACGATGAAGTGAGTGAAAAGACCAAATTCATAAAGTGACGAACAGAAACAGGCATATAGCTTCCTAATTACATGAGCACTCACACGAGTATAATATCTCATATTGAAGAGAAAAAATGCGCTTTCTAACGCATACTGAACTTTTTATTTCTGTGAGATATATCGCGAAATAAATGCATTTCAAAATTATGTGTCATTTTTAGAGTATGGAATTTTGCAAAAAATAATTGTAATACATTCTCCAGCAATTATAAACTAATGCACTGAATAAAATAGTGACAAACCATGCAAAATAACTATTCCTCGAGTTGCGGATATTTTCGGGCATATTCCTGCACTCTGTCTGCGCCTCCGAAAAACTGGATCCACTTGCATTGCTTGCCTGCCTTGTTGGCTTGTTCCAGAGGAACTGCATCAATTGTCTACGCACTTGCTCATGTTCACCCTCATTGTTGTACACCAGGAATACGATCGATCTAAATCAAAAACTCAATGAATATTGCAACCCAATCAATTTTTAAATCTATTTAATTTCAGGAAAAATGACGCTAATTTTTTGAAAAAATGTCTGCTTATTATTGAAAAATGCCCGCTAATTTGTGTCAAATGCCCGCTGATTTTTTGAAAGAAAATTAGTGGTCATTTTTCACAAATTAGCGGGCATTTCAGATTAGCGGGCAAAATTAAATACCACCCTTTAAATACTTCGTAAAATTTCTATTTTGCCTGTTAAAGTATTTTTCAAAGGATGCAAAAACGACTAATACATTTTTTTTTCAAACAATTTATTTTACACACACGCACACACATTGAAAATCAAAAACATTCTTAGCTCAATTAATTGGAGTTCTTGCTCCTGAGTACTTTTCCATGGCACAATGTATGCGAAAATGCAGTTTTGTTTCCAAGGAATATCCTTTATAGGCTCTAGCCCTAGCCAGTAAAACTTCCACTTCTTCTGCTCTATTTAGATCAGCGCTGACCAGTGCTAACTCGAAACATGCATTTGGCGCTAAGTAGAAGTGGTCTGTCAACCTCTTTTCACTAGAAATATTCCACCAATGTAAAAAAAAACAACAGTCTACAAGCCATACTTTTCCATGACTCTCGAAAAACAATCTTCAGCTTTGTAGTTTTCTTTTAGACTTCTGTAGCAAACTCCCATCAAAAAGAGGTACAAAGATTCGTCATCTGGATTATCTACAATTTTCTGAGTGTTAAAATATTTAGAACTGAAATATTAGGTTGTTCAATTACACTAGAATCACTGATGTAGTGGTACCCTTTCAAGTTTGACCCCCAACTCGGTCCGACACCTTTTTAACCTCGATTTTGAAGTGTTTTTCCAGGCTTATTCGATCAATCCAGTTCGAAAAAAATCTCTGTCTCTGAAAATTACCATGTTTTTGTCATCAAGACCAGCGCTCCCTATATAATGGCACCCCCATTTTAAAGGGTGCTACTATATCGGCAAAATGTCGGACCCAGCTGGAGATCAAACTTGAGGGTGCTACTATATTGGAGGTTCAAGTGTGGTTCGATTATTTTCAAATTTTGTCTCAATTTTTTAAGCTTGATATCAAAGACACAAATCACTCGAAAGCGACTCTGGACGCATGAAAAAGCATGCATACCAGAGTTTCTATATGCGGTAGGCCACAGTATTCAAAAGTACGTTCAACATCTTCTTGTTGGTGGGCTCTGTGTGATTAATGGCCCCCTTTATTCCTTCCTTCCAATATAGTCACTACCTTAATCCCTTTAAAATAATGTTTTTTGGGAATTTAAAAAAAACATTTTTTTTTAAATTTCCGTAAATTGTTTACCTTTGGGGACCAAGGCAAACCAAAAATTTTTTTTTCGATTTTTCAAAAACCAAAGTGTTTCCGTGCCGTTTCAGAGCACGAGAATCAATATGAGACGGGTCCCTCCCCTTCGGTATAAGTAAATTTTGCGCTGGCTGGGGGATTCTATAGTCTAGCGTTATTATTTTTGCTAGATTTATTCCAATGATGCCCAGCTTTTTAATACTGATAGAGTACAAAATTTTACTTTCGCGTTAATTTGAAACTTTGGACCAAAGAGGAGGCCAACGACAAAATTTCCATTTTCAATTTTTTTGTAGATTTTGCTACTTTTTCGTAAGTACAAATAATATGAGTCTTACATATTGAATTTTAAAATTTTTTGCCAAAACTTTGAAGATAGACGGATTTTTGAACAATCCGTTATGTAGTAAAGTAGATTTACCACTTGGATTAGACCTCCATGTGGCTTCTATATCGTCTATAATGGGCCTAACAAAGCTAGGATGACCGTCCAGAATTGAAAATCCATTCCAGAAGTACATAAATTCCTAAATTATGACTGTGTTTAGACAGTAAGCCTTACTAACATAGTGTGGATAATAGAGATTTCCCCTCCTCAAGTATCTTTGGGCTTTCTCTCAGCAAACTTCTCCACGGGATAGATTTTCCAGCAATTCTTAGACGAATGGATGGTATTTTCTGAAATTTTTATAATAGGCCGGAAAAGTATGTGGTCTAACAAAAATTTAAATTGCTATTTGTAAGTAGCAGAGGCGTAGCCAGAAATTTCTGACAGGGGGGCACCAGACTATTTTTGGCCAGTTCACCTACACCGTTAAAAACCTGACCGGGGTTCATGTGCCGCCTGCTTCCCACTGGCTACGCCACAATTTGAATAGAAAAATGTAAAACTTGCGTCAGGAGAATTTTGACCGTCTCACTCCTTTATTTATTGGGACCGTAGTATCAGCGTTGATTAGAATGGCCAGCATATAAGTATATATACATCTAGACCAACGACTTTGATCCAATAGACGTTTGGCGTGATTGGCGGCTCTGTCCCAGCGTCTCATGTAAGAGTAGGCAAATCTTAAATACAAAATTTTCGTATATTCTGTATTATTAATCTAACCGGGCTGTTTATTTTTCAAATTCTCAAAAATCGGAGAATTTTGGTTAAGCACCTAAAGTGCTTAACCAAAATTTAAAAATGAATTAAATTATTGATTATGGGCTGAGATATAAATCTTCGAGGAGGCCATTTATTAAAGAGAGGCCCCCAACCAATAAATTATTAAGATCAACACTAAATCTTTATAATTTTTATTCAAGATGATTTGGTTTTAGTTCGTAGATGACTAGATTTCATGGCAATTTTTTGGCATATAACACCTGAAAAATTTTTTTGCAAAAATTAAATTTATTTGGTCCCCTGTCCATCCAAAGGCCACCTACAGACTAGGACAAACAACAGGGGGGACCAAGAAAAATCGTGGTTTTGACCTTATATACCAAAAAATTGCCATGAATGAAATTTGAGTCGATCTGCGTTTACAAATTTTGAAATCGTGCCGGATAAAAGCTATGGCAGTTTGAAAGCGGGTTACACTTGAATAACCCCAGATCTTCTACAATATTTATCTGGACTCTGGCTTGGTTTTAACGACTTCAAATCACAATTTATTCTGGATAGGGTAGACGAAAATCGATCAAGTGGGTAAAGGCAAATGTAGTCAAATAATTTTGCCGGCCGCATAACTGAAAAGTCCTTTTTTGATCAAAAGTCTTGCTCGGAAGGATCTTCCTAATAGCATCATGCAATCAATGGTCAAAGATCTCTATTGAATCAGCTGCAACTGTAATTAAAAAAAAACTATCTATATGAACATAAAGAAGTTAGAAGAGAGAAGTATTGGCGAACTTCGTCAAGCTGAAAGCAAATACAACAGCACGTAAAAATAACGTAGACAAAAATAAAATTAGATTTTGTATACAGTTGAATCTGATAAACCACTACACCTGGGACGTCGATTTCGTGGTGGTTTATTGAAGGGGGCGTGCGCCGTTTTCCTATAATGTCGTGCGGCCTACCGAATCGGGTGACCATAGGTGGTGGTTTATCCAGGTTCGACTGTAATGGGAAATTTTGTAAAAAATTATGTTTTTTAGTTTGATACTGTATTCTCTAATGAGTGCCTTCATTTCTAATAAACGTATACAACAACAAGCTTTAATTTCGCGGGACCTTTCACTGCACAATAATTTACGGAATCTGAAAATACTAAAACCAACAGCAATTCCCAGTAGCAAACGTGATGAAACTGGTGATAGACGTCCTGAGCCTCGATAGATTTGTTGTAGAAGAAGATGGCAGTGTCTAAGTCTCCGCTGACAAGAAAGAAACGAGCGCGCAGGAAAAGAACAATAGCTCCCTTAAATAATTTAATGTTGTAGTCTTGCTCATTTCTGAAAATATTTAAAATTTTACGTTTGGATAGCTTTGGATCAGAGGAGTTAACAATTGTCGACACATACCGAGATCGCTTTTCTGACAACCAGCACCGACCAGATAAGTGACCACCAAGTACCAAGCAAGCAGCATCATGCAAACCAACGGACTTCTCATCGTGTCACTCATACTAGCCGACATGTGCAATTCCATCATTCCAATAGTCTAAAAAGTGACGTTTTAAAATTTTGCTTAGTCTTAGATTTTTCCATTGATTAAATAATCAGCCTCGATAGTCACAAAACCCCTTAAAAAACTTTCTTAAAGCACCATTGCCGTCTACAGCCATTGTACTTGAGAGTTTTCGAATTTGCGGGGTAGCTAAATTATTGCGAAAATATTGGGTTTTTATTAGGGTTGTATAATCGGTAAATACCCGTGTAAATACCCGGGTATTTACCCGGCTATATAAAAGTCGGGTATTTATATATGTATTATACACGGGCATTTTTCGCAAAACTGATCGTGAACATCGAGTGCTTTCATTGGACGTCTTTTTTCTTCGAGCGTTTTTATGTAAACGGTGTCTTTTCATGAATTAACGTCCGAATTCTTAGCTCTTCAATGCCTAAGCCTTTATCATTTGAGCTTTTTTCAATCGCAAGGAGGAACAAAAGATGCACCGGAAAATCGATCTTTGTCGGCTATTGCAAGTTCTGTAATGCGCAAGCAACTCTGGTTGATGTATATGTTTGGTGTCGATAAATTGATTGAATACAGTTCACTAGTACCCTGTGTATTTTTGTAAATACCTCGACATTTGTATTTACTGGTACAATTGCCGTAAATACTGGAAAATAAATACGGGGTATTTATACAACCCTAGTTTTTATTGCTTAAATTTAAAACTTTTTTTAAATTTTAAACCATGTGCTAATTCAAAAAAACATTTCGCCTATTTTCGCAGTAATTTAGCTATCCCCGCGACTCTATATACCGTATTTACTTTAATTATACCCCAGTCTCTAATTATCCCCCACCCCCAACTGTGAGTGTATATATCTAGGAGCAAAGAAGCAAAGCTGTTTTTTGCGTTTTCTTAACTCCCACGAGCTCTACCGATTCCACTTTTTGGATCTTGGTTGAGCACCCGAAAATCTCGAGATCGAATTCCAAATTTTCCGATTTTCCGGAGGTTGAAAAATTATCCCCATGGGGTATAATTAGAGTAAATGCGGTAGCCATAGCCATAGATGGCAATGGTCCTTTAACTCGATTTTTGACAGTCGTCTTTCGTCAGTCTGGTACTTGTTGGGGGGAAGGGATGGGGTTTTTGTGTGTAGGCTGTTGGTTAGTGTCTGGTGGCCCTAAGAAGTATTTTCAATACTACTTGACTATATAGTAGACTTAGCATACTACTATATGTCGGGCTTTAGACAGGCCCTTATTGAGGCACGGGCTAACACTTAACCCATATTAAGTAGTCTCTAAAAGACACAAATAGTAGTATTTATAAGACTACTTGACCTGGAAGTAGTCGTTGGCATACTACTAGCCAGGCTACTCCCTCCCCACCCCAGAACCCAACATGTTTATTTGTTCATTCGCTTGAAAGCTATTCAGGTAACGAAATCCAATCTTCAATGTTGTATTCTAGGCGAAAACATGATTAAGTCCTACAATTTTTCAAAATACAGGGTGGGCCATCATAATTTTTGCCATCAACTCTTGAAATCACGACATCCTGACTAGATCTTTTTTTATTCGAAAGCTGAGACTTGCGCCGATCGAACGGCACCAAACTTGATAATCTCTATATAGTATTTGCGACGGGTGGGTGGTTAACGCATTTGAGTACATGTTTGGTCACAAAGGAAAACTTTTTTTAGTGTAATAATTTGATTTGAATGTTTATGCTCATTCGAAATCTCTTTTAATGGCGGAGGACATTTCGCAATCAGATTTTAAGATTGCTGTGAAAAAAATTGAGGTCTCCTGAATACAGTGTTATTATCAAGTTTAGTAGTATTCGATCGGCGCAAGAAACGCAAGAATCGGCGCAAAAAAAGATCTCGTCAAGATGTCGTGATTTCAAGAGTTTATGGCAAAAAAAAAGCCCCGAAGGGGGCGCAGGGGGCTTGATGGGTGAGAGATGCGCTTTACCTTAGCTTACCCCGAGCAAGACTCTTGATTTAAAATGCATTCAGAGAGTCTTTTTGCCCAGCTCCAGTGACCGAAACGGGGTAGAATACTCTCATGTATATAAAAAGTAAAGTATCCAGACACCCTCCAGTACCCTTTACCTTGGTCCCCCAAGCCAAAAACTCGATTTTCGGTGAAAATTATTTTTTTCTAAAAATGGTTGACCGGGCCCTAAAACATGTTTTCTACACGTTTCAGCAGCTAAAACGCACCAAAAAGTGGTTAAAACCTCTTGGGAAACGCCATTATAAGGCACTCCTGCCCGTGATTTCAAGAGTTTATGGCAAAAATTCACTCATGAGCTGATAATGGCCCACCCTGTATATTTGATTGAAAATGCAAAAAGAGTTTTTTTTTGCTTATTCATGTCTAATTTTAATCCTAATCTAATTGCATTTATCAACAAAAACATTTGTTGAAACTGCTTTTATTATGCATTAACCCTGCTCTAATTCAAAAAATGACGAACCAGTGAAAAACTAACTATACATGAATTATATCAGAGCACAACCATTACTAACTCCTCTGTTCAGCTGTTATGGTGCACTTGTTGTTCAAACTCCTCATCATAGCATTGATCAGTGGGTTTGCCATAACATTTATATACCTCCCTTTACCCTCTGCTTTCTATCATTGATTGCCTGACAGACTGCTGCTAGCTGAAGCTTTGTTTATATTCGCTCAAACTTTCAGCTAGCTCATTACCAGTTTTCTATTTGTCTGTTTTTGGTTGTGATTTGTGTGTGAATTAACTAAAAATGGATGCTTTCGTTTGCAGAAAAGTCATGGCTATCAAAGTGACCCCTTCTGAGCATTATGCTTATCACCAACTTTTGGTCCTTTCAAGCACTGGATTTGTAGAGCTGCAGGCTGAAGAGCTCAACTTGTGCCCATGAAATAAATGATTGCAGTGAGTTTTTGAGAGTTTTAGCAAAAAATCGGATGAAAAAGCTGTGTAAATCATGGCTTTAGAACAGAAAATTAACATTTTTACACATTTTTTTTCGTGCTGAAATATTTGGTCATAAGACTTTCTCACCCTAGTATTTTTAATAAATTCCCCCCCAAATTTTTTTCAAAATCGTGTTTTAGCCAATTCTAAGTAATTTTTATGCGCTGAAAACGCAAAAAACTTTTTTTTGGGCATTTTCTTACTTCAATCTAATTGATTTTTCAAAAAATTTTTTGACTAAAATTGACTTTTGCTATATTTTGGTATTTAACA
Source organism: Ditylenchus weischeri (assembly GCA_029231635.1). NCBI lineage: Eukaryota > Metazoa > Nematoda > Chromadorea > Rhabditida > Anguinidae > Ditylenchus > Ditylenchus weischeri. The sequence goes on from JAMRYI010001064.1 coordinate 19,002, forward strand.
AATTATTGAAAATGCTTTGATAACAGAACAATGGCTACAAACTTTATGTGGCGTTATCTGACGTACTTCAAATCCTGTCTAAGGTAAGTGAGTGGGCGCATTCAAGTCCAAGCCCCTGCGCCTCTGCTTTCTATCAAAGAGGCCACAAACCCAAGGCCACCTTTTTCATCGTTTTCAGCTATCTCATTACCAAAATTCGGTTTGTAGGAGTGGTTAAACACGATTTAGAAAAAAAAATTGGTTTGGGAGGTGGTGCATGTTTATTCTATACTAGCGCCGACTGTCGTATTCAAAATTTCCCAGCAGAGCCAACATTCGTATGAAAAATTGTTTAAGGCCGTAGTCAAAAAATTGGGGGAGGTGGTGCATGTTTATTCTATACTAGCGCCGACTGTCGTATTCAAAAAATTTCCCAGCAGAGCCAACATTCGTATGAAAAAAATTGTTTAAGGCCGTAGTCAAAAATTGGGGGGACGGTGCATGTTTATTCTATACTAGCGCCGACTGTCGTATTCAAAAATTTCAGCAGAGCCAACATTCGTATGAAAATTGTTTAAGGCCGTAGTCAAAAATTGGGGGAGGTGGTATGTTTATTCTATACTAGCGCCGACCGTCGTATTCAAAATTTCCCACAAACCCAACATTCGTATGAAAAATTGTTTAAGGCCGTAGAAAAAAATTGGGGGGTGGGAGGTGGTGCATGTTTATTCTATACTAGCGCCGACTGTCGTATTCAAAAAATTTCCCAGCAGAGCCAACATTCGTATGAAAAAATTGTTTAAGGCCGCAGTCAAAAAAATTCAGAGATGGCAATTTTCTTTCTGTGTGTATTGTTAGAAAAATTTACACCTTTTCCTCAAGCTGCTGGCCGAAATATAAAAATTTACAGAAAGGAGCATTATAAACGGTTATCCGACATTGGCGTGCCACGACACTTGCGCGCCGGGATTTGCGCACCAAAATACATTTTTATATCTGGAATTCATTTTAACAGACTTGTTAACCCATTTTTGGCCGAATTGTTCGAAAATTTTGAGTTTTTTGGAATTTTTTTTATTGCTAAAAACGCTTTTAAGCTTTTTTTTTAATGAAAAACGGTAATTTGTTGCTGCTTTGGCCAAATAGACTTGTTAAGATATAATTTCTCACATTTATTTTTCCGAATTTATTTTATTCATTTCTACAGTCAATTTCAACATTCATCACGCATTCCTCTATTCTTTCAGGTGATAAGTCTTGACGCATTTCAAACGAAGACCGACATCGCATTTCTCGCAACGCCATTTGGGTCGCAATATCCAGAAATATCCTTTTCAATCTTGTCTGTAATGATACGTTCTGCTGTTTGCTGCTTTGATTCATTTGCTCTTTTCAGTGCTTTTCGTGCGCGATCTTTATCCAGTCGCATTTGTCTCTGTTCTGTAGTTTCTAATTGTCTTACTTTTTTTTTTAAGTTCTGCATCTATTGAAGTTGGAGTGTCTCAGATTTTTCGTTTTTTGATGTTTTTGTATGATCTAACGAGAAAAAGGCGAATTTTAGTCAAAAAATTTTTTTCAAAAAATCAACTTTTCAGGTCAGAAAATGCCCGAAAACACCTTTTTTATCGTTTTAAGCGCATAAAAATTACTTAGGAGTGGTTAAAACACGATTTTGAAAAAAATTTGGGGGGGCAGGTGTATTCTGTACTAGCGCCGACTTTCGACCATTTGCTCCACCATTTGCTTCGGCTTTGCTTCAGCATTCCTTTCAGTAGCACAGCGAATTGACGAATTCATAGCACTTTTTGGTTCAGCTTTAAGAACAAGGAATAATGAATTTCTCGGCGACGGTCAACATTCTTTCGGTAGAAGACAAATCCTGTTTGAAATCGTAATACGATTTCAAACATTATTTGCCCCCTTTCACTCAAACTTTCGGTAATCTTTCCAAGACAAATCGACGGTACGGAGATTTGCTTTCGCAAATCTCCCTCCTTACAAAAAAGAGGTAGAACCTGAGAACCACCAGGCTTTCAACCTTCCACCTTCATAACCATGGTTTAGCCTGATACACATGTGTGTAGGCGTGTACGAGTGGTTGTGTTTCACCTTTTGCCAAAATCGAAAAGTTCGAATCCTTCAGCAAACATACACATTTAACATTAACTATGTAATATATCAACAATAACTATATGGTCCCCAGGACCATAACATTAACTATGTAATATATCAACAATAACTATATGGTCCCCAGTACCATAACATTGACTATGTAATATATCAACAATAACCATATGGTCCCCAGTACCATAACATTAACTGTAAGGTTCCCAAAAACATACCTGAACCTAAAAGGTTACAAAACCGAAGCCTGAGGACCACCCACCCAATAGAAATCCGGCCTTGACACTTCACGTACACGACTACACACGGTGGTGGTGCGAAGATGCACGACCATGACCACGCAACAACCTAACGAGATGCTATTGCAGTTCAAATCAACAATGCCTGGTGAACGTTGGACTCCCTGAGGAAAACCAAAGTCTCCGCGATTCTCTGGACGAGAATGAAGTGAAAGCAAGAAGAGATTGGGGTGGCCTAAGCTCTTCGCAATCGGCCCTCAGTCTGAAGGAATACTTGGCCAATGATCGCTCCGTCACATCTTGCAAGAAGAAGTTGGTGGTCTGCAACAAAGCTCTATCTGAATACGACACCACCGGCTTGGAAGCCGTGGCCACCGAATTGGACCAAGTTATCGAACTATGCAACAGCCTTCCTACAATGAAGTGGCTAGGTGCTTTGCTGAGCCGATTCAAACAACTCTTCAATTGGAACAAACAGGTGACTGGCCAAGAAGACGACAATGAAGATGAAATAGTCAATATTGATTGAGTACGCGCTGACTTCGGCGCCGGAACAACACTGTTTGTGACTGCAAAAATATATTGGTCTCAAAATTTTGACTTAAATTTTTTTTTGTATTCATCCTCACCACATGATCGGGTATCGGGTAAGTTTACATTCGGCTGAGGGTAAAAGTGAGGGTAACGGGGGAATTTCTTATGGTATGGTTTTACCCTCAGATAGGGGTTAACTGACCCAGAAAAGTTAACCTCCATCTTATGGTATGTCCCTGACATTTAAAAATGAATAATATCATAGGAAAAAAATAACTGAGAATGAAAACAAAGAGAGATGAACAAAATATAAACAAATGAAAAACATTTTCGGCAGCTATTAAATCTCAGAAAATCAGTAGAAATAAGTAGCGATACCGAAAATAAGCAACCTTCTTATAAATAAGTAGCTTTAAAAGAACTAAGATCTAGGGGTAAAACTGAGTAGCTATTGGGGGGGGGAGGTTAAAACCGAGTAGCGTCGGAAATCCTGTTGTGCCTGCTCCAATTGCAAGGCCGTCTTATTATCTCACGCCAATGGACTCCTTTTTCTGGGGGTGGATCAAAAGTTTAGTTGTTTCGTTTAGTATGTCGAATTTTTTAGAAACAAAGTTTTTGGCATGTTTGGTACCATTTTGTTTGCTACTAACTTCTCTATTGAATAAAAAAAAAAATATCTAAGGATCTGACGGCTAAAATAAAGCCGGTCATTTAAAACGATCCACGTTGTACACGATTAAATATCCCTATTCAGAATCCCGTTTCGATATTCTCAGTGTTGAGACGAGTCAGTGTGGAGACGGGGATCGATGCATCTTCCTTCGCAACAGTGAGCCTACCATCGAATTGGCTTCAAGCCAGGTAGCTAAGCTTCATTTTCACACTTTACAGTCGCTCTTATACACAGTTAACCCTCCTAGATCGCACAGTGAATGAGCTGAAAACCTCAGTGTGGGCCAATCTGGGAGATGCGGGTGGAGCTCTCACCAAGTTCCACATGGAGAACGACCAGGCCTGCCAGGGCTGCAACATCACCTGTCCATTGGAGCCAGGCAAGACCTACTACTACAGCCAGTCGGTGCGCATTCTGGCCGAATACCCCACCATTGATGTCCAGGTCAATTGGCTGCTGACCGACCCAAGTGCTGCCGACAAAACTACTACCAACGAAGGGGTGCCTACGACTAGAGACATTTGCGTCAAGTTCTTGGCTACTGTCAAGGAGCAGTGAGACTGGAAAGAGAAGTAATGCAGTATTTTATTTTGGAATATGTGTGCCTAAGCATAAATTTGTAAATTAGTGGATTGACAGGATAAATTAACTAATTGCTATAAAAATTTCATAATAAAAAAATGTTCTGTTCATGTATTTTGTGGAGAGTGTGATTTAAAGACACGTTCACAATGAGTGCCGACCCAAGTGTCGACCTAAGCGTGCTTTTAACGCGGCAAGGGCTGTAAACTTTTTTACTCGATAAAAAAATTTCTGTTACTACCATCTTGTATCTAAGATGCAGGACTTAAAAAAAGCTACAGTCGAGTCTCGTTTATCCGACACCCCTCAAGTTGGTTCCCGCCTAGGGTCCGACACTTTTTTAGCTCTATTTTCGAGGTCTTTTGCCAAATGTGATTCGCCAGTCTAGTCCCAAATATCGCAAGAATTCTAATTTTGCCGATCGTTTTTCCAAAATCCTTTCAGGTTGCCGTAAACGTAGAAACCCATAAATAACCCCCATAAATAACCCACCCATAAATAACACCTCCCCCCCTACCAGAGCTTGTCGTAAAAATGGCTTTTCAAAATGGCTTATAAAAATGGCGGTGCTTCTTATGAGATTCGAAGTTTCTAATAAAGGTTATGTCCGCCACAGGCATTCCAACCTTGCAGATGTATTTACCTGTAGATGAATTTACCTAGAGCCATCGATTCACGTGTCAATTTGACTCACATGTAACATTGACATGTCAAAATTACATGTAAAATTCACCTGTCAAAGTTCACACGACAATTTACGCGTCAATTGGATTCACATGTAAAATTCAAATATAATATTACTCTTCTACTCGATGTGGCCTCTAGGGCCAATCGTATACCAAAAATTCAAAAAAAAATTCAGAGAATTTTTAAAGATTTGCGTAGGTAGCTCTAAATTGAATAGCCAAGCTACCTGGGAGCTTTTCGACATGGAGCCCGTGTTTTCACTGCGACTTCGAAAATTGAGCTAAAAACGTGTCGGACCAAAGCCGGAACGAACTTTTAGGGGTACCGAATAAACAAGGTTTGACTGTACTATATGACCTACCTTCAGCAAAGCACAGAATGCAGGAAAAAATAACACATTTCACAAACATAATGCTAACTTAGGGGTGATCTCAGTGGAGAAAGGCAGTATTTATAGGAGCAAAATGCTGTGGAGAACATCTGCTCTATAGTTTCATGATTTTAGATGTTGTTTGTTAAAACACATCTGGAAAAGTCTTGATCAAACTTTTTTGCGGAGCTGGGGCACATAAAGCTTTGAGGATTTTTTTTGATTTATAACCAGCCGTCAAGTAGGTGATCTCAGAGACACAACAAGTAAACAAGGCTCAAACTTAGTCAACTAAGTGTATGTGTGACTCATTTGAAGATGAAAAAGCCATTTATTTTGTTTGTAATGAGGAATTGATGCTTTTTTTTCAAAACAATCGTCAAAATAAGTACAGTTGAGCATCGGTTATCCGCACCCCAGCTAATTAAGATTAGAAACACGGTGATTTTTATATAATTAGGCTTAAATTAGGCTTAGGCGAGGGTAGGCCAGCGTATGTTAGGATGGACTCAAACATATTTTCCTGACCACATAAAAGTAATAAAAACATGTCTGAGTCGGTCTTAACATACGCTGGCCTACCCTGCCTAAGCACAAATTTCAATCAAAAACACTAAAGACCATCTACCAGTGTTGTTCCGGCGCCGGCGCTGCCCCGGCAAAAAACAGCGCAAGGGCGGCACTCGGCGCCGGAGCCGAGGGTATAAATAATAACCAGGGCGTCATATGCAATGTATAGAAAAATTGATTTACAACTTTTACAAACCAAATATGGATTACCATATTCATTTTATAAAGTTTTACCTTCTTAACCTTTAATTGCCCCATAAATATAGAAAATTTACTGTACGATTTTGTTATGGCATGTTACCAATAAAAATTATAAGGCCAAATGTAGTTCTTCAATTTCTTTTGGTCTAAAGTCAACCTATACAAGTGTGTTCCCAAAAACAGTAGCAATTTTACACGATAAAAAGCCGTTGTTTTTAAACAAAGGCAAACAACAAGCTTTAATTTTGCAAAATGAAATGTCAGCGTGACCATGTCATCAGGAAAAACAGACTTGACACCAAGTTTTTATTTTATCCAGAACAATTAACGGCAACAAGGGACATTCTTTGGCAATCAAAAATTAATCAAGTCTCTTTTTTGTGCTTTTCCTAATTCTTCCACGAACAAGTTTCTCAACTTCAGCGAGCATTCAATGAACACACATGATCATGGGTATCGAAGGTCTTTCATAGTCATACCCTCAACTATGCGTTGCTGAAAAAGGATACTTGTATAAGCAGTAAAACACCAGTGAAAAAAACTAACCAAGACAAGATCGCGAGTCTCGGGCAAAGAGATAAGTTCGTTGGCTCGCACAAGAGTTGCATAGGGCGGCTGTCCTCCAGAAATTTCGGCATCGAAAAAAGAAAATACTCTGTTCTCCTAAAAACAAAAAATGAGGGCCATACAAATATTACAGTTAAGACGTTCAAATCTAAGAACCTCAGAGACACAAAGGGAAACAATTTTGTTGATTTTAGTAGAAACCAAAAGAAGTGGAGTCAAAGAAGTGAAGGGCAATGCCTTGATCACATCGACGAGAACTTCTGTAGGCAGCATGATTTTAAAAACGGAAAGAACTATTGGTAGAACTACTGCTAACCGGAAAAAATCTTATCACTACACTTTTATGATTATGATACCGCCAAAAATTTCACAGCAGATCAAAATGTTTGTGCAGCGAAATTCACGGAAAAACCACTGACCCAAGCAGAGCGAATATTCTTGGAAATGTTCTCACTAGAAATCTGCGACCGTCGGACCATCCCACCAACTTCGACCAACTTTGTCATGTCTTCAACGGATTCAGCGCTCAGGAGGCCCATTTCGGTTGGCATAACTAAAAATCAAAATTTATCAAAGTGAAACAAATCTCGTAGATTTGCTCCAGGGTTTTCATTTATAGCCCATTTATAGCCGCCTTGGGGCAGGTGTCAGTAAAAATACGGTGATTTTACTGATTCTACATAATCGAAAACCCAGAAATGACTGGTAAAATGGTATTTTATGCGAAGAAATATTTTATCCCAAAAAGCGAATGTATACGCATGCTACCAGGGGCATACTAAGCTAACGTTAAGCACCGTAGAAAAAGCGAGAGCACAAAAAGTTTTCAATTATTGAATGACGACTGACAAGCGGGCTATTTTTCTGCTGTTTAGTTTCGGACCCTTGAACTTGAGAGGGTGCCGTATAAACGAGACTCGACTGTATTAACAAGCTCCATGTGTTATAATAATGTTGGACAAAAATTGGACAAGAATTAAAAAAAACGCAAAAGTTAAGAAAAACTTTCAATTTCTGACTGGGGGCCATTTTTCAGCAATTAGGAGCAAAATTAAATACCACCCTTTTACAATTGTTAGCACAACAAAATCCAACTTCCCAACTACCGCGCCATAGAATTTAAGTAAAAGATACCTACTGAGGTACCTAAAGATACCTGCCCAATTTTCGTTTTTTTTGAAAGGCCGTGTTTTTGACCTATTCAATTCAATAATTAAACCAAATTCATAAAACAATAATTTTTAAAAAGTCAATTGACAACCTTTTCATTTAAAGTGTCTAGACGCTTTATAGCTTTTTCAGAACTCTGACCAGAGTTTGAGCGTTCTCTCCTTACGTATGGCTCAACCTCCTCTACAGCCATTGTTGACGGAACTAGTAGGCGCTACAACAAGTACTGAAGAACAAACAATTTTTAAATTACTTTTCGGGAAAATTTATCATTCGTATCTCCATCTCACTGCTGTTAGATGCTTTAGATGACATAAGTACTACTCAAAAGTTGACAATAATAAAAGTCAGCGAAAAAGATGGTATTTCAAATAGCAAGCCGAAATACGGGGTGTTTCAAGAAATTCTAACACTTTTAAACGCCCATAACTTTTTTTCTAGGGCGAATTTTAAAATTCTGTAAACGCAGATCAACTCAGAAAAAATATACAATTTTTTTAGTATATGATGTAAAAAAACACGATTTTCGCTTGGTCCCTCCTGTGGTTTCAGTCCTGGTCATGGGATGGATCGGGAATTTCTTGAAACACCCTAGAAAAAAAGTTATGGCCGTTTAAAAGTGTTAGAATTTCTTGGAACACCCTGTACTATAGATTTACAGATGGAAATTGGATTAAATCCGATCTAAAGATGGTGAAGGAAGAAATAATTTAAGGATGTGGCAGAAAATAAGGAAAACTGTAGAAGGTTTGGGTAGGCTCAGCCCCTCTTACAGCCACAACACATTGGAGAAAACACATTTATAACTAATACTAACAACCGTAAAGAGAAGTGCTGTTTCATTTGGCAAGATATTTGCTTTAAAAATTCCACATCTTGAAGATTCTATAACAAAAGCTATCAATGTACCAAGTAAATAATGTTACCGGCAAAGGGTTCGAGCGAGGAAAATAAGAAAATTTCGCCGGAGACAGTATCTGAGCAACGTAAATATGAGCCGACCAAGAAACCGCGAACGAGGCAAAAACCTAGAACTAACTCGATTACCAAATTTACATTTCCCCCCAACCTTTATAATGGTACTAAAAATTTCTTAGCGAAAAAAAATTGACCAAAACAGAAACTGAGAATACGAATGTTAGCCGAGGGATAAGCCAAGAGCGCGGCTAAACCAGATGTCGAGAAACCGAGATAAACCGCGCAAAAATTTGAATGACGTTTATTGTGCTAACATAGTTTGCTTATATAAGCAGAATCCTGAATTCATGCTTTAACAAAATCGCCGAAAAAAGTCTTGGCCTGGCAAATCGATTTATTTTTTTTTGGCATCCCTCTTAGGCGCGTTCATGTAGTCCCATCGATTGAAGAAAATAAAACATCTAAAATAAAATATTAGGGCTTGGAAACAAGTAAGAATACTTTACCACAGTGTTTCGAAGCTTGGCATTCTCCAGGTGATAGTTGACCTTAGTGCCTAAATTGTTAAAAACAGGGCTTTACTCAAAATAGACAACTTACTTAACTCGCGCAGTCGAAAGGAAGAGTGCAGAAGAACCACAAAAAACAGGAATGATGAGCGACAGAATCAGACTGAGAACTGAAGCTAGCTGTGAGATCACATAGTAGCCAGAGGTGACGATTGTAGCCAGAACCACGTAAGGGTGATTAGCACGGAACTAAATACGAAAGCTCAAGAACCACGCAAATATATTGAACATTACCAGCTTGATCAGGTCATGAGATGTGAAATCAAACAAAGCCACACCCGCCGAAACACCAACAGCAGAAATCCCGAGCGTCACCTCAGACAATTGGAAAAAGCTAACCAGGCTGAACAAAGCGAAGAAAATCAGGAAGTAGTTGGTTTGGAAGTAAAGCAGATTCTGAACGATGCGATTGTTCCACTTCTTCGTTTCAAATTGCGGTTTCTAAAACTAATACTAACAACCGTAAAGAGAAGTGCCGGCTCGGCCCGGGCCGGGAAGCAAAATTCTCAGCGGGCCAGGCCGAAAAAGTTCCGGACACGGGCCTGCCCGAAAAGCCCGCCATATATGACTTTTCAAAATCCCGCCTTTTAAATTTCCTTCGACCTATTCCTTCGACTTGACCTTTTTCCCACCTCTCCCACCATCTTACCCATCTTCAATTTTTTTTGCCAGTGGACCCTCTAAAATGGCCCATATTTCGTTCCTTTTACTCCCTATCCAGCCCTTTGTCCCTCTTTTGTTTGATTAATTATATTCCATTGATTTTAACTGGATTATATTGTGTGAGAGTTTTCGAGGTTATATTTGGTCTGAAAATTTTGTTTGTTTTGACATTGTTCGCTTCACCTTAAGGTGCCCAAATTTGAGGCGGCCCCCTGTTATAGGGCGGCCGCATCTGATAAGGCGGCCTCCTGAAGGATGATCGAAAAATAAGGCGGCCGTCCGCTCAATTACAGGAAATACGGTAAAAGTACCAAATTACGAGTGCTCCCACCTGAAATTTCGAGTACTCGACAACCCTAATAATATACCAAAAAGTGCGCCGCTCAAAAAGTCGAATGTTTCGAAATCATGTCATAACAAAAAGATATGGCCACCCTCTATTACCATAACTTAATTTGCGAGGAAGTAGAAAATTTAAACAAAAAAACAAACTTTATTGCCAGAAAAGCCGACCACTTCCATCAATCTGAGTAGTTTTGAAGGAAGTGCGGAAAGCATGAGATTAAAGGCACCAATGCCCATGCGCACACCACACTCAAACTGACGTTTAACCTCAGTGTTTCTGGCTTCATCCGGGTTGTTCAACCAACTGGTGGCGGAGTTTAAAATGCGGTAACATTCTCTGCAATAAAAACAAAATTTAACAAAAATTAGAGGTGAAAACGGGTGAACAAACTTGAAAGACTGGTAGCATGATCTAATCTTGAAAGCACCTTTGATAAAACTGGTCAGACTCTCATCATAGAAAAATGTGAGAATAGCTCTGGACATCAGAAGTTCAGCATAGCACAACTCAGCGTGAATTTGCTCTGCAGAAAAACATTTTAGATTGCTGGATACTACAACCTTGATATCCAGGTGAAGCTCTACCAGTATGTGTCATAACTCTTCGCGTTTTTTTTTCAAATTTTTAGTCAGAATCGATTTTTTATCTTTTTCGCATATTTCTTCATGAAATTCTTCATTTTTTATTGAAATGTGACTTGTGTTCAAATTTAGCATGTTTTAGATGCCTCGAGGCCAAGGAATTAAGCCAGAAATCAGCAACCATTTAATGGTAGTGTTAAAGGGATGAACAAGAAAGATGGGAGAAAATTGTTGAGGCCGAAGGAAATTATTTTGATGAATGATAGTTGTTGTTATGATCAGTGATGTGCGCAGCTCCGCTCTTGGCTCCGAGCGCTCCTGCTCCGAGCCAAGAGCCAGAGCAGAGCAAAATTTTAGTCAGGAGCCAAGAGCCAGAGCAGGAGCCAAATTTTTTTGACAGGAGCCAAGAGCCAGAGCAGGAGCCAAAAATTTTGGGGGTAGGAGCCAAGGCAAAAATTTCAAAGTTCAGCACTTGTGCTTTATCCATATTTCTATTATAAAATATACCGATGAAAACGGCTTTCAAAACTGTGATGTAAGCTTGTTAAATGCGTTTATTGTAAATTAAGGAAGATCTGGAACTACTCTTCTTCGTAAAAAAGGTTTACTTTCTTCTAATAAAAACTGCATTGTTATTTAAATTTTCGTGTTATTTTCATCAATAAACACTTCGAAATTACTGTAAAAAATTTTCAAAAATTATGCTATATATTACCTCTGCTCTTGGCTCCGAGCGCTCCTGCTCCGAGCCAAGAGCCAGAGCAGGAGCCAAAATTTTAGGGGCAGGAGCCAAGAGCCAGAGCAGGAGCAAAAAATTTAGGGGCAGGAGCCAAGAGCCAGAGCAGGAGCCAAAATTTTCGGCAGCACATCACTGGTTATGATATATTGGGTTGTAACATAAGTCATGGCGGTTTTTCGGTAAAGAATTTTATTCGCTAATTATCACACACATGCGATATACTTTACATACCAATGGAACGCTCATTCTTTGCTCTACAAGATCTTTGTTATTGTTTTTCTGGAATGATCAATTCTTGGTAATTTGTAGGCATAAACGATGGAGTGTCAAGTGGACAAGGATATGCATTTTCGACATCACTTGCTTTTCGCTTTCAATCGTGGTGCGAAGGCTACAGAAGCAGCTAGGGAAATTTGTGCGGTTTACGGAGAAGATGCTATGCCAGAAAGAACGGCTCAAAACTGGTTTCTCAAGTTCAAAAGCATACTTATTGGGCTGCTTCTGTAGCCTCAAAATAATTTCCTTCGGCCTCAACAATTTTCTCCCATCTTTCTTGTTCATCCCTTTAACACTACCATTAAATGGTTGCTGATTTCTGGCTTAATTCCTTGGCCTCGAGGCATCTAAAACATGCTAAATTTGAACACAAGTCACATTTCAATAAAAAATGAAGAATTTCATGAAGAAATATGCGAAAAAGAAAAAAATCGATTCTGACTAAAAATTTGAAAAAAAAACGCGAAGAGTTATGACACATACAGTCGAACCTTGATATAATGACACCCCGATATAACGACACCCGAAAATTGACCAATTTGGTCAGCTTTGACTAAAATCTAGTCAAATGAGCACTCGATATAACGGCACCCTTAAGCCGGTCCCTTGGGGTGTCGTTATATCGAGGTTTGACTGTACTGGTATATAACATATTTTTTTTCGTTTTTCGCAAAAATCATTTAAAAAAAATTTTTTTTTTAAATCTGAAGATAGCATTCTCCGTTCAAATTTTGTGTTCTACATTTCTGTCTTTTCAGATTTTTTCTCCAAGTAAATTAAAAAAAGAGAAAAATATGGTGTTTTTGATTTGTTTAAAATAAATAAAATAAAAACTTGGAAAAATAAAAATCTGAAAATACAGAGCTGTAGAACACAAAATTTGAACAAGGAACGCTACCTTTCGATTCTTAAAAAAATTTCTAAAAAAAGATTTCGGAAAAAACGAAAAAAATTTATGTTATATAAAGGTTCGACTGTGGTGCAATCAAACGGCAACCGGACAATGGATTGTTCAGTAGGTCCAAATTTTTTTATTGACAAAATGATTGCCCACCATCTGTTAAAGGTTTCTGCATTCCTCCTATCCTGTAAATAGAGTCGGCTATAGAGTATCTGGCGCGGAACCTGTCAATTACAATACTGCCACTGCGGGCTGCCTCCATTGCGCGCTCCATGTCTGCCTGAAACCAAAACATTATCCAACAATAATATCCATTTAGTAGAGTTCAGGGGCAGATCATACCCGATCACAAGTCATCATGGCCTTGATGAAAAGTAGGCTGCCATTTCCAAGCGCGTGGTACATGCTTCTGTCTGCTCTAAATGGTGTTTTTTGCTGAGAAGCTAACAAGGAAGGGTCCCTGACTGTGACCTGGTGGAACTCCGACGAATTTTTTCTGCGTATTCTTGTAGTGCCCAAGTTCCTGACAAATCTGGCTCCCCAGCTCCAAAGGTCCACAAAAAATGGTATAAGGGTCACTCAAAGTTCTAAAAACACCTCGATACCCATATCATGGTTTCTTTATAATTGACCCATGGGCCATTGGGTCAGTTATAAAATTTTTGTTGGCTTTCAGAGGCGGGGAGCCTAATTCACATGGGATTTGGGCACGCTCTACAACATACGCGCACAAAAAAAATTCATCGGAAAATCCCTAGGTCACAGTCAGGGTCCCTCCCTTGTAAATTGCATTAAAAAAATTCGCTTACAAAACAGCCATTCTTTGCTCCGCTTCCCGAAATTTATTGCTCAAAAAAAGATCCATGCTTACTTTAGTCTCAGCTATTACATCCAAAAGTTTGGTGGAGTTGTCACTGAAAAGTATTTTTGACTGAAAAATAGGCTCATTTAATCGCAAAATTTTCGGTTTATTGAGTAAAAATGCCCATTTATGTGTAAACTTGAAATTTCGGCACTCTAAATTTAGTCGCTATCTCAAAAACCACATTTTTGTACATTTTGCCTTATGATTACGATTTCTGAAAATATTTTAGCTTATAAAAAGATCAGTAAGAAAAATTTACCCTTATATAAATCTCATTCGCAAAATTGGACCAGGATGGGGCCCGAACCACCAGGAAAGTACCCCAACCATCAGGATGGGGCCCGAACCACCAGGAAAGTACCCCAACCATCAGGATGGGGCACGAACCACCAGGAAAGTACCCCAACCATCAGGATGGGGCCCGAACCACCAGGAAAGTACCCCAACCATCAGGATGGGGCACGAACTAGGGTTGTAAATGACATGTCATTTAAAAAAGTGTGTCATTTTCCGAATAATAATGTTATTTAGGTATACCAGGATACCAATCTCAAATTTAAAAAGAACTTTTGACAAAAGGACATTTATACCCTTTTGGAGGAAAATGGACAATTTATTGCTAGTCTACCGGGCAGTAAACAGATCTGTATTCAGCTTTCTTATGGTATCCTTAGTTTTTCGATCCGTCCTCAAATTTAAAATTGTTCTAATGGTTTTACAAAAAAATTATTTTATTAATTAACTAATGGTCCCCATATTTTCTATAAAATAAAAAAATAATTTAAAAAAATGAACGACAAAATCGGAATCCTCCCAATTTATTTTAAATAGACTACTGACAAGAGACCGTTTTCGCCTTTTGACATGTTTGACACACAGGCAAGCATGCTTTTTTGTGTTCATGTTGAGGCTGAAAAAATATGCTTTGGTCCCACTTGTTGTGATTCTTTGCAGTTTTTTTTTCTTCTAATAGTCTCAAGAACCATTTTTTAGTTCGCGTGTTCTAACTTTATAGTCTTTTATATTAACCTACAACTACCGCATTTCCTCTAGTTAACGCCCTATCTAATTAACGCCCCTTTGACTTTAAATCAGTTTTAGTTGTGTTTGGAATTGTTAGAGATAAATTGTATTGGTGTTTGTGAAAGATTTTGCATTGGAGATTTTTGAAGAGTTTTTGTTGAATAAAAGTAGTTGAAAGGATTTTGAGTATTTGTGCCTCTAAAGACAAGCTAGTATTGAAAAACACTAAATAAAATAATAAGAAAACAGACTTTGAGGGTCTGTATATCGGAGCAGACTTTTTTGGAACAGGATCTTTTTGTGTTTTCTTAGTTCCCGCGAGCCCTACCGATTCTACGTTTCGGCCTTTCATTGAGTAGCGAAAAATTTCAAAATGAATCTAATTGACCTCGCGGCGTTTATTAAAGGAAATACGGTATACCAATCCTTTTCAATAAAAAATGTGCTGTTTTCGGTCTTGCTCCGGCCAACCTATGGCCAAGATAACAATCTATTTATCCACTCTTATGAAAGTCTCGTAAACATGTATTTCTAACACAAAAAGTGCATTCAAATGATTTTTGAGACGATTAAGAAACAATTTTTTCTGGGGAAAATTTTCTCGGTGGAACAAAGAAAAGATTGAAAATTTTGCGAAAAACACAACAGGGGGGACCAAGGTATATTTTTTTGGGGTCGGCAGATCACATGTAGAGACCAGTGCTCGGAATTTTTGAATTTGGTCGTACTCGTACTCATACTTCGTACCTCTTATTATTTGGTCTCTTACTTCGTATTCGTACTCGTACTGACCTTTTTTTCCCTCGTACTTCGTATTCCTACTCGTACTGACCTTTTTTTCTCTCGTACTTCGTATTCCTACTGTACTGACCTTTTTTTCTCTCGTACTTCGTATTCGTACTGTACTGACCTTTTTTTCCTCTCGTACTTCGTATTCCTACTCGTACTGACCTTTTTTTCTCTCGTACTTCGTATTCCTACTCGTACTGACCTTTTTTTCTCTCGTACTTCGTATTCGTACTCGTACTGACCTTTTTTCCTCTCGTACTTCGTATTCCTACTCGTACTGACCTTTTTTTCTCTCGTACTTCGTATTCGTACTCGTACTGACCTTTTTTTCCTCTCGTACTTCGTATTCCTACTCGTACTGACCTTTTTTTCTCTCGTACTTCGTATTCCTACTCGTACTGACCTTTTTCCTCTCGTACTTCGTATTCCTACTCGTACTGACCTTTTTTCTCTCGTACTTCGTATTCCTACTCGTACTGACCTTTTTTCTCTCGTACTTCGTATTCGTACTGTACTGACCTTTTTCTCTCGTACTTCGTATTCCTACTGTACTGACCTTTTTTTCTCTCGTACTTCGTATTCCTACTCGTACTGACCTTTTTTTCTCTCGTACTTCGTATTCCTACTCGTACTGACCTTTTTTTCCTCTCGTACTTCGTATTCCTACTCGTACTGACCTTTTTTCTCTCGTACTTCGTACTCGTAGTACGAGTACGACTTCCGAGCACTGGTAGAGACCCGACCCTCCTTTTTCCAATTTTTATCCATAAATTCTGTTTTGAAAAAAAAACTGACTATTCAGGCTGTTCATTGTCAGAATCGTTGATTTCATTAGTTTTTACAATATCCAAGCTGTCATTAACACCGCTTTCAGTCAACTGCATAGCATTCAGAGACATTGACATCACACAGCTATACAAATTTATATAGCAGAAAATTTGAAGCTTTAATTAAGAAAAAAACTTGTTATTATTGCTAAGTTAAATTTTTATATGCTAGATTATACATGTGTCAACAATCTCTTGTGTTCATGTTTTTCTCTGGCTAGTAATCCAATTTTGCTAGCAAAAAAGGACTAATATTAATTGGTTGTCTAGCAAGCAAAGTTAAAACAATAAAGTGAGACACTTGTTAATTCACTGTTGGCATGGAAACTATAATGTGTTTTTCTACCTATGCACTTCCATTTTTTCTATATAGCTGTAGAGCTTATAAAAAATGAAAAAAAAATCATAGCGGAAACAGAAAATACTTTTAGCAACAATTTTTAAGCAAAAGTGTTTTATTGACACAAGGACAAACCAACAAGAAAGAGAATTCGCGATTCCTAAATAGAGCACGTGAATTTTATTTTCGGTATAGCAGCAGTGCAGGGAACTGGTCCTCGTACTTCGTCCTCGTCCTCGTACTACGAGGACGAGGTCGAGTACGAGCAGCTCCGAAAATGAGGTACGAGGACGAAGTACGAGGCTCACAAATTTCCAAGTACGAGGACGAGAAAGAGGGCGAAGGGGTGAGGACGAGGACGGAAGACGAAGGGTAAAGACGCTTGTTGAAACTTTTTTATTCAAATCTGTTTTTCAGCGAAAATTTTAGGAATTTTTTCAAAAATTCCTATTATTACAACAATTTTTAATCAAAAGTTTCAATTTCTTAGTGAAACATTTGCTTGAGATTTTTTTTTCTCTTTGCTAGTTCTTCGACTAGTTTTATTAGGTGTTCATCGACAATGCGTTGAGCCTCTTCGTCGTCATCTTCAAACAGAGCGTCGGCTGTTTGATTGGCGGCAATGGAAATGCCAAGCAAAGTCAGAAATTTGATCTCTAGCTCTTTCAGAGATCGCACTCCACAATAGGCAAGAAATTTTTTCCAACACAAAGGACGAGAAAAAGGACGAGGACGAAGACGAGTACGGGTGACTTTAAAAACTCGGTACAAGGACGAGTACAAATTACGAGGCCCGAAAATTTTTGGTACGAAGTACGAGGACGAAGACGAGAAAATTGAAAATTCCCTGCACTGTATAGCAGTACAGTCAAACCTCGTTTATCCGGCACCCCCAAAAGTTGGTTCCCGCCTTGGGTCCGACACTTTCTTTAGCTCAATTTTCGAAGTCTTTGCTAAATGTGATTCGCCAGCCTAGTCCGAAATATCGCAAGGATTCTGTTTTGCCGGTCGTTTTCCAAAATTTTTAAATTTCGTCATAAGACCCGCGAACCTCGGTTATCCGGCACCCCTTTTGAAAATCAGGTGCCGGATAACCGACGTCCGCGGGTCTTAATGGAAAAATTTAAAGATTTTGAAAAAACGAATGGCAAAATCAGAATCCTTGCAATATTTCGGACTAGACTGGCGAATTACATTTAGCAAAAGACTTCGAAAATTGAGCTGAAAAAAGTGTCGGACCCAAGGCGGGAATGAACTTTTGGGGGTCCCGGATAAACCAGGTTTGACTGTAGTGACAAAATAACGATCACCAGATATTAGGGTTGCTAAAATGCTCGAGGAGAATTTTTAGGAGAGTATTGTCCAATATTTTTATCTTCCATGACCAAATTTTTTCTACATCTTCTTGCAAGAACACTTCACATAAGAAGAGTCTCCATATAAGGAGAGCAAGTAGCGGCTAAACTACACCCTGTGTGTCTAACCCAAAAATCAGTTTGAAACACTTCTAAGGCCATTTAAGCCCTTGGAACGGTAGAAAACATGTTTTTAGGGCGCGGAAAGACCGGTCCCCAGGGGGTCCGTTGTATCGAGAGGCGACTGTATAGCAAAACAATCATGCTCTACAAGATGGCGTTGTCAAAATTTTGAAATCGAAGATCGGTTCCCTTGTAAGTTGATTAGCGTAAGTAATTTTTAGAATAAATAATGAGTTATGGCCTTCTTAAAATACGTACACGCAAAAAAACTTGAGCTGGGGAAATTGTTGTACATTTTGAAATGACTCAACTATAAACACAGCAAAATTTCATATGACCATGATTTAACCTTACAAAAACACAATGCCGAAAATTTTAATATTTTCACTCAAGCAGTGTCTAAACTAGGGTTGCTGAAAAAGCCGTCTTTTTTCTTTTCAAGATTAATCTCGAGATTGATCCCCGCTTTTAATCTTTTTTTTCGGCTTTTTTTCGGGTGTTTTCTACCAATCCGGTAGAGTCCAACTCTGATATAATTGATTCCGATACTTTTTGATGACCCGATCACCGCGATAAGACCTGAAAATAAGTGATGTAAAAGCTGGATTAGATAACTCTCACTAGGCAGCCTCTTTTATAGAACGACAGTTATGCTACATAGGCCTAGCCATACTGGCTTGGGTTTGGAGCAGTGTTGTAAAAGCACCGGTGCCGGTGCGGTGCCAAAAGAGGTCCGGTGCCGGTGCTGGTGCCGGTGCTGGTGCCGGTGCGCGAATTTTTTGAGGTGGTGCCGTATTTTTTATCTGTTTTCTGTTAAAATTGTGATCAATTTTAAGAAAAGCTGAGCTTTTATTTGTAAAAAACGACAGGATGTTACTTAAAAAGTGTCAATAAACAGAAATTTTTCACAGACGCCGATTCAAATTTCCATGTTTATGATTAGAATCAAGATTTCTTTTACGTGGAGTTTCCACTCAGCTTTGGTCATTGGAGGTGGTGTATGCTCTGTTGAATGTTCTTTTCCGTCCTCCCACCAGTCCACGAGTTTATCGGAGAACCAGGAGAGACCTAATATACCTGCGGCATTGACAAGCAGCTGCTTAAAGCTACTGACTCCAACCAAACGCAAGAATCCAGTCATTATATTACAGCATAAACAAAGGAATTCATGCAGCTGGAATAACACTCTCTTTGACTGGCGACGTTGTGACGACAAAGAGCTATGTTTCATAGCTATCTAGGAATCGTAGGGCACTATTCATCAAAACAGAAAATAATGGTTGTTGGACTGGACATCGTCGAAATGATAAAAAGACACACCGGTAACTACATTAGAAAAAGTTCTAATTAATTACAGTCAAACCCCGATATAGTGCGACCCTGGGGACCAAACAAAATTCGCACTATAACGAGACTCGCACTATATCGGGACTCGCACTATCGAGACTTTTAAAGACTTTTGACCAAATGGGTCCAGCTCAAGGTCGCACTATATCGGGGTTCGCACTATATCGGAGTCGCACTATATCGGGGTTTGACTGTATAATAAATTAAACATTTTAAGCTAACTGTTGTCTAATTTTATTGCTGCCATATTTTCATGACGTTTTCAACCTTCATTAAAAACAAAATTTTGCATTTTCGCTCATTTTGCTGTCTCTTACGATATCTTTCCAAAAACTATCTTTTTTATCTAACATTTCAAGTGGTCGGTGCCGGAACCGGTGCGGCACCGGTGTTTTAAGACGGTGCCGGTGCCAAGCGGTATGTCCGGTGCCGGTGCCGGTGCCAACTTTTACTTTTTTACAACACTGGTTTGGAGCACGAAGGCACATAGAGAGTATTACTTGGACTGCATACAGCCCCAAAAAAGTCAATAAGTTGCCTCATATATAAAAATTTTCGACTTGACGGTTACATTCGTTGACGACCTTGTCCAGCTGTACGCAGTTGCAGTAGGAATTGTGTGAAAAATGCAAACTTACCCTACCAGCAGACCTAAAATCACAAATTAAAGTTTTTGTAAAGATTCTCAAAGCTTAGGAATATAAATAAAAGTCAAGCCAACCAATCCTCACACCCAGCAATTTTCGGACATCTTTCACGTGGTTGCTGATCCATCCCAGCTTGCTTCTCTTCTGAATCCATCATTTTTTTCTGAAAAATAAGATGATGAAAGTGAATATCGGATTATGAAGGGATTATGAGAAACTAAGCTTATCAGACTGGAATTCTGATGCGTGCAATCGCTTTCTAGCAAAAAGTTTACCCCTCCTATAGTAAATTCCCGAAACCCGAATTTCAGGGGAATTTGGAAATTCTGCGGCGGAATTTTTGCCAGTTGGACTTATTTTCAGACTATAAAAATTGAATTCCCGGCAAAAAAAAATTAATCAAAATGTAAAATTTGGCTTTTTGATTCAAAATTGGTACAGTCAAAATATCAGTAAAAAATTTTAACTGATATTTTAACGCTTTTTAACTAAACCGCTAAAATTCAAAAAAAATGTGCGCCAAAATTTAAAAAATTTTTTTTTTAAATTTTAAAATTTTATTTTATTTTTTTAATTTTAACATTTTAACGCTTTTGACAACCATGGTCTAAACAGCAGAAAAATAGCCCGCTTGTCAGTTGTCATGCAATAATTGAAAACTTTTTGTGCTCTCGCTTTTTCTACGGTGCTTAACGTTAGCTTAGTACGCCCCTGGTAGCATGCGTATACATTCGCTTTTTGGGATAAAATATTTCTTCGCATAAAATACCATTTTACCAGTCATTTCTGGATTTTCGATTATGTAGAATAAGTAAAATCACCGTATTTTTACTGATACCTGACCCAAGGCGGCTATAAATGGGCTATAAATGAAAAACCTGGAGCAAATCTACGAGATTTGTTTCACTTTGATAAATTTTGATTTTTAGTTATGCCAACCGAAATGGGCCTCCTGAGCGCTGAATCCGTTGAAGACATGACAAAATGGGTCGAAGTTGGTGGAATAGTCCGACGGTCGCAGATGTCTGGTGAGAACATTTCCATGAATATTCGCTCTGCTTGGGTCAGTGGTTTTTCCGTGAATTTCGCTGCACAAACATTTTGATCTGCTGTGAAATTTTTGGCGGTATCATAATCATAAAAATGAAGTGATAAGATTTTTTCCGGTTAGCAGTAGTTCTACCAATAGTTTTTTCCGTTTTTAAAATCATGTTGCCTACAGAAGTTCTCTTCGATGTGATCAAGGCATTGCCTTTCACTTCTTTGACTCCACTTTTTTTGGTTTCTACTAAAATCAACAAAACTGTTTCCTTTGTGTCTCTGAGGTTCTTAGATTTGAACGTCTTAACTGGAATATTTGTATGGCCCTCATTTTTTGTTTTTAGGAGAACAGAGTCTTTTCTTTTTTTGATGCCGAAACTGCTGGAGGACAGCCGCCCTATGCAACTCTTGTGCGAGCCAACGAACTTATCTCTTTGCCTGAGACTCGCGATCTTGTCTTGGTTAGTTTTTTTCAGTGGTGTTTTACTGCTTATACAGGTATCCTTTTTCAGCATCGCATAGTTGAGGGTATGACTATGAAAGACCTTCTTGATACTCTTGATCATGTGTGTTCCTTGAATGCTCCGGTAAAGTTGAAGAAGCTTGTCCGCGGAAGAATTGACGAAAAGCTCAAAATGAAAGATCTGAATTAATTTTTGATTGTCAAAGAATGTCCCTTGTTGAAGAAATTGAAGAACTACATTTGACCTGCTAATTTTTATTGGTAACATGCCATAACAAAATCGTACAGTAAATTTCTCTATATTTATGGGGCAATTAAAGGTAAAGAAGGTAAAAACTTTATAAAATGAATATGGTAATCCATACTTGGTTTGTAAAAAAAGTTGCGTAAATCAATTTTTCTATGCATTGCATATGACGCCCTGGTTATTATTTATACCCTCGGCTCCGGCGCCGAGTGCCGCCCCTTGCGCTGTTTTTTGCCGGGGCAGTGCCGGCGCGGGCGGTAGCGCCGGTGCCGGAACAACACTGGTAGATGGTCTTTTTAGGGTGTTTTTGATTGAAATTTGTGTTTTTAGGCTTAGGCAAGGGTAGGCCAGCGTATGTTAAGACCGACTCAAAAATGTTTTTACTACTTTTATGTGGTCAGGAAAATATGTTTGAGTCCATCCTAACATACACTGGCCTACCCCTCGCCTGAGCCTAATTTAAGCCTAATTATATAAAAATCACCGTGTTTCTAATCTTAAATTAAAGCCAGCCCCAGGGGTGCCGGATAACCGATGCTCAACTGTACTTATTTTGACGATTGTTTTGAAAAAAAAACATCAATTCATGATTACAAACAAAATCAATGGCTTTTTCATCTTCAAATGAGTCACACATACACTTAGTTGACTAAGTTTGAGCCTTGTTTACTTGTTGTGTCTCTGAGATCACCTACTTGACGGCTGGTTATAAATCAAAAAAAATCCTCAAAGCTTTATGTGCCCCAGCTCCGCAAAAAAAGTTTGATCAAAGACTTTTTCCAGATGTGTTTTAACAAAACAACATCTAAAAATCATGAAACTATAGAGCAGATGTTCTCCACAGCATTTTGCTCCTATAAATACTGCCTTTCTCCACTGAGATCACCCCTAAGTTAGCATTATGTTTGTGAAATGTGTTATTTTTTCCTGCATTCTGTCTTTTGCTGAAGGTAGGTCATATAGTACAGTCAAACCTTGTTTATTCGGCACCCCTAAAAGTTCGTTCCGGCTTTGGTCCGACACGTTTTTAGCTCAATTTTCGAAGTCTTTTGAATAATATGATTCTCCAGTTTAGTCGGAAATATCTCAAGGATTCTGACTTTGCCGGTCGTTTTTCCAAAATCATTTTATTGTGCCAAAATTAACTTTTCAAAAATGGTGCCGGATAACCGAGGTTTACTAGTTCTTTTGCTAAAATTTATGAATTTTGGAAAAACGACCGGCAGAATCAGAATCCTTGAGATATTTCGGACTAGACTGGCGAATCACATTTAGCAAAAGACTTCGAAAATTGAGCTGAAAAAAGTGTCGGACGTGTTGGGGGTGCCGGATAAACCAGGTTTGACTGTAACCAAATTTTTAATTCACTAAATGCTTTTTCTTGGTTTAGCCAGCTCTAGCCAAGGCATCAGAGAGTCTCAAGAGTTGTCTGACCCAAATCAGAAGCGTGAATGCCCATGCAAACTAGCCCCGAAACGTAGATCTATTGATATCATAGGCTTAAGCAGAGGTGAATTTTTAGGTCTTTTTTGAGGATTAGCTTAGTAGTTTTTTTAGCTAAAAGATACACCAGCTCTTCCCCAACCACATTTGCTTCCCCCAATGCTGACTACTCCAAGCAGTGCAACTCATACAGTGATCGGATTATTTGCTTCCGATCCTACAAAAGTGGTTAGTTGACTCTAATTCAGAAAGACATTGACTGAATTTCAATATCAAAAATCTGAATTTTGCCAGCAAATTTTATGTTAGCGTTTCTGTTTGGATGAAAAAGTTCAGAGTCTTCTCAAAAAGGGTCATTTGTACTTTTAACTTTGTAGAAAGAGTTTTGCCCGCTGAGCAAAGTCTAAACTCTGAGCACGGCATCGTGCTAAGCGTGGTCGATTTGCTTATGAAACTGTTCGGCGCTACTATAGAATACCCCCAAATCGTTTGAAAATCGTTGTAACTACTGAAAATCGTTGTAACTAGCCTTTGGAAGAACCAGTTTAGGCTTAGCCCTTAGGCTTAGGGGTAAGCCAGCGTATGGAAGTTGTGACTAATAAGTGACTTTTTCTGGGGTCTGGAACATATATTTGGGTGCTCTTTACTTAGGCTTAGGGGTAGGCGAGCGTATGGAAGTTGTGACTAATAAGTGTTTTACGCACTTTCTGGGGTCTGGGACATATATTTGGGTGCTCTTTACTTAGGCTTAGGGGTAGGCGAGCGTATGGAAGTTGTGACTAATAAGTGTTTTACGCACTTTTCTGGGGTCTGGAACATATATTTGGGTGCTCTTTACTTAGGCTTAGGGGTAGGCGAGCGTATGGAAGTTGTGACTAATAAGTGTTTTACGCACTTTTTCTGGGGTCTGGAACATATATTTGGGTGCTCAGATACAACCCTCAAAGCGTATGGCAAGCCAAAGCAAGCGGGCGTATGGCGAGCGTATGGAAGTTGTGACTAATAAGTGTTTTACGCACTTTTCTGGGGTCTGGAACATATATTTGGGTGCTCTTTACTTAGGCTTAGGGGTAGGCAGAGCGTATGGAAGTTGTGACTAATAAGTGTTTTACACTTTTTCTTGGGTCTGGAACATATATTTGGGTGCTCTTTACTTAGGCTTAGGGTAGGCGAGCGTATGGAAGTTGTGACTAATAAGTGTTTACGCACTTTTTCTGGGGTCTGGAACATATATTTGGGTGCTCTTTACTTAGGCTTAGGGGTAGGCGAGCGTATGGAAGTTGTGACTAATAAGTGTTTTACGCACTTTTCTGGGGTCTGGAACATATATTTGGGTGCTCTTTACTTAGGCTTAGGGGTAGGCGAGCGTATGGAAGTTGTGACTAATAAGTGTTTTACGCACTTTTTCTGGGGTCTGGAACATATATTTGGGTGCTCTTTACTTAGGCTTAGGGGTAGGCGAGCGTATGGAAGTTGTGACTAATAAGTGTTTTACGCACTTTTCTGGGGTCTGGAACATATATTTGGGTGCTCTTTACTTAGGCTTAGGGGTAGGCGAGCGTATGGAAGTTGTGACTAATAAGTGTTTTACGCACTTTTCTGGGGTCTGGAACATATATTTGGGTGCTCTTTACTTAGGCTTAGGGGTAGGCCAGCGTATGGAAGTTGTGACTAATAAGTGTTTTACGCACTTTTTCTGGGGTCTGGAACATATATTTGGGTGCTCTTTACTTAAGTATTAGAAGGCATAAGTTTTTTGGGGGGGTTTCTATACTAGGGTCAACTGTTCTTAAAATACCGAAGTCACTGCCAAATTTTAAATTCCCCTCGAGACCATAAATATTTGATTTTCAAAAAACTTAAAACAAAAAACTTACTGTCAAATTTTAATTTCCACTAAAGACTAAAAATTCGGCTCTATATGTGTTCGCACCCCTCCCAACGCACCCCGCCCTGGTCCCCCCTGCTATTTTGTGCAAAATTTTTCGCATCCAAAGGTCTTAAAACCCCATTTATAAACACTTTTTAATCATTTTAATGCAAAAAAATTTGGTATAAAAATGGTAACAAATATTTTGCCTTGGTCCCCCAAGCTAATTGTTTTCCTAAATGTCAGAGTTATATGAATTTTGGCGTAGGCTTAGGCAAGGGTAGGCCAGCGCATGTTAAGATGAGCTCAAACATGTCCCTCGAGCTTGAAAAAGTAGTTAAATAAATCATTGTTGAGACTTTGGAAAGAAAAAATTTTGCAAAAAAGAACAACAGGGAGGACCAAGGCAAGTTTTTTTGATTAGGGTGCGATACATACCGTATAACCTCTATTAATCAGGACCCCCTCTAATTATCCGGCCCCCCTCTATTAATCTGGCCCTCTAGAAAGTAGTTGAAAAATAATCCGGTCCCCTCTAATAATCCAACTGCGGAAAATTCCCAACTGAAGAAAATTGAGAACAACTAAGATTAAGGGCTACCCGCTCGTGCAAAAAGAAATGAAAAATTACAATAAAGTCTAAATAAAAATTTTAATATAAAATTTGTTTATAAAATTTAGACTTTTTACATTGCAGTTTAGTTGTGCTTTTATTTTATTAGTCATTTTTTACAAAATACATACCAAGAATGTTTACATTGACATATAACTCCCCTTAAACATTTGAAAATTGAATAAAATAAAAAATATTGATAAGAACCAGGGTCGCTGCATGGAAAGCTAAAAAAAAGAAAAGAACACGGAAAGTTTTCCCCAAAAATGGAAAGAAATAAAAACAGGAGAAGAGAAACTCTTTGTGGGCCGAACCCGTGTTACCATAGTTGGACACCGACACCGCCGGCGGCGGCGCTGTTTTTTTCGAGCGTCCAACTGTGCGTGTTACACCTCGTTTTTATGCGTTTAACTGTACAGTTGACTGTACAGTTGACTGTACAGTTGACTGTACAGTTGACTATACAGTTGACTGTACAGTTGACTATACAGTTATTTGAAAAAAAACCAGGCTGAACATGGTACGATGTCAGACTTTTTACAAAAAAGGTTTTTAAGCAATCGCTGCCCCACCCACTGATTTCACCTGCTGGAATTTGGCGAATGGAGGAATGAACTGCACCGAAACTGGTAAAACACTCTTTTATATTATTACAGTCTAGTCTCGTTTATCCGACACACCCTCAAGTTCGTTCCCACCTAGGATCCGACACTTTTTTAAAGCCAATTTTTAAAATGTTTTTCCAGTTGTCTTTGGTTGTTTTAGTCCGAAATATCGCAAGGATTCTGATTTTGCCGACCGTTTTTCCCAAATCCGTTTACGTTGCCATAAAGACCCTCGTCTGTGGTTTACCGTATTTCCTCTAATAAGCTCTATCTTATTAGAGCGCGCCCCCGCTCTAATAAGCGCCCCTACCCATGACAATCAAATCCACTGCTTCAAGGAACATGGACCGATTCCGGAGAACAGTTTGAAAATGGCTACGTCAGCGACGAATCTCTTCATTTTGAAAAGGATGATCTTAATGTTATTGACCCAAGCTACCCTATTGTCTGATCGTTTGTTTGATTTTATGTTCTTATAAAATTTTGAATAAAATTTATTTTCTCTTAAACTTTCGCCGAGCTTCGGCGCCAGAGAGTTTGAATAATAAGCGCCCCCGCTCCAATAAACGCCCCTGCTCTAATAAGCGCCCCGGGGCGCTTATTAGAGGAAATACGGTATCCGATACCTCTTTTTAAAAATCAGGTGTCGGATAAACGAGAGCCGTGGGTCTTTATCAGAGTTGTAACGGACCCCTGCCCGTCCTTCGATCGTCCTTCACAAAAAATTTTAATTTTCGTTCTTCCTTCATTCTTCACGTCATTGGGAAAAATTTTTTCGCCGTCATCTTCACGTCACCTTCACTAAAAAAATTTTCCCGCCCTTCCTTCAGCCTTCACGTCAGTGGAAAATTTTTTGTGCTCTTCCTTCAATCTTCACGTCAGTCAATAAATTTTTTTACACCCTTCCGTCAGTTCTTCACGCCAGTGAAGAGTTCTTCAATTTTAAACAATGAAAAATGAGGGACCTTCACCTGTTAGATAAGTAGTAGTCGAATCCATCGTCAGTAGATGAGGGTCGGTAAGGCTAGGAGAGATTATATATGGCTAAGAGATAGATTGGAAGTTTAAAATATAGACAAAGAGGTTTTCGAAGAATTTCGGGAATTTCGGCTCAATTTTCTTCTTCTATCTTTTTCCTCATTCCTCCAGTTTTCCGTCAGTTTCCCTTCATTTTCCCTTCAGTGCATTTTAAACTTTCAAACAACCTTCAAAATTCCTTCACTTGGTAAATGAAGGATTTTTTCTTTCACCTTCACCTTCATTGGGTTCATGACGTGAAGGCTTCACGTCATTGAAATTTTTTTTTAATATGAGCCCTTCCTTCATGCCGTCCTTCATGGCTATGAAGTGAAGGTGAAGTGAAGGGACGTTTGACGGACGTCATGACGTTTGTTACAACTCTGGTCTTTATGGCAACGTAAAAGGATTTGGGAAAAACGATCGGCAAAATCAGAATCCTTGCGATATTTCGGGCTTAAACAACCAAAGACAACTGGAAAAACAATTTAAAAATTGGCTTAAAAAAGTGTCGGACCCTACGACGAACTTGAGGGTGTGTCGGATAAACGAGACTAGACTGTATTTATATTTTATATATTTACATTTTTTTTAACTTTTATCAATAAAAAAATTAAGAAAATTTGCGGTTTCTGGACAATAATGAAAGATACTTTTCATCACCCGGCTCTAACCAACGGTACCCACAGTCTCAGCAGCAACACAATCGGCCTAGCTACTCATCTCCTAACGCTCAACCAGCCCAAACCACTGGATATGGCTCAACAAGCTACTCCTCGCCCAATTCTCAGCAAACCAGTGGATATCGTCAAGCTATGGATCAGGCCAGATACAACCCTCAAAGCCAGCCAAAGCAATCAAATGGTTTGTAAAAAAAATTACCCAGTGTCTGAGTATTTATGCATAAAATTTTTACAAAATTATTTAAGTGCCCACGCCTAAAGACTCTGACTTCGGAGCAGCTGTGGTCAGCTTTACTTCTGCCCAACCACAATCAAATGTGCGAGTCCACCAGCCAGATCCTTATTATTCTCCTTGAAATCCTGTTGTGAATTAAAGAAACGAAAATTAATTGTATTGTTTGAACCACAAAGGAGCCATAAAAATAATATTTTGTACAGATAGAAATCGAGATTTATTTATTTATTTACTATTTTTTTGATAGAGTACTTGTACTATATACTAGGGTTGACCTACCTCACTCCCCCGCTCCGCCCCCTTCCGCTCGCAGCCGAATTTGTCCCCCCCGAGGGGGGACCAAGGCAAAAAGGGGGGACCAAGGAAAAATAACAACAGGGGGGAGTAGTCACTCGACAAGATTTCGGACATTGTATGGAAAACGGACACTAGACATTTTGGCTCCAAGGAAGAAGGTCAGAGACGGAGGAGCATCAA
>JAMRYI010000941.1:0-58154 GCA_029231635.1 Ditylenchus weischeri
AGTAATTGTTTTACTGCCGTTTTTCTTTTTCACTTTTCTTATCGTAGCAAACAGGGCGAATCTTAGCGCAAGTCCGAAATCAAGCAAGAACTTCAGGAGTCCAGGAGGCCATGCCACAAGTGAAAGCCAGGAAGAAGGGTATTAGAGTAGGTTTCAATTGATGGCTACTATTGGCACCTGCGTTCTAATATGTACAAGCACCTCGAGCAAGAAAGACTTTCTGCACAGTACAACATGTACGACGAATGGTGAGAACAGAACGAACAATTATGCTGGTATATTTCCGGGAGTAGTTAAAGAATACCCCTTCCACTCAATTAAGCCCTAATCCTTTTACTCAATTAAAATAAATGTCGGATATTACACCAGAAAAAATTACTATCACATTGTTTTATTTTAGAATTACAGAAGACAATTACAGAAGACACAGTACACAATACAACATGTGCGACGAATAATGAGAACTGCTAGAGGCCTTTCACTACCATGCATTGCTATTCTTGATTCGGACGATTAAAGGCTAAAATCAGGAAAGTCAGTGAAACCCTATACAATGAAAAACTTACGGCTTTGAAAAAAACGATGCACCTTCTTTGCGAACTTCACGCAAAACGTCATGACGCGCCCTTTCTTCGCCGGAATCCTTTCGATTGCCGTGGCCACTGGAGCTGAAGGCATGGAGATCACAGACACACAGGTAGCAAGCGTAGATGAAGGGACTCTTACTGCAATTCGCTGTGCCAGCTGCGGCGCCATATCACTAAACAAATAAAAATTAATGGCAGAACAGAAAACAAAAAACATTACACAGGTACTTGCTTGATGACTTTTTTCCTTTCTATGTTGTTCTCATACTGTGTTGCATCTGTCATCTGAGAATCCTCGTTAATCAGTGTCTTTGCCCTAAATTCCAATTTTTTATTTAGTAGCACGCATCACTCTAGAACACCTACTTTTCAGCTAGCGTGTGTTCATTGAATGAGTGGAAGTCTGTATCATGCTGTATTAGTGCCGCGAAAGCCTTCTCCGAGATCTGACCATCACTATCCATCTTGGCTCTTAACAATCTTATAGGAATAATTTGAAGAAAAAATATACCCACCTAGCGAAAGCAATCAACTTGAGCTTCATCGCTTTGGTCCACACCTTTTCCACATTATTCTGACCAGTCATTTTTTCCAAATGAGGAGAGCGAGAGATGAGCAAGCAAGCGACTTTAGCAAGAGATAATTTGTTAATGAAACGCAGCTGTGTGTTTTTGTAAAGTCACAAGTAGTTGCGCAAATTTGAAAAATTGCGCGAAATACAAAATTTAAAAGAACAGTTTGGACGACATCTACACTTCTCTGCAACAAAGGCATAATAAATGTGTTGAGCAACTGAAATTCTTGGCAACAATATTTTATACAGTTTGGCTAGTACATCGTGTCTGATACGCCTGGAAGAGTCTACCGTCTCGCTATATTTTATTTCTGATTTTGATGTGTGATTCGATGTCGCATCAGCTGGGGTGGTGCTGGATGAAGCAGATAGCGCGTTCAAGGTGAATCAAAGGTAATTTTGAATCAAAAGTAACGTTTCCTGCATGAACGAAAAATTTGGATTTTCCCGTTCCCGTTTTCCGCCGGAAGCCCTGCGCCCAAGCTCAATATTTCATCTTTTGCAATTTACAGTAGATAAGTGCAAGTCAGTGTCGTAGTGGACACGATTTGTGGAGATCAAAAGTTAGCATTATGCAAAGAACAAATATAACTACGAATATAAATATATCTACGAAGACTACAAATACAACTTAACCCAGTGGCGTGTAGCCCCTCTAAGTGGCCTTCCAGCTGAATCACCCGAGTCTTCGCAGCAATATATTGGTCAACTCTGAACAGACTGAAAAGCACGAAATAATTTATTCACTTTCCTGTAAAATTATATTTCATTGATTAGAATCTCTGAAAAATCGGCCATCAATGAGCACTTCGGCTACATCTTCTTTGGTGAGCAATATTATCGATTTGCAACTGCTGGTTGGAACTCTGCCGGATTTTGAACTGCGCGTCAAGCCTAGGTAAAAAAGTTTAGCTTTCACCATTGATTGACTTTCCTCATTTATAATTCTCACAACTAGATGGTTGATCTTTTCCGAAAAAGATGCCTACAAGCGTGCTCAGTTCTCTACCTTCACAGTGCAAAATCGTGACTCAGCTCGCATCTGCTTCCGTTTCAAAACTAAGGTCAGCTTTTCGGATTGCATTTTTCAGTTTTTGTGGTTAACATGTTCAGGATAAAAACTTAATAATGTATTGTTTCCTTTCGATGTTTGATCAGCGATGATGCAAGTGACCATTTCATGTTTCAGGTTCACACCCGGTCATGGATTTCTTGAAGCAAATGAAAGCTGTGAAGTGACTGTTGTGATTGGAGAACATGAAGGGTGGTTCAAAGATGCCTCGAAATGTGTTGGAAGGGTTCACAAGGTATCACTATGAAGTCAAACTAATTCTTTTGTTACTCTATGACTTTCCCTAGGTCATCGTCGAAAATGTGATAGTGAACCCGAGCTTGCAACTTCCGGTGGACGTCTGTGTGAGTCTAATTTAGCTCTGTAAGCAGCTGTTAGAACAGTAAATCTATTTCAGAAAAAGAAAGAACTGTGCCGCAGCATATTCAAATCAACACGCGAAGCATTGACTGAACAACAGGGAGCGGTCAGTATCTACACCAAAATGAAGATTGTCTTGCCTAACTACGATTTCTCTACCAATTTCTAAGATGACGACGGATAGAAAATAATTAATGTGTCTCGTAATCATGTCCTCTAGGTATAAGTCATCAGAAATAAAGAGTAATAATTTTGATTTTTGTACAGGTTGTTTCAAGAAATTTGCGGATTTTAAAACGGTGACTACTTTTTTCGTAGAGAGGTTTTTGAAATTCTGTTTCCGCCAATCGTTTTTTCTCGCCGAAAATATTTGTTGGCATATAATGTGAAGAATACTATTTTTGCTTGGTCGTCCTTGCGGCTCGGGTCCTGAACTTTAGATGGTCTCTGGATGGCCAGGACCCAAAACACAGGGGGGACCAAACGAAAATCGTGTTTTTCACATTATGTACAAAAAATTGTCCGCGAGAAAAAGCGATTGGCGAAAATATAATTTCGAAAATCGCCCTAGGAAAAAAGTTATGACCGTTTTAAAACCGGCAAATTTCTTGAAACACCCTATATATCCCGTTTAGGGTTGGCAACAGTTAACTTGACGTTTTGAAAAATTTTGACTTTATTTTTTGTTTTAATGTGTGTGTTTTTACAAAAATTGGAGCATTTGACCCCGCTATTGAAAGCCTATTTCAGTGGCTTCGGTTACCGGGGTCGGGTACCCGAAGTCGGGCAGTCTGACCCGAAATTGTTTTCATTACAATAGTTTCATTACCATTTTTGTAAGCCAAATCAAGAAATTTTTATACCAATGTGTAGCCACTGAAATAGGCTTTCAATAGCGGGGTCAAATGCTCTAATTTTTGTAAAAAAACACACATTAAAACAAAAAATAAAGTCAAAATTTTTCAAAACGTCGAGTTAACTGTTGCCAACCCTAATCCTGTTAAAAATGAGAAGTGTTTGTATATTGTGATATGTTTTTTTGATTGGGGCAATTCATACATTCCGGGCTGGTTTTTTTAAATTAAGATGGTAGGGTGGCCATAATTGAGGTAGATCTGCCGGTTTTCAACATTTCTTGTTTCTGTTTTCTATTTTCAGGTACTTTTCAAATTATTTTCAGTTACTTTTTATTTTCAGGTACTTTTTGAAAAGTAAAGGACGGACAGGGAGAAGGTTAATGTATAACTTACAACTTCTTACGTTTATTGTGGTTCGCCATGACAGGATCTTTACAGTCTCCGAGGATGGGGCACCTTTTTTTAATTATGGGTATTTGAATTCGTGTTTAAAATGAAATGACTTCATCATGCTGACGCACTTCTTCTGTCGATAAGTTTGAAAGCCTAGCGTCGGATTTTCCTTAGCCACCATTTTTTAAATCTTTCTTTTTTAAAGCAATCATTTCACGGTTAGCCGTTAGGTAAAGGTTAACCTGTTTTAGTGTTTGTGAGGACCCTTTTGTCAGCTCAAATTTTTCCGGTTATCGATTACTATCTATAACTACGGGCATTTACAAAGATGAGAAGAGGGTAATCATAGTGCTTAGAAACTGTTAATCCGTAAAGTTTTTATAGCGGAGCCAAGCGCGCCAGGGACAAGGACGATGCAAGTGGGGATGGTATGGATCATGCGATGGATAGGCGTAATAGCCCTGACTCTCCACCCAGCAGCACTAACAGCCGAATGACTCCATTGAACGTGCCTAAAGGTGATACAGCTATACAATTTTGGGGTTTTGTTGCACAAAGTACGCTATGTTTTGTGATTTTGCGTATTTTTTTAGAGTAAGGAAAAGTAGTACGTATCATTTCAAAACTGAAAAAACTCCAAATACATAAAACTAAAAAATTTGGGACGTTTTTATCGTATCTAAGTTGATAAGTTATATCATTTAAATGCCTCAAAACCTTTTACCTATCCCCGAATTTTGAAAATTATAAAATGATCGATAAGCCGAATCCAAAAAAAGCTGGTCGAAAAAGTAAGCTCACTCTCCTGAGTTACTTTTTCATTTTTTTCAATTAAAGTCATTTAGGGAAGGAAAAGGATGCAGAATACACTGCTCCCAAAACCCAGAAGCTGGTGGATTTGGATGAAGAGGTCGCTCCGACTGGGACTACTACTGCAGGCACTAATGGAAGTGGGGGTGCCAGTGCTCTCTCCATATCCAAACCTAATGACGGAGGAGGGAATGTGGTGGAGCAGACTCACTACATCGTAATTCCTTCCTACGCTTCTTGGTTTGACTACAATGCTGTCCATCAACTTGAGAAGAGGGGCATTCCCGAGTTTTTCAATGGTCGGAATAGAAGCAAGACAGCAGAAGTGTATGTGCTTTTTATTGGTTTTGAAATAGTCTAACAGGAAATGTTATAATTTTAGCTATTTGGCCTACCGGAATTTTATGATTGATACATATCGACTTAATCCATTTGAGTATCTCTCCGCAACTGCTTGTCGAAGAAACTTGAGCGGTAGCTTTTTTAGTGAATAAAATCGTTTTTACAATTCCTTATTTCAGGTGATGTCTGTTCCATCCTAAGGTATATTTTCACGAAATACTAGACTTTTACCGTGGCGACCTTCTTAGTAACTAGTCTCAAGCATCATCCCAAGAGAAAGCTATGTCGAGAGTCAAAAATGTATAAAGTCAGCTCTCTCCGATGCCACCCTGGAGGCTGGATCACCATGCCGAGTGTTTACTGTCCTCCAAAGTCAAATAAATAAAATCGATCAAATAAAAAAAGTTTACTGACCATGATAGAAAGATTATCACTTTTGAGGGTGTCGCTCATACTGAATTTTTAATTCGAATGTTTCTACTTCATTAAACAGAGTCTATTAAGTTTTTTAAGTATTCTAAAACTGACTTTCTTAGAGTCCATTCATTCCTCGAACAATGGGGTTTGATCAACTACCAAGTGGATTCCGAGAGTCGTCCAGCACCAATCGCACCTCCAGGTAAACTTTTTGTTCGTGTGACCGACGTGAGCTTTAAAACCCTCTTTTAGCTACTTCTCATTTTATGGTACTTGCTGATACTCCATTCGGTTTGCAGCCAACCAATCCTTTTCCACCCAGCTTTATGGTAAATTGATTTATGACAATTCGAAATAAATAGTTGATAATACAAATTGAAAGCAATTTTAGACTGCCGAAAAGAAACCGACCATCAAGACTGAATTGAAGGAAAAGGAGCAGGCTCCTGCAGCTAGCAAAGATGAAAACAAGGATGAAGCAAAAGAAGCGGATGGAAATGGGCAACCCAAAACGGAGCAAGAAACTGCTGCCAACGAAATGGAGATTGATGCTCCCGAACCTGAAAAACCTGGCACAAGCTCTGCCCCTAAGTCCATCAGTGAAGCCGGACTTAAGACCGATCAGTGTAGCAAACAGTTGGCAGCTATGAAAGTAATATTTTTGTCCCAGTCCCTAAAGCACCAAATATTTTTCTGGATTCTTGAGATATTTTAGAAACAAAAGTGCAAATCGAAATTTTTTCAATCCTCAATAGCGACCGAGAAAAATCAAAAGTAAAACAAACTTGGTCCTTTTCTTGAGTTAGAGTCGGCCCTCTCAGTAGCCCTCCCCGGACCAGCTAGAATTTTATAACTATTCCCTGAATTTTTTCTACCTTCCGGTCTCCAGGTCCGACCACCGGCCTGAAGTGGAAGCCGGAAGCCATGGCTTACCGTCTGGATTTTTGCACAGCCCTGATCCTATCCTTTACACTTTAATATTTCCTACCAAATTAGGGATAGAAGTGTGCGAATAAGACCTGTACTAAAATTGGAACAATTTTAGAGTGTACAGTTGAGGCTCGATATAACAAACCTCCAAAAGTTCGTTCCCGCCTAAGGTCGAACACTTTTTTCACCTCTATTTTTGATCACTTTTACCAACTCTGATTCGTCTGTCTAATTAGAAAAATTACAAGGTTTCTGATCGTTTTCGTAAATGGCAACATTTTTGCTAAAGAGATCCATGGATACGCTCGATATAACGAACCTTTATTTGAAAAAAAAAATGGTTCGTTATATCGAGCGTCAACTGTATATAAATTTTTCTAATATATGCCTTTTTAACCTTCAACTTTTTTTCCAGCTGTCATCTTGAAAAAAACCTTTACCCTGTAGTTTCCCGCCGACTTCCACCCTAAAATTTATTAACCTTCCAGCTTCTATGGAGTTTTGCATACCCCTGGTCGTGATTGAAATGTGATAACAAAAAATGACCCTAAAATGAGGAGGATTTTAACCATTTTCTGGCACCCTTTATCACTTGTGGCGTAAATACATTATTAAAAATGCTAAATATTTTCAGGCAAAGGGGGCAGCTCCTGGACGAGATTGGACCCAACAAGAGACTCTCCTCCTGCTAGAAGCTTTAGAGATGTACAAGGACGACTGGAACCAAGTGGCTGACCATGTGGGCACTCGCACTCAAGACGAGTGCATTCTTTTCTTCATACAGTTGCCCATCCAAGATCCTTACTTGGAAGAGACTGATGGAAGCGGAGGTGGTGTTCTTGGTCCATTAGCATACCAGCCAATCCCATTCAGTCAGTCTGGCAATCCTGTCATGAGCACCATTGCTTTTCTAGCCAGTGTTGTGGATCCACGGATCGCTTCCGCAGCTGCTAAAGCAGCTCTAGGTGCTGCGATTTCGGTTGATAGTTTTAGATCTATTTCCTTTTTGTTATTTAGAAGAGTTTGGCAAGATGAAGGATGAGATCCCTCCGTTGCTGGTCGATGCTCACACCAAGAATATAGAAGCCCATTCAAAAGCCAACGAGGGTGCAATTGATGCAAGTGTTGGACTTGCAAAGTCGGGAATTGTTGTCGAGGTAAACGAAGTTTTTGATGTAGCGACTTGAAAATGATACCAAAAGGAATCCCGCTTTATAAATTTTAAAACCGCGGGTCAATGAAATTTGAATTTTTCAATCACTAATTGGCCGGCCGCTTGACCAGAGCAATTAGCCGATTTTAGGATTGGACAACACTCTTTTTGGCCTTTTTCTTTTAATTTTTGTCTTTATTTTGGCGGGATACGATTTGGCGGCGGAAAAAACGGCTGAAAAAACCTTTTAGGGCCTTTTATGTATGTTTGCCTTGCAAATTGAAATTTCTGACATTAGATTCGTGTCCGGTATGGTCTCTTTGCTGATAAAAATGCGCTTTAGTCCCAAAACCGACTCATATTTCAAATTCTACTCGAAACAACAAACATTTAAACTCGTCCGAAGTTTTTTTCGAGAATAGATTCGAATTTTTGTTGTCTCCAGTGGAATTCAAAATACGAGTGGGTTGTGTGACTAAAGAGCATTTTTCTGGCAAAAATTTTACTGACAAAGCGACCATGCGGACACGAATCTAGTGTCCGAAATTCCAATTTGCAAGGCAAACTTACATAAAAGCCCCCTGAAAAATTCCGCCGGTTTTTCCCGCCGCGAATTTTCCGCCGCCGTTTTTTTCCGCCGCTATTCTTTCCGCCGCTGAATCGTATCCCCATTCTTAATTTTCTTGAATTTTTAGCACTATCTTGTAGCACACGATCTCAGCTTTCCGACAAGCTATCAAACTTCATTGAATGATTTCTGAAATGTAGAGGTTTTGGGGTTTTGAAAAAGTAACAGTTATTTTATCCAACTCCCTAAATCTATACGTTTCTGAAACCATTCAATGGAGTTTAATACAATCGAGTGCCGATATAACGGCACCCCTGGGGACCGGTCATAGGTGCCGTTATATCGGGGGTAACATGAAAAAATCTTTATTTGACTAAACAGGTGGTGCCAAATAACACGAACAATTTAACGGTCTACGGAAAAAAATCGGTGTACTTAAACCACCTGGATATTACCCGAACCACGTGTATGGTATGTAAACCACCTGGATGGTACTTAACCACCTGGGTATTACCCGAACGACGTGTATGGTACTTAAACCATCTGGATGGTACCCAACCACCTGGATATTACCCGAACCACGTGTATGGTATGTAAACCACCTGGATGGTACTTAACCACCTGGGTATTACCCGAACGACGTGTATGGTATGTAAACCACCTGGATGGTACTTAACCACCTGGGATATTACCCGAACCACGTGTATGGTATGTAAACCACCTGGATGGTACTTAACCACCTGGATATTACCCGAACGACGTGTATGGTACTTAAACCATCTGGATGGTACCCAACCACCTGGATATTACCCGAACCACGTGTATGGTACTTAAACCATCTGGATGGTACCCAACCACCTGGATATTACCCGAACCACGTGTATGGTATGTAAACCACCTGGATGGTACTTAACCACCTGGGTATTACCCGAACGACGTGTATGGTACTTAAACCATCTGGATGGTACCCAACCACCTGGATATTACCCGAACCACGTGTATGGTATGTAAACCACCTGGATGGTACTTAACCACCTGGGTATTACCCGAACGACGTGTATGGTACTTAAACCATCTGGATGGTACCCAACCACCTGGATATTACCCGAACCACGTGTATGGTATGTAAACCACCTGGATGGTACTTAACCACCTGGGTATTACCCGAACGACGTGTATGGTACTTAAACCATCTGGATGGTACCCAACCACCTGGATATTACCCGAACCACGTGTATGGTACTTAAACCATCTGGATGGTACCCAACCACCTGGATATTACCCGAACGACGTGTATGGTACTTAAACCATCTGGATGGTACCCAACCACCTGGATATTACCCGAACCACGTGTATGGTACTTAAACCATCTGGATGGTACCCAACCACCTGGATATTACCCGAACCACGTGTATGGTACTTAAACCATCTGGATGGTACCCAACCACCTGGATATTACCCGAACCACGTGTATGGTACTTAAACCATCTGGATGGTACCCAACCACCTGGATATTACCCGAACCACGTGTATGGTACTTAAACCATCTGGATGGTACCCAACCACCTGGATATTACCCGAACCACGTGTATGGTACTTAAACCATCTGGATGGTACCCAACCACCTGGATATTACCCGAACCACGTGTATGGTACTTAAACCACCTGGATGGTACCCAACCACTTATAGTACTTTCGCCTTTTCCTAAAGGTTAAAAACCATAATCTCCGCTGGCTCTCCGCTGACTGGAAGATTGTTGCTTCTGACCTGTTTGAACCAGACGTCAAGCGCTTCTTCCATTTGTTCATAATTCCTGGCTTTAGTCTTGACCGCTTTGTATTCCCACCCTCTTCGATTGCTTTCATAATCGTTTCCTTTTCCTTTAATATTCCTTGCATCGTTCCCATTGGAATTTGAAACCGTGCAGACAGCTTCGTCTGATTGTTATTTTCGGAAGCCGCTTTGATAATAGCCTTTTTTACGACACTTATGCCGTTGGCCCCCTCTATTTTGGCACTTTTTAACATGTGTGTTTATTGTGTTCGTCTGTAACTTTTTTTGTTACTAGATACAATATTGGCAATGGAAGAGCTTCGAAACACAACTCTATAAAAATTGTACGAAAAATTGAAGTGGACAAATGAAGAATTCATCGAATGGCTTCAGCATATGAAACTTTTGCACTCTAAGCGCACTTGCGAATGTTTCTATATTTCTGAATATGTTTGGAAGAAGAAGTTTAAGGGTCCTGATGTAATGTTTTATTTATGGTCCCATGTTGCTGAATTGTACCCTGTTAAATACAAATAAAAATATACAGTTTGTTCATAAATGACAAAATAGAGGGGGGGGGGCCCAACGGCATAAGTGCCTTTTTTACTTCCAGAGTTACAGCAGTGCGCTTCCTTGTTGCCATAGCGAACTAAACGAAAGAAATTTTGAGATAATTTTGTACTAAATTTATAAGTGCCGTTATATGAGGGGCTATTTTATTCACCGGGACCGGCTGTTTAGTGCCATTATAGCGGGGGTGCCGTTATATCGGGGTGCCGTTATATCGGCACTCGACTGCAGTTAATTAGAAAGCTGATATCAGGTGCTATACGATAATGCTTAAAAATATAGGAAAAAATGAAGTCGAAAACTTAAAAGAGGCCAATATAAAAGTATGCAAAAAAGAGTCAAAAAAATATTGTCCTTTAGAGTTTTGGCTTAAATTTTGCAATTTTTTTGAAATTTGGTCAAAAATTATTGAAAAATATAAAGTACCTAATGGCCGATTTGAAATTGGTGGGTCAATTAGGAAACCTTAATGAAATTACAGTCGAATCTTGGGATCTGCCTAAAGTGTCCGTTTACTGGAGGCACTGTGTTTTGGTCTCGACTGTTTTTGCTTTTTTTGAAATAAGTAAATAACACTTTTTTCAGTCCACTGGAGAAGAGTTCAAAGGGGGATCTAAGACTGGAGAACCAGAAAAAATGGACACAACTCAATCCACATCTCCCAAACCCACTGGCAGACAAGGCGGGGAAAATGAAGAGGGAGGAGCAAGCACAGTAGATGAGTGTCGCCAGGCCATCTCCGAGACTGTTCAAACGGCTGCAGCCACTGCTTTGGTGAAAAAAAAACACTTTCTTCAGCACAATTTTTTTCATTCAACCGCCCCAATTTCAGGCGGCTGCCGCTGTCAAAGCCAAACATTTGGCCAATCTGGAGGAGCGGCGTATGAAAACATTGGTGGCAAATTTGGTGGAGACTCAAATGAAGAAACTGGAACTAAAATTGAAGCACTTTGAAGAGTTGGAGGCCATTATGGACAGGGAGCGAGAAGCTGTATGCAATTTCTAGTCTTACTGAACAATGGCTATCGATTTTACGCCTTAACCCCTGTGGTTTTTTTGATGTGCAGTCTTTTCCCCCATTTTTGGGGGTAAGAACTAGCCAAAAAAAAAACTAAAGCAAAAAATGGGTACGTGCGTTCGAAATTAGTGCCCGCCAATTCAAAAAATTTTTCTAGTACAGTCGACTCTCGATACAACGAACCCCCACATAGTTCGTTCCCGCCTAGTGTCTGACACTTTTTAGCCCGATTTTTGGAGTCTTTTGCCAGTTGTCTTTGGCTGGTGCAGTCCAAAACATCTCAAGGATTGCGATTTTACCAATCGTTTCTGAAAATCGCAATAGTTTTGCCGAAAAGACCGTGCCACTCGATACAACGAACACCTTTTTTGAAAATAAGTGTTCGTTGTATCGACAGGCACGGGTCTTGTCGGCAAAACTATTGCGATTTTCAGAATCGATTGGTAAAATCGCAATCCTTGCGATGTTTTGGACTACAGCAGCCAAAGACAACTGGCAAAAGACTTCAAAAATCGGGCTAAAAAGTGTCAGACACTAGGCGGGAACGAACTTTTTGGGGGTTCGTTGTATCGAGAGTCGACTGTGCCCATTTTTCAGTAGCCACGGATGTTATGTTCTTTTATATATTTATTGAAAATTAGTTAAAGAAGCATGCTCACCTGTTCAAAATTTGTTCCCGCCAATTCAAAAATTTTTCCTAATCACTGAACTTCTGTACGGATTTTTCAGCTTGGCTTTTAACAAAACAAGGCATAGAATTCAATTTTAGGTGTAGTTTTGTTAGAAACCAAGTTAAAAAATCCGTACAGGAGTTCAATGATTAGGCAAAAATTTTTGAATTGGCGGGGACAAATTTTGAACAGGTGAGCATGCCCCTTTAATTTGCAGCTAGAATACCAGCGCCAGCAACTTATTTTGGAGCGACAGTCTTTCCATCTGGATCAGCTGCGCTACTTGGAGCAACGCGCTAAACATGACGCTCAGGTATTTTACCAACTACTTAAAATGGAATAATAGATTTAATCTTTTGATGATTTCAGTCACGCCTGGTTTCTAACGGCCAAATCCCAGCCAATCTGCCTCCTGGGTTCGAAGTTAGCGGGCCTCCACAACCCCAAGCACAGATTCAAGTACAGCCAGTCGCGAGTGTAACTCCAGCCCCAGGCGCCCAACCAGCCGGTCAACTTGCACCTGAAGGTATTTTTTGTCGGGAATCACCAGCATGCATGTAATTTGGCAGAATATTCACTGGTCACGTTGCGATCTGTTCAAAGCCGATTTACGCTACCACATTATCACTTTTTGTAACGGATCTTTCGTTGCGTCGAGAACGGCTGAGTTGAGTACGGCTCTATTCTAGAATCGGGCTCGTACCCGTACTCGTTTTCGGGTAATTGGACTAGAAATCCGTAAAATTTCGAAGTCTTTTATCAGTTCTGTTCTGAAAAAAAAAGAAAAAGGTTTCAAAAAGAAGTATCACTAGAATAGAATAGGATCGGAGTTCCGAGTTATCTCCCGATTTTAAAGGGCGAAATATCGTCGCTAGTATTAGACATCCATTACTCAAAAGATAGAGAAAAAGTTCTAGTATGGGGCCCTGAAAAAATCAGACGAATGATAAGACACGTCGTGGGTAACGATTGAAAAGAAAAAAGCAAAAACAAAACGTGACGGACACCAAAAAAATCACTCCATCGTAATACTAAGTAGAGATATAGTGACACTTCGTTTTGAAGACAGGTGTCACTATATATTTTTTTTAAACTAGAACTTGTTTTTTTAAACGATCGGCGAAATCGGAATTCTTACGATATTTGGGACCAGGCTGTCAGAACAGAACTGATAAAAGACTTCAAAATAAGGCTAAAAAAGTGTCGGACCTTTTTAGAAGCAGCTGCAGTTCCACCTGTCTCCAATGCGCCCGCAGGAAGCCAGCCTCCAACCACTGTAACTGTGCAAGCAGTTGCTCCTCCAGCCATGGCAGCTTCTTCTCTGCCTCCACAAATTCCAGTCGCTTCCCCGGCCCCACCCACACACCAGCAAATGCCTGCAGCACAAGTTACAGCACCTCCCCAAGCGCACCATCAACCACACCCCGGCCAACATGGCATTGCAGCCCCACAGCAACAACCAGGCATGCCTCCTCTTCCAGTCAGCAATGCTTCCCAACCACAGGGCTATGGACCTCCACAAGGATATTATGGACAAGGTTGGTGATGCTAACAGCTATTTAAAATAAATAAATTAGAATAACTAATTTACAAAATTTCAGGTTACCCACCTCCCCATCCCCAGTCCTACCCTCCACAAGGGTATGCCCCACCTCAGGCCCATGCAGCCAACTACCAACAAGGTCCAGCCCCACCTCAGCAATATTATGGTCAGCCACCACCTGCTGGAGGACCACCAACCAGTCGACCACCTCAATATCAATATGCACCAGGACCACCCCAACGAGCAGGGCCTTACCAGCAACAGGTTATTGGATTACGTATATTAAACAATTTACTTATTTTGAAATTTAGTATGAATACCAAGGATATGCGGGACAAGCAGCTCCACCACATCATAGACCAGCACCAGCTCAGGGCTATGGACCTCCTCCTCCAGGTGGCCAGTACCCTCCTGGACCTTATGGCCCACCTCAAGGATATGCTGCACAACCCCAGGTTTGTTACTATTGAAAGGCTTTTCATTGCAAGGCTTAGATTAACAACATTAAAAATTTAGTATGGATATCCAACCCAACAAGGGCAACCACCTATGCAGATGCAAGGCCAAATGCAACAACCAATGCAACAGGCACCA
Organism: Ditylenchus weischeri; assembly: GCA_029231635.1. Lineage (NCBI taxonomy): Eukaryota > Metazoa > Nematoda > Chromadorea > Rhabditida > Anguinidae > Ditylenchus > Ditylenchus weischeri. The sequence continues at coordinate 14,234 of JAMRYI010000941.1, forward strand.
CCAACTTCATCAGGACAATTGGATAACGCAGATGCAACCACTCCACCTATGCATCAAGGTAGATATTATATTGTTTAGAGGTTTGAGAAATTTGAGAAGTTTAAACGAGTTATTTTAGATGCAAACAAAGAATGATGAGCCAAGAAGTTGAGCATAATTAGCGTATTTGACTGACTTGATGAATGGGCAATGTGTGACTGAATGCCCTAGTTTTAAATGTTGTGAATTGTCTGTTTTGTGGCATCTATTTGTTTGATCTTTTGCAAACTGAAACTATTGATTTTGTGAAACAAAGGAATTCATCTGTCAAACTCGTTTTTCTCAAAATTTTGACAAAAAAGGATAATTTTTTATGTAACCCTTGATTATTGGCTTTAAAAATAAGATACTAGGTGAATTTTTATTCGCGTATTTTATTCACCAACAAATTTTTGATAACAATAAAATAATCTCTTCGCCAGCTCTGTGAATTTGCTGTCTTATGTTCTTTGTGAACGCGATTGATCTACGGCAACTTTAGCTTCAAAAGAAGAAAATAAGGAAGACCGTTAAAAAGAAATGAGAAAAATTTTAGTTTGCAAAATCTGCACAAATTTTGCAAAATCCCGAAAATTTTGGGAATCCCTATCCCGGATCCCGGCGGTACCCCAAATTGACAAGCATATTTTTATAGTTTCCAAATTGTATGCTTATAAAATTTTTGACCGGTAAGTTAAAAATTTTAATAGGCAGCATTTTAACTTAAAATCAAGCGGTAAATTCCCGGTAAGTTACCGGTTACTTACTGTGGTAACTTACCGCTGTCCGGAAACTTACACAAATTGTATTAAGTGACCGTGGTAAGTTACCCTAGTAAGATGGCAAGTCGCCGTTTTTTAAATGAGCGCAGCGCAAATATAAAGTTTTCGTGCATTCTTTTTTAAATCGTAAACTTGGTTCGGACCAACAAGAAAATCTTTCAAATGTATCAAACACAAAAGATGTCGGCTGTTGTCATCTATTTATTCCATCAATTCTGTTACCCTTTCATTTATTTGTGGCAGTTGACAACGAAAATAAACTGTTGTTTTGAAGTGGCCTCAATTGTTTTCTATTTTGAAGGGATTTACTATCTCGTCAAACTTTTGTTGAGAATTTTTAATTTTATTACGACTACTTGATTTGTGTTTAGAATAAGGTTCAGTATGACTTCCAATTATTCCAATGAAGTGACCTATCAACTAAGTGGAGTGGTTCTTGACGAAGAAAATGATGAAGATATGACTCCTGCACAGGCAAACTATTTATTACATGCTTTTCATTTGCTCGCCACCATAAAACATTCTCGAACTCTGTCATAATTACAGGTCCTCAGTGAACTGACTCAAGCGTTTGTAAATGAAATTGCAGCGCCAAAGCTTCTGCCTCACAAGTATCCTCTAGTCGAATGCCTGATCGATCAAGTGGAGCATATGGAAAACAACATTGCCAAACAGAGGGACAAGAAACAGATCAAATGCACCGCTCATCGAATGGAGTAAGTTGTTAATGCTTGTGTGTGGGCAATGGGCAATACCGGTACTTACGTCGTTTTTTATTTCAGACTGTACAGAATAAGCTACGTGATAAACTCATATCTGAGGTTTGTCATTATAACATTTATCGACATCGACATCTAGTGGTGTGACCAACTGGTTTGAGCCTACTTCCGTTATGCGCCTTTTTTTGGTTTTGTGGGTCTTAAAAAAGTTTTGCACATACGTTCGAATCCGTCTCAGTTTGAATATTTTCCGATTTGGAAAATTCTACGAATCGTTTGGGCATGACACCAGGTCGGGTGACATCAGTTGGGGTTTTACACATTTTATGCACTGTTAGGAACTCTTCCTTCCCTCGTCTTTGGTATTTTATAGACCTTTTCATCGTCAGACTTTTGTTGCCTTTTTAGTCTAACTCTTGTATTTTTTAGGAGTTTTATCTTACCGATTTTGTAGAGGAGGATTTTCTGAACAGATAGAATGAAAAAATGGGTTTTCATGACATTATCGATAACAAAGGCTGTGAAATATGAAGCACGAGTTCCCAGCATTAATTTTATGCAGTTTAAATTTACTTCAGGGTGCGTCTGAAGAAAATTGAAGAGAATCTAGTCGGAGTGCTTCATGAACATGAGAATAGAAGTAAGCAGAAAGACAAGGATGATCTCATGGATGAAAAAGAATTGGTGTGATTTCAATTATTTTAAAGAAGAATTATATAAAAGAGTTTTGCAGGCCTATGCGGAGGATTTGCAGAAAGCGAGGACATCCATCTTCAATGATTCTTTTTTAAAAATGATTCCTACGCTTATACAAAGTTTGCCTGTCGTCCAGCCTGCTCTTTCCAGATCTCGCGTGTTCATTGATGTCATTAAAAGTGGTGTAAGATTTCGTTGTCAAGCTTTTATTTGGTAAATAATGTCTTCGCTGCCTTTTAGATCGAAGAAACTACTGTCGTCAACATGATGGATCCCAGTTCCGATGTCATCATCACTCTGGAGAAAGGAAGTCGTCATCTTATACCATTCCAAAGGTAATAGGAAGTTTGCCAAAACTTTTGACCACTCAATTAATTTTCAGCATCGAGAATCACCTGGAACAAGGCAACCTGACGTTATTGTGATCATTGCTCGTGATATACCTCATCCATATGTGTTCATAATTGACTTACAGTCGAACCTCGATATAACGACGCCCCGATATAACGACACCCAAAAATTGAGCAATTTAGTCAGCTTTGACTAAAATCTAGTCAAATGAACCCTCGATATAATGACACCCTTAAGCCGGTCCCTTGGGGTGTCGTTATATTGAGGTTCGACTGTATACGAATTTTCATGTTTGTGCCAGTGTTTCCAAAATTTCACTCAATGAAAAAATTTCTTCTCTCTCGATTAAAATGAACTTCCTACGAAAAGATTTCATTTTAACCCAGAGAATGACAAAATTTTCATTGAGTGAAATTTTTTGGAAACACTGGTTTGTACTCTGTTATGGTGTTGCTGCTAATAAAATTGTTAGTCCATTCAATTCCTTGGAATGGCTTTTATTCTACACAAAACTTATAAAATTTATTTGTGATTGAGCAGTTTGCTGCAAAACCATTTAAAAGCAAAATCTCCATTCTTGGAAATTTTGCTGAAGTAGAAATGTAATAGATATGCCACAAGCTTGGTGAGCACATGGCCTTTCTGTTCAGCCATTAAAAATGGGAATTAGAGGAGAAAGCTGTGTACATTCACCACTGAGCCTGGATGTTTTGAAAGAGGTGTGTCCTCTTGGAGTGCTTGGTCTCACTCAAATCTCCCACTTCATCTATTGCGTCCAGTACTTTGTCCAACATTTCTTTGGTGTGTGCAGCTGAGATGCAAATGCGGCACCTACTCTCGGTCATCTGTAGAACTTCAACTGTACTAAAGTTTAACGGCAACCTTTTTATTTTTCATTCCCCGTATTTTGTAACACACAATGTTATTTATGTAAAAGAAATACTTATCTGTTGCGGGGAAGCTAACCACCACCACTCCAATTTTCCGTTCCAACATCAATCGACCCCAAAGTCTAAAAAACAGTTTCTTAGGCGCTTTCATAGTCTACAAGAGCAAACCAACCCGCATTTTGTGGGATAGTAAAGCATGATTGGCACAACTGGAGAATCATCTGACCCGTAAACTATAAAGCCCATTTGTTTGAGGCGATGACGGAAGTAGTGAGCGTTCCTTGCCAGTCTCTCAATTCTCATCTCTCCTAGATAAAAAAACGGTTAAAAAAAACCGAAATATAAAACTTCGCAGATAGAACTACCATCTTTTGTTCCATCCTTTCCCATAATGATAGACATTGAGGAATAAATTTGTTGTGCCACAGGCGGTGACATTGGCAGGGAATAGTAGCCAGTAGGTGAAGACATCCTTAAGTGGTCTATAACCTTCTAAAATACAAAAATAATCATATAGTCATTATGCTAAATAGTTTACCTTTCTACCAGCCAAATAGCCTCCAGCTGCACCAAAACTAAAATCGTGGCGTCTAGTATTTTAAAAATATTTTTTTTTGGAAAATTGCCTCTTTGTAAAGGTACCCATCAAAATGTCAACATCTTTTGGATCACAACCCCAATATTCTACCATTCCTCTGCCAGTTTTTCCCATTGCACCTAAAATATAGTTGGATAAACCTGGGAAATTCTTTAGAGAAAATGAGCTGACCTATGCTGTGTGCTTCATCCAAGTACAAGTAGCACTTATACTTCTTCTTTAGTGCAATTATGGCCTTAACAAGAATGTTTACTCCACCACCATACAAGAAAAGGCAAACCGGCAGATTGGAGATGGAGCCTTCCATAGAATAGATTCCCTCAACCACAATCAAAATCTTTTTGTATGGTCTGTGCTGCATTTTGGGATTTCCATGGGCGATTGCGTCACGGATTACTCTCTCCAGACTGTGCATATCTAACAAAAAGGCTAGGTAAAAATTAGCGAAAAGTAGTAAACCAACCATTGTGTTTGAATACATTGATGTTTGCTCCTGACAATCGACAGCCAAGAATTAGGGAAGCGTGATTGTATTCATCACTAATTATCAAGGAGTTCTGAAAAAATATGTCCATATAAGTTGGCCCAAGCAAATGTTAGGATTAGTAAAAACCTTATCCACTAAGCAAGGTGCATTCATAGAGTTGGTGGCGAACCCCATACTGAAGCAAATCGCCTCTTCAACACCCAGAAATTCAGCTACTAGCTTTTCTAATTTGCTTTGGGTAGCAGTCATGCCTAAAAAGCCTAACTAGTTAGCTTTTGCGCAATACAGTTAAAACTCAATTTAATGACCCCACAAAAGTTTGACCTCCGATGGGTCCGACACATTTTTATCTTGATTTTTAAAGGTTTTTCTGTAGTTCTTATTTGACAGTTAAATCCCAAATATTGCAAGAATTCTAGTTTTCCCAATTCCAGCCCGTATATCCCAACTCTTGGTCACTCCGTTGTTTTTAGGCTTAGGCACAGGGTAAGCGAGTGGTCGAACTTTTTGGATGGCCCACAAATCTTGGTATAACTGTAGTATTGAAATTCTCGAAAATTAACCTTGTTCGTGCACAGTTGTGCAAACAGAAAGGCCTTGTTCATCAATAACAGCAGCAGCACTCTTGGAACAGGGACCATCGTGTTCGGCAAAGCCCAGATAGTTGTAGGATCCCACATTGATCACTTCTGTTTGTGTGTCACCTGTATATCTGTTGGGAGACAGATATAATAAATTTAGACTTGCACAACACTAATAAATTTATTGCTCATGGCCGAAAAATGTGAGTTTTGATACTTGCTTGATCTGAAAAAATACTTACTTGAAAGACCAGCAATAGTCATCGGTAGTTCTGTCCAGCACTTTCACAGTAGCTCCTGGAGCACCTCCGATTGGGCGCTCAAAAACGTCGCGGACCCTCTAAATGTGAACAGTTTCTCCACCAAAATGGTCAATAAAATTTTTAAAATAATCAGACCATGTAGCAATTACGAGCGTAGACTGACTCAAATGAACTAAACAGTGGGGCGAAATTCTAAAAAAAATAGTTTATTTGGTTTTTTGGCTGAATTGTGCAAAACGTACCCTTTGCTCTGGTCTTTCCACAGCTGATTTGTTTTGCTCGAAGCCATAGTAGCGGAGGAATTCTCGAAGATAGGCGTGGACCATCAAAATTATCCAAGTCATGTACACAGAAAAAGACACTAACTTGTTGCACTGAAAAAAATTTGCTCTAACTCATTTTGTAGCCTATAAATAGTTGATCAAGTGTGAGCTTGGGATGGGAATCCCACCGGATTGCCGTTTTGGGAATCCCTAAAATTTTGAAAATCTCGTTTACCGCCGCCTCATAGTAAATCCTGAAATAACCTCATTTCCGGTAAATTTTCCCTTAAAAATCCGAAAGTTTACATAAATTTTAGCATGAAGACCAGTGTTGTTTCGGCGCTGCACCGGCGCTGTCTTCTGAACAGCTATGGCTCCGGCGCTGTTCCCGAAATTCAACTGCTCAATGTTGGAAAAAACAATTTTTCTTCATTTAAGCTGAAGTATTTAATTTTGGTGCTGCATTTTCTTTTAACTTTTTCGTTTTTCTAGATTTTCTAGTTTATACTATTTTAAATGTAACCAGGGCATCCTATGCAATTAATAGAAAAAATTGATTTATGTAACTTTTTACAAAATAAATGTGGATTACCAGCCGCATCGTAGCCGCAATCATCCCTAATTTATTTCATAAACTTTTCGTATGGACCTATCTCTCAGCCTAGAGAAAACACTTTTATAAAATTACTGCGTGCTCAAGCGATTATTATTTTTTAGATTTTGGTTGAACACCCGAAAATCTTAAAATCGACCTCAAAATTTTCAGACATTTTAAATTTACTGTACAAATTATTAAACATCATACTGTAAAAAATATGCTGGCGCCGGTCATATTTTTTCAGATGGGAGGCGCTGGCGCCGGAGCCAAAATTTTTTAATTGAGGCGATCGGCGCCGAGGCTTTTTTTTCATAAGAGGTCTGCGTTAGCGCTGGCGATGGCGCAGACCTCGGCGCCGGAACAACACTGGTGAAGACCCCTTTTATGAGTTTTTTTTAAATTCGCGCTTTATATTGGCATTTTCTTTTCCATGTTTTTATGACAGATTTTTTTTAACTTACGCAAGCCTTAGGTTCAGGTTAGGAATGTTAGGAAGAGCTCAAAGGTCGGAAACTGCAAAAATCATGGAAAAAAACGCCAAAATAAGGCGCGAATTTGGAAAAATCGGAAAAAGGCCAAAGGCTACGCACCAAAATTTTTGCAAAAAATTATGAATTTTTAAATTTTTTTTTGAAATTTAGCTAACTTTGAATTTAATTCCGAATGCTGTGTGAATTTTCGTTTTTGTCTAGCGGGAATCCCGGGTCTTGGAGTGTTTCTCGAAATCCTGATTCCATTTCTCTTAGGGATCCAAATGTTCAGCCTAATAAAATGTCAAATACTCGCCAAGTCAATCAGTGTAAAAAATTGCAGAAATCGACTTGACGGATAGACGTCCTTTTTTAATATCATAATTTTAACCTCAAAATTGGGCCAACTTTTGACATTCACCATCCCCTCTCAAGTACATAAGATGCAAACCTACCCTCTCAAACTCATTTGGAGCGCGTCTCGCATCCCCTGGTCGTAGCTTCTGTTGGCCGTTGGAGGTTATGAAGCCATTTTTAAGTGTCTAAAAAACAGACATACAATTTTTGGTAAAAAGTACCAAAATACAGGGTGGTCCAAGAAATTTTAACACTTTTAAACCGTCTTAACTTTTTTTCTAGGTCGAATTTCAAAATTTTGTAAACGCAGATCGATTCGGCACACGATTACAATTCGTTTGGTGCATCACGCTCGAAATTTTTTTTTTCAAAATTTTCGAAATTTGCCTTGGTCCCCCCTATGGTATGGCCCCTATGGAGAGGTGCATTGAAGTTGAGGGCCGTAGTGTCGAACAAAGTTTTGCTGGTGTTAGAAATTGAATTTTATTGTTGCCTTGTTGTCGTTATTACGTGTTTTTGTCAACAAACGTGTAGCTTTCGATTAAAAACGTGCAAAACTGAGTTTCCAAACTTTCGGTATTTTTCGCACCATAGGGGGGACCAAGGCAAATTTCGAAAATTTTGAAGAAAAAAAAATTTTCGAGCGTGATGCACCAAACGAATTGTAATCGTGTGCAGAATCGATCTGCGTTTACAAAATTTTTAGATTCGACCTAGAAAAAAAGTTATGACGGTTTAAAAGTGTTCAAATTTCTTGGACCACCCTGTACTTACCTTCTCCTTGTTCGCAGCCAGATTGCTTGTGTTTCTATGCCTCGAAGAGGCATTAAAGCCAGTCCTAGCAAAATTTTTGGAATGGGCATAAGGAATGGGGTCGTTGGTTTCAGTTGCCTTGGTGTTGCAAAAGGTCTCCACATTGGTATTTGTGGAGGAGGATGAGTCTGAGCGATCTTTTCCATAAGCCATCTCCAAAATGTCGGTATGCTCGGCCAATCGCCTGTTCAAGAACTCGTTTAGAGCTGAGCCAGCCTCAATACTATTGACTGGATCCATTAGAAGATTGCAGGAAACAGGTGTTTATTGCCCTCACAAGTTGAAAGACACATACAAAGCTAATTTGGTGAATAGGTTTGTCAGCTAGTCAAAAAGCACCAGAGATCAGACTACTGCAGCTGCCTTAATCTAAATTTAGAAACATGATACTTAGATAGTCGGTCTTTTCCAAAACCACAGTTTACTGTACGACCGTGGTCTTAAATTAAAACAGGCTTCCCAAGTCAAAATCATCAACAAATAATCAGTTTTGGCTGAAAGTCGGCGAAATGCTGAGAAATCTGCCTACTTGGGAATCCGGGCAGCAAAAGATTGAGCAAATTCACATTTCGCAAATGCAAAAAATTCCGCGATTTTTATTAAAAATTGTAGGATTCACAAGTTGGTTAGAATATCGGCCTTTTAAAAATGTTTAGAAATTTGAAAATTGCAGTAATAAAAGTATCGCACCTCAGTCGGGAACCAACTTGAAGGGGTTGGTTATATCGAGAGTCGATGTATGCAAAAAGTTAAAAAAAAAAGCCACAAAAAACCATCACGAGTCTCTAATTTATCCCAAGACAAAGTATTCCCTTTGTAACTCTGAATATATTAGAATTTTAAAGACTTTTCTCATTAATATATAGCAGCATAACCGGCAATTTAAATGCAAATTTTTTTAATTTAGAATTTAGAATTTAGTTTTTGGTTGATAATTATCAGGTAAAAACAGAATAAAAAAAAGGAAGCCCTAGTAAAACTTCTCAAAAAGTGCAAATTCGACAGGGATGTTATTAATATAAATTTTTCAGTTGTGTGCTAAAGCTATACACACTAGAAATGCACTTTTATTTTTGAAAAACATCCTATATGTTTACATTTGCTGATAAATAGTGAAAAAGGATCAAAACAAATTTAGGTCTTTTTAAAGCAGGGCTCCCAAATGTCCTTATTAATAAGATTTGTCCTTATTTTGGGACCCCAAATCTTATTTTTTTTCAAAATTTTACGTTGAAATCTTATTTTCGGTGGTCAAAAGAGCAATAAGCACTGGATAAAATGCCATTTTCCCCAAAATACCCTAAATATCCTTATTTTCAAAATTTTGATTTGGGAGCCCTGTTTTGAAGCCTTTCTTTGTGTTTTTATGACACTGGAAAAATTCCTTGTTGCCCCAAACTAATTTACATGAACAAGTTAGACATCCGACATGTTAAATTATTAATATACAGCAGCATAGCCGGCTTCTTAGGCCTTCATCTTTTTATTGACCAAATACATACTTTTCAACACCTATAGCCTTCTTCAACAATCCCTTATTAGACAAAAAAAAATCATAAATTGTTGAACAACCTAGATCACTGTTGTACATGATAGAGACAAGGCAATTCAGCGTTTCTGCGCCAAGTCGGCTTTTCTCGTCACTCCACACATTGTCGACAATAGAGAAGACTACGGGGAAGACACTTAGCAGAGCGAATACAAGTTTTCTTAGGACCACGATATTTTCACTTTTGAAGAGAACAATCCATTTTTCGGCGACATCAAGTTTTTGAAATCCAGAACCCACCTACTCTTTCAGATTTGTTTTCAGAGAACAGTTTGTCACGCTCAGTTGGATCCTCAGATATGAAGCACTTGTAGACCTCCAGCTGAAAGGAGAAGTCGAAGAGGTATTTAAGTCGCACTTGAAGAAATTCTGACCCAGTTTCAGAGTCAACGATGAATGGATACTTGACTGCATATTCCGAACGCCACTTTGAGACTCCACCAGCTGGTTTGTCATGAGAAGCTTTTATTTTCTCCTTATTCGACGATTTCAGGCCACCATGGGCATCGAATTGATTTTCATCATCGGCAAGAACCTATAAACACTTCTTCAGCAAAATCCAAACCATAAAAATTAACCTGTTCTTCATAAAATGCGCCACTATTCGATTCTACGACTCCCGACAAGTCCAGGCCACCATGAGCATCGAACTGATTTTCTTCGTAATCCAAATGGGCTTTCTTCTTTTTCGGCTCAAAAAGGCTGTAGACACGTTTCATTTTGAAATTAGATGCTCTGAAATTCAAAATTCAAAAATATTTGACAACTTATGTGACAAAAGAGATCAAGTGACAAATGCACCGCAGCGAAAAAACCTGCAAGACTGAACAAATTGACCAATAAAAAGCAGCCGCTTTTGAATCTTGTCGGGACAAAAATTCCACCTTTCACTTTTCAAAAAGGCGACAAATTTTGAAAAAGTGGCAAATACCACCTAAAGGTGATACTTTGGTCACTCTGTTAGTTGCCCTTCGGGGAAAATTAAATTTTGAGGGGAACATTCTATGCTCTAGCCAAACCATGATACCCACATCATGGTTTTTCGGAAACTTTGAGGGTTTTGCTTTTCGAGTTTTATAAGACATGAAATGCTATCGGATGAAATTCTATACTAACACTATAAATGTGTAAGTTTTGTAAAAAAGATTACCCCTATGTGATATTGATTCCCAACTTACACCCAAAAAGGTTCCCTTGTTAGTGACATCGGCTATGCTATAGAATGCCACGTTGAACATAGTTTTGAATACTGGGGCCTACCGCATAAATAAACTCTGGTATGCATGTTTTTTATGCATCCAGAGTCACTTTCGAGTGATTTGTGTCTAAGGTATGTGGGTGTGCGCATCTCAACTCCAAGCCCCTAAGCCCCTTGCGCCCCCGAAGGGCACAAGGGGGCTTGACAGTTTGGGGTGCGCGCATCTCAACCCCAAGTAATCAAACCCCCTGCGCCCCCGAAGGGGCGAACCCACATACCTTAGACAAAATTCCGAGCAATACTCTTGATGAAAAATGCATATAGTGGCTCTTTTTGCCCAGCTCCAGTGACCAAAACGGGGTAGAATACCTTGATACAAGGTGATGCCCCAATGCAAAAATTCACATTTTGGTCAAAAATTTCATTTAGAGTGATTTGTGTCTAAGGTATGTGGGTGCGCGCATCTCAACTCCAAGCCCCTTGTCCCCTTCGGGGGCGCAGGGGGCTTGACAGTTTGGGTGCGCGCACTAACTTACCTTACACATGATTCCGAGCAAGACTCTTAATCAGAAATGCATATAGTGTCTTTTTGCCACGGCCCATGTTGAAAAACATGGTAGAAAGAACCAAAAAGCCTTCAAAAAGTGGCCCTCTATTATTCCTTTCCCCTCCTAATACAACCCTCATTCCTTTTTTTAGATGCTTGAATAGTTGGACTACCAAAATGCCTTTGGACTACTGAATTGGTTTAGGACTATTAAACTGCCATTGTTCTACTAAAGTGCAATTACCACAACCGTTTTTCGCGCACTAGCCACAATCATGCCTGTCTGAAAAAACAGCTAGAGAGGTTCCTTTGTTAGCCTAAACAAAAAAGAAATTAGAAGCTGAATTTCAGTGATTTAATGCTGCAATTTACATACAGCCGAAAGAAAATTTGAAAAAAAATGCAGTGAAGAAGACTGAACACTCATCAAAAGTGGTTTCTCAGAATAAAAAAATCATCCAAACAAATGAATCACTGACGAAAATTCATGCACAAAATTGTATTGTCTACGGTCTACTATTTGGTGGAGACCCACTTTCACACAAATATGTCTTTTACTATTCCCTACACAAACCACAAAAAAGAAGAAATCAAACTGGCAGGAGCTGCAAAAACCAAAAAATTCCATCATTTCATTTATCTAAAAAAGAATTTGTACACATATTGCGCCAGTCGGCGGAAGCTGATAAGAACAACAAAAGGGCGGTGTTCATCGATTGATTGTGCTATCTTGTTCATCATATAGTTAGCTCTGACGATTGGCGAACAAAAAAGCAGTGAATGGCCAGTGAGATAACAACAATTCGGCGCTACTTGGATTTTGCCAAGTCGAGCAAAACTCTTGATCGAAAATGCATTTAGAGGTACTTTTTGCCAAGTCGAGCAAAACTCTTGATCGAAAATGCATTTAGAGGTACTTTTTGCCAAGTCGAGCAAAACTCTTGATCAAAAATGCATTTAGAGGTACTTTTGCCAAGTCGAGCAAAACTCTTGCCAAGTCGAGCAAAACTCTTGATCAAAAATGCATTTAGAGGTACTTTTTGCCAAGTCGAGCAAAACTCTTGATCAAAAATGCATTTAGAGGTACTTTTTGCCAAGTCGAGCAAAACTCTTGATCAAAAATGCATTTAGAGGTACTTTTGCCAAGTCGAGCAAAACTCTTGATCAAAAATGCATTTAGAGGTACTTTTGCCAAGTCGAGCAAAACTCTGATCAAAAATGCATTTAGAGGTACTTTTTTCCAAGTCGAGCAAAACTCTTGATCAAAAATGCATTTAGAGGTACTTTTTTCCAAGTCCCTTGTTGAAAAACAGGGTGAAACAGTCATATGGTCGAGATTTCAAAATGCCCAAAACTCAAGTTTTTATAGACCAGAACTCAAAAATAATGTCTTTTTTGAACTCCTGAGGCGATTTTGAGTCGATATAGGGTGTTTAAAAACACTTTTTAAAAAAGTTTATTTGGGGGGGGGGTATATCCAAGTAGCGTCAACAATTCTATAATTTGAAAAAAAGTGAGCCGAATCGCCCCTCAAAAATCTGAATTTCACCAGTAAATTATACAGGGTGGAGCAAGTATTTTTGGGTTTTGAAATGGCTGTATTTTTTAAATTTCATGAACACATCAACCAGATATTTTTTTATCACATAGAGGAAGACGGAACTTTTCTTTTAATACTGAACTTCACAACAAAAATCTAAACATTTGCAAATGTTTCTTCAACACTTCTACCGTCAACTGCGATACAACGGTTCAATCGAAGAGGATATGCTGCGATACAATTATTGATCATTTCTTGAGGCAATGCTTCAAAGGCAATTTCAATTCTCATCCACGTCTGCAATCGGCTCCCGGTGAACTCGGCTTTTGATCCAGCTCCACAAAAAGAAGTCACATGGCGTGAGATCTGGTGAGTAAGGCGGCCATGGCAAATTTGAAGAACCTCTGCCCATCCATCGTCCAGGAAACACTTCAGACAAGCACGCACGCACACGAAGAGCCCAGTGAGGAGGAGCACAATCCTTAACAAGGAAATTAATTAACAAATTATTGACCACTAATCACACTATGTGCATAAAAATCAACTCATTGAAATTTGGCCACTCTTGCAAATCAATGCAATATGCCGTTTTTCTCTGAATTTTTGTTAAAAACTAGAAACGGCAATTTTTTTAATGTCTTAATCTCAATTTTCCCGAGACCATTCCGCGCAGTTTAATAATCCAGGCTCCAGAGATACATGCTGGTGTAAAAAAATTACAACAATTTGAAATTCAGACTTTTGAGGGCAAACGTCAGTTACAGCACATTTCGATGGCGGAGTAGAATCTAGATAAAATGGACACCCCCTCAAGTAGGTTGCCACACTGTTTTACAATTATTTTTGAAGTATTTTGCTAGTCCCGAAAATTGCAAGGATTCTGATTTTGCCGGTCGTTTTTTCCAAAATCCTTAAAATTTTGCCGTAAACACTTGCAGCTCAATAATCCGACACCTGATTTTTTAAAAAAAGGTGTGCCGATTTCTCAAAATTCGGACCCTACTTGGATATACCATCCAACCGTCCTATTGCTTGGTTTCTAAAAAAAATTAAATTTTTAATTTCCTAGCAGCCCTAAATTCGCGCAATAAAATAGCTATTGCACAATTCTCTGCAAGATATCCGCAATTGAAGTAATGGATGCTCATCAATTATAACCAACAAAAACAAATTGGGGGAACTGGTTAGTCACCCACAGAAAAGTGTTTGAACAGCGGGTATGCGGGGGGTATGCTGCTAGCCGATCAAAAGTCCCTGCTTGGAAATTTCCTACTTGGTTCTTTGCACCACTTTACTTTTATTGATGGGTGGAACACATGATGGCTCACGTGATACGACTACTCACTCACACACAGTTGTTCAGTGCTGAGTATAGAGACTGTGAAAAGGAGCAAAATAAAAAAGGTATCCTCCATGGTTCTCAAAACCTACAAAATGCCGAAATCTATATAAAATCTTGGCGATAGTTAACTATTCAAATCTATACAAAGCTTGACTGAAAATTTTGTATAGATTTGAATAGTTAACTATCGCCAATAGTTAACTGAATAGTTAACTATGGTAGTTAACTATTTGAATAGTTAACTATCGCCAATAGTTAACTGAATAGTTAACTATGGTAGTTAACTATTTGAATAGTTAACTATCGCCAATAGTTAACTGAATAGTTAACTATGGTAGTTAACTATTTGAATAGTTAACTATCGCCAATAGTTAACTGAATAGTTAACTATGGTAGTCAACTATTTGAATAGTTAACTATGGTGTTTTGTATATTTCGAGAACCATGGTATCCTCCTAATTTCTATTTCAACTTTTACAATCATTAGCGTTAATCCTCAAATTTCCGCCTCCAGATTGTTGTTGCGTTGTTTGTGTTGTGGCATTGTGTTTTGGGATAAAAAGTGTTTAAAAAAATCGACACACCTTTTTAAGACTGCTCTTGCTAGACAAATTACTATTGACTAAAACTAATTTACCCCTTCAAATTACTGATTTACTTTGACTTAAACTCTTTAATACTGACTTTTTTCGGAGGCCACCCAACACATATAGAGCCCATTAACAGGTCATCAAAATGTTGTCGAACATTTTTTAAACCAAAAACACCGTCGTGTTCAGCGTGAAATTTTGAGTCAGGAGTCCCAAAAGTCATGCGTGGGAGTCGGAGTGTAAATAATGGTCCCCTCGACTTTGAGGACCTATATCTCAGCCCAGACAAAATATTTTGCAAATCTGTTTTTTTAACTCACACTGGCTCCACAAATTCTGCTTTTTCCAGTTTCGGCTGGGACTTGAAAAATCTCGAGATCGACCTCAAATCTTTACGATTTTTAATGGGTTGAAAAATGATTAGTCCGGGATAATTAATATAGAAAATACGGTAAAGGGTTTAATGTACTCTATGGTGATATGCTTGTGGAAAGTGGTGAACAACTTAATATTTCAAATTTATTTAACTAATTTACTAAACGGATTTAACAACAAGTCATATTAAAAACAAGTGAATGCTTAGGAATAATAATTTTGAAGTTAAACGCAGAACAAAAAACGGGCAATACTTTTTTTGTACCAAATATTTCTTTACAAGGGACCACAGGCGCCTATCGGCGCCTCTATAGTATTTCGAAATTTCAATAAGGGGCTATGACTTCATTCATAAAAATAGGTATATCCCCTATTAGAACTCATTTTTTTCGCCTGTTCTTTTTTTAAAACGAAAGCTGACATTCTGGGGAACACGATGGTATTAGCGACAAAAGTGATTTCGCTATCTACGACCCGTTCTGGCCTTCGAAGTAAAAAAGCGTTACCCACGCACCCACCCACCCACACATGCCAAATACTATATAAGATTTTGCTTTTTTCTCTTAAAGGACCCTGTCTCTTCCTTATCATGGGAATTTCAAAGGTTTGAATGCGCGCGGGACCACACGCATTTTGTCAATAATATTCTCAAATTGTTTTTTGTCATAATGAGACTTATATCAATCACAGTATAGCGTTTAAAATTCAAAATGAAAACAAAAAAATTAATTCGAAAACATTATTGACAAAATCTATGTGGTCCCGCGCGCATTCAAACCTTTGAAATCGCCATGATAAGGAAGAGACAGGGTCCTTTAAAGGGGGTGGCTACGTCTCTTGTCCATATCTGGTCTCGCATAGAAATCGTTTGAATTCAAATTCCAAAAAAAAATTGAAGGTTGGTGGTTCGAATCCCTCTGGCCGCACACTTTATTTTTTCATACAGTCGAGTATCGATACAACGAACCCCCTCAAGTTCGTTCCCACCTCGGGTCCGACACTTTTTTTAGCTCGATTTTTAAAGCTTTTTGCCAATTGTCTTCGGTCAGTCTAGTCCGAAATATCGCAAGGATTTAGATTTTGCCGATCGCTTTTGCACCACTACGTGTCCAATGACGCGGAAAAGTGCGACTGCGACTGACGCTTCAAATCGATTTGAATTTACGTCGCAGTCACAGTCGCAGTCGCGTCATTGGACACACACTGTGACTATGACCGCGACTGTGACTGCGACTGTGACTGTGACTGCGACTTTTGCCGCGTCATTGGACAGGTAGTGTACATAACAATAGTTTTGCCGAAAAGACTCGCGGGTCTCGCGTGAAAATAAGTGTTCGTTACATCGAGACCCGCGGGTCTTTTCGGCAAAACTGTTGTTATGTACAAAAGCGATCGGTAAAATCTAAATCCTTGCAATATTTCGGACTAGACTGACCGAAGACAACTGGCAAAAAGCTTCAAAAATCGAGCTAAAAAAAGTGTCGGACCCGAGGTGAAAACGAACTTTTTGGGGGCTCGTTGTATCGAGACTCGACTGTATTTTTTAGTTATTGAGTTAAACGCCATGCCTTATAAGACTAAAAGATCTATTTATTGATTGGAATCATTTCCAGGATTAATTTGTTGTAAGTGACAGGCTTAATTCACCTTTAAAATATAAAAATTAAATTTGTATAGTTTTTTTTCTGTTGATTCTTGAAGGATGATATTGATTTTCTAGACTCAGAACTGCACGGAGAACCTGGTAGAAGTAAATTTTTATATCCTAATCACTTCAGAAACTTGATACCTCGAAAAAATCAAACTTCGTTAGAAACTAGAATCGCACAGCTACACGATGGTGTTATCATTTTGTGAAAAACGGTGAGCAAATTAAAGAGAAAAGGGCAAAAGTAAAATTGGTACAAAAAAAGTATTGCCCAACGAAAAATAGCATTTTTAAGTCACAACAATAAAAGCTTTTAAAAGTGACAAACAAAAAATAATATAGAGCAATATCAAAAGTCTAAGCCCACACAAATTTTGAGATCAAAACAGCTGAAAATTTTTCAAATACATCTAAACCACGCTAAGCCTTGGTCATTCTGTGGTCAAATTTTGTACACATAACATGCCTTCAAATAATTTTTTTTAACGATCGAGGCGTTGCCATTTTGTCGCGAGCATTTTGGCTGTTACATTTTGCCCAAAAAGCGGGCAAAATATGTCATTCTACCCCCAATTGTCTTGTTCTTGGTGCTTTTGAGGTCTTTTAGGACGGAATTAGTGCTACAGCCAGAATGGCCGGGGCATAATAGCACAGCCAGAATGGCCGGGGCATAATAGCACAGCCAGAATGGCCGGGGCATAATAGCACAGCCAGAATGGCCCGGCCATAATAGCACAGCCAGAATGGCCCGGCCATAATAGCACAGCCAGAATGGCCCGGCCATAATAGCACAGCCAGAATGGCCGGGCCATAATAGCACAGCCAGAATGGCCGGGCCATAATAGCACAGCCAGAATGGCCCGGCCATAATAGCACAGCCAGAATGGCCCGGCCATAATAGCACAGCCAGAATGGCCCGGCCATAATAGCACAGCCAGAATGGCCCGGCCATAATAGCACAGCCAGAATGGCCCGGCCATAATAGCACAGCCAGAATGGCCCGGCCATAATAGCACAGCCAGAATGGCCCGGCCATAATAGCACAGCCAGAATGGCCCGGCCATAATAGCACAGCCAGAATGGCCTGGCCATAATAGCACAGCCAGAATGGCCCGGCCATAATAGCACAGCCAGAATGGCCTGGCCATAATAGCACAGCCAGAATGGCCCGGCCATAATAGCACAGCCAGAATGGCCTGGCCATAATAGCACAGCCAGAATGGCCCGGCCATAATAGCACAGCCAGAATGGCCGGGCCATAATAGCACAGCCAGAATGGCCTGGCCATAATAGCACAGAATGGCCGGGGCATAATAGCAGCCAGAATGGCCCGGCCATAATAGCACAGCCAGAATGGCCTGGCCATAATAGCACAGCCAGAATGGCCGGGGCATAATAGCACAGCCAGAATGGCTGCATAATAGCACAGCCAGAATGGCCCGGCCATAATAGCACAGCCAGAATGGCCGGGGCATAATAGCACAGCCAGAATGGCCCGGCCATAATAGCACAGCCAGAATGGCCCGGCCATAATAGCACAGCCAGAATGGCCGGGGCATAATAGCACAGCCAGAATGGCCGGGGCATAATAGCACAGCCAGAATGGCCGGGGCATAATAGCACAGCCAGAATGGCCGGGGCATAATAGCACAGCCAGAATGGCCGGGCCATAATAGCACAGCCAGAATGGCCGGGGCATAATATGCCGTTTACACCCTAATTGGCATCGACAGTAAAAAATTTTATTTGGAGGTGTATTATATTTTAGCCCTAAAGTAGGCCTCGTTGAGTAACTAGGCCAAAATCTCCATAAGATGACCGCTTAGCGAGGTTCGACTGTACAAATGTACAATTTTAACCAAATTAATTTACGCGGTTTTGTAACAAACTACACTTTTTGTGTGGCTTTATCATCGTCGTCGTCATCCAAAGCATTCTTTTGGTCATTATCACTGGAGCTAGAACTGCTACTACTGCTGCCAGCTTGATTGCCTGACGCGACTTGTGCAACTGGGATCAAAGTGGTTGTCAAATCAAGGCCACTACCTAGGTCTAATTCAAATTTTTTAACTAGTCGGAACTGAATTAAGAGTTTGTCTTGAATATACAGTCAAACTACCCTAACACGTACCCCCTGGAGACCGGGCTCAGGTGTAAGTGTTAGGGAAGGTATGTGTTATAGAGGGTACGTGTATAGACATTTTTGGTAAGGTAATTCCGGAAAATATCTTTTGAGGAAATTTTCCTGAAAATTTCCTCAAAATTCCCTAAAACCGGAAAATATCTATTTTGTAAGAAACACTTTCGAAATATTTTTAATTAGAAATAAAGATATTTTCGGTATATGTGTCATTTTTGACAGGGTATTAATAGAGAAAATACGGTGGCGCAGATTGGCCAAGCTTAATTTCTCAGCTTTGAAAATTTTTTACTTGTCAGTCAAACTTGAAAAAAAACTCACTGCTTCCGAGCCCACTTCCTGCCGACTTGGTCAGCGATTGCTTCTTTTCCTTATTTTTCTTGTGCCTTTGTCTAAGGTATTCGGCACGATTGTTATCCTCCACAGTGTTGTTGGCATTAAGACTGTGGTGGTGGGCAGCAATGCTGTTGTTGTTGGCCGTCTTTTTCAGGCTCTAAATCTTTTATGGTAAAAGAATTTAAAAAATGGCAGTTGTCTGACATTGTTGGCATCACTATCGTCCAATCCGTAGAAAATTTTGTAGAGTCGCATTACCAGCTCGGTGGAAAAAAGGATTCCAGCATGCATGCTGACCATCCTCAGCACAAATACTCCATCCTGTTTCAGGTACTCGTTGACGAACTTGTTGATTTCTTTTTTGTATTCTGAAATTAATAATATTTAATTTAAGAAAAAACAGTTTTGGATAAGCATATGTCACTAGGAAGATCTGTTTGGTTGCAATATACAGAATGGTCCAAGAGTTTCTGACAATTTTAAACAGCCATAACCTTTTTCAAAGGCCGAATTCTGAAATTCTGCGAACACAGATCAACTCAGTTTGAGCTCTGGTTTTGTTTGGTGTATAATGCCAAAATGAATGATTTTCGTTTGGTGGTTTCCCACTGTGGTTTGGGTTCTGGGGCCGTAGTCGTTGGCCGCTAGGATTGAGGATAGGATTAATCCTAGCTTCTAACGACTACGGCCCCTGGACTGTAGATAGCCTCTAGATGGGCAAGGGCCAAACCACAGGGGTTGACCAGGTAAAAATCGTGTTTTTCACATTATATATCAAAAAAATTGCTAGACCTAGGTGAGCCGATTTGCGTTTACAGAATTTCAGAATTCGGTCTTTAAAAAAAGTTATGACTGTTTAAAAGTGTCAGAAATTCTTGGACCACCTTGTAGAATCCCCTGCACACGGACGTGTAAGACGGCCGAGGTAACTGCTTTTAGTGCTTCTCAACCTCGGTTTAATAAGAAAACCGCGTGCCTTCTAGGTCCTGAGCGAAAAAAACTGGACCGCGAGCATCGATTTTTCACCATAATTTTTCAAATTTTCGTGGTGATTATGGTTATTTTGATAGCCTCCATGAATATTTTTTATAATTTTACTTAATAACTATTATGCAAATTATTCATAGCAAATTATATTGATTGAGGGGGTCAATTTCACTGCCGAAATCCGGAACTTTTAAATTTATTCTTCGCCTTTTTGATGCATTTTTTGGTTTTGGTACCACTCATGTTATATGCCAAAATGTAGCTGGGAATCTGGACTACATTTTGGTATGACACATAAGCAAGATCCGGTTTAAAACATTGGTTAAAAGTGCAAAGAGTATATTTAAAAAATTCTAGATTTTGGGGAGGGCTTCTATTAGAGGAAATACGGCAGCTGCTATAAGCAAACAGGAATGTAATCTTACTGAGAGTGTTGATGTCCTCCATCTCGTTTAGTTCTAAGTTTTGCACCACATACCACCTCCCAAAACAAGGAAAGGCCATGAGCACAAGCCAGTAGAGCAATGAAACTATGCTGGCCAATAGCATGATCGAGTACCAGAACCATAGGAGAATAAATATCTTTTCTGAAAATCCCCACTTGAACACTACAGCCCTAGTTAACTTTAGGTACCCGCCAAATTTGCCTTGGTCCCCCCTGTGGGTTTTTTTTCAAAATTTTTGCCCTGGTCCCCCTGTGGTATGTTATTTATTTATTTATTACTTTCAGGTCGGGTCCCCTACGATTCACTTTTATACGCATTTATACATAAACAAATCAACATATACAGTTACACAGAATTACTTATATTGTAGATCAAAGATATTTGCTTCAAGAATTTGGAAAGAACATCCCAACTTTTGCATTACAGTTTTGCCAAAATATTGCTTCTTGCACATAGCCTGATACATGAGCGTCGCTAGTACCGAAAAGCCGTTCGATTTTGTGCTTCATATGAGCCCATTGTCCTTCGCACTTGTTGGTGTGGATCCTGTGCTCAACTCCTTCTTCGACGACGAATTTGAGAGAACTTTAGATGGGAGTTGGCAAAGAAAGAGCCTGACCGAACCAACCTGTGTGAGCACTGTATCCTTTTGTTCTTGCCTGACCACTACAATTTTCCCACGATTATCATAAAATTATAAAATAATCTCACCCAAATTCCGTCGATAAGCTTCGCTCTCTTGTTAATCCTCAATGCTCTTCCACACATGTCACACTTCATGTTGTTCTTGACCAACCCCTGGCCCACAAAGAAGCGAAGTACCTCTTCCTCAGTTAGTGCGTAAAGATCTTTCATCCGGAGCTTGGGAATGTCGAGCCATAACGGAGCCACGAGAGAAAATTGCATTTCAATCTGTAAATAACATAAAATTGTAACAACAACATTAAATCATGAAGAACATTGAAAAATGAAAGATATAAACCATAGCGAAGAGTTCGCGTTGAGGCAAAAAAAATTTGAAAAAAAAACCACAGGGGACCAAGGCAAATTTGGGGCGGGGATGAGTACCTAAAGTTAATTAGAGCCAAGCCACTACTAACAATGCAAAACAATTACCGTTGAAAATATTGATGACCAGTACACACTGCACTGAATACTTTTGAATGTTGGCCACTTAAATAAAAATATTTTAGAAAGCCAGCAATCAATCTAAAATATGCCAACCCTGTCGCACCTAAAATTGAATTTTGTAGATTTCTAACTTTAAAAAAAACTTTTGGAACCAACCGTGAAATCACATAGGGAAACTCTGGGGAAATAGCCTGAAGACTCCCACGGAACTCCCTTCATGATGTCTAGAATGACTCCGAAACCGTACCACTGGTGTCTGTCAGTGCCGAGAAACCTAAATTGTTTTGTTTGTAGTAACCTTCAGCGGTCAATAGTTTTTCCACTGTTCGATGGGAAAAGTTAAAACGCGTTGAAGGGGAGAGGAGGGGGGGGACCAGAGCGTTACACGGAGAAAAGGCGGGGACCAGTAATTTTTTTCTTTCTCGCAATATTTTTACATGCGTCATCCTCTACTAAATTACTGCAGCATTTTTGAAAAATTTGCGTAGGTACCGTATTTACTCTAATTATACCCCAGTCTCTAATTATCCCCCACCCCCAACTTTGAGAGTATATATCTAGGAGCAGAGTCAATATTTTGCAAAGCTGTTCTTTGCGTTTTCTTGACTCTCACAAGCTCTACCGATTCCACTTTTTGGAATTGGTTGAGCACCCGAAAATCTCGAGATCGAATTCAAAAGGTTCCGATTTTCGGGAGGTTGAGGCCCTATTCCACAATTGGTACCATTTTTTGCCTTGGTCCCCCTGTTGTTTTCACTATTTTTGTGAAGCAGTTTTTTGTCGAAATTGTCGATCGAAAAAAATGGAATTATCTCAAAAAGTTTTTCGAACAAATTAGAAAGATATACAAATGATGCGTTGCATTTGTTTTGAATATAAAATGGTGAAAAACAACAGGGGGACCAAGGCAAAAAATGGTACCCATTGTGGAATAGGGCCAAATTATCCCCCATGGGGTATAATTACCATGTGACCGAAAAGTTCCCGGACAAAGTTTAAAGCCAATTTTTTCAGTAAAATAAAAACATAAATGCATTTTTTGGTATCATCAGAAAGCCCTGGTTCTCCTCTCTTGAATAGTGTATCGCTTGTCGTTTTATGTCAATAAATTCCATGCTTTAGAATGTCCAATCTGAGAGCAGGCATTGTGCGACTTTGGGAAGAAGGGAAGAAGCAAAGTGAGATCGCTCGTGATATGAATGCTCCAAAGCAAACAGTTCTCGCTCGAGCACGCAGTAATTTTATAAAAGTGTTTTCTCTAGGCTGAGAGATAGGTCCATAGGAAAAGTTTATGAATTATAAGGGGTGATTGCGGCTGCGATGCGGCTGGTAATCCACATTTATTTTGTAAAAAGTCAATTTTTTCTATTAGTTGAATAGGATGCCCTGGTTACATTTAATAAAATAGTATAAACTAGAAAATCTAGAAAAACGAAAAACTTAAAAGAAAATGCAGCACCAAAATTAAATACTTCAGCTTAAATGAAGAAAAATTGTTTTTTCCAGCATTGAGCAGTTGAATTCCGGGAACAGCGCCGGGTCAAAAATTTTCAGCGCCGGCGCCGACCAAAATTTGTTATTGGTCCCAGCGCCGAGCGCCGGCGCTGTTTTTTGCCGGAGCAGCGCCGGGACGACACTGCTCAAGAGTCTAAATCACTTTTATTTTTCTAGACCACAGCTCAGAGCAAGTTTAAAAAGTAAAAAAAAGAGCTGACCTGTTCATTAGATATAGCTGCATGACCAAATTGCTCAAGTAAAGAATTTTGGTGACCAGATACATGTACTAAAAGTGCTGTTTGTTGGCTTGTAGTAAAAACCAGGGTACTTGTGCTGTTTAAGGCCCCCCTTATTTTTTTGGATTTTTGTTGCAAAATTTTTGTTTTTGCTTTCGAAAATCAAAAAAAATTCGAGGACTTAAAAAACAAAAGCGACGGCTGGAGAAAAAAAAGAGACGAAAAATGAAACAAAATCACTTTTTTGCAACCAAAATCCAAAAAAATAAGGGCGGCCTTGAACAGCACAAGTACCAAGACCACAAACAAATTCGACAAATGCACCAACCATCATACTTGCACGGCCGAAAAAAGCAGCGGCGCGGCGGGCGGCGGCGTTTTCAAAAATCAGCGGCAGCGGCGGAAAAAGCGGCGGTGGCGGTAGCGGCAGGTCGAAAAAGAGCGGCGCGGCGAGCGGCGGCTTCGAAAAAAAGAGCGGCAAGCGACGCGGTGAGTGCCGCTATTAAAAAAAAGCTGCGGAAAAGGCAAAAAGCTCACCAAGTTAATATAATTAAATTTTTTCACAAGATTGCTACACAAATTGAACTGCTTTTTATTGACACCTTATTTCAATTATCTTATATAGTATTTGGCATGTGTGGGTGGGTGGGTGGGTAACGCTTTTTTACTTCGAAGGCCAGAACGGGTCGTAGATAGCGAAATCACTTTTGTCGCTAATACCATCGTGTTCCCCAGAATGTCAGCTTTCGTTTAAAAAAAAGAACAGGCGAAAAAAATGAGTTCTAATAGGGGATATACCTATTTTTATGAATGAAGTCATAGCCCCTCATTGAAATTTCGAAATACTATAGAGGTGCCGATAGGCGCCTGTGGTCCCTTGTTTAAAAATATTATTTAGACATATCTTCAACAGAAAAAGCTTACGGTGGCGCATTTAAAAATGAGCGCCGGATCAAAAAAATAAGCGGCAAAAACAGCGGCGGGACCAAAAAATGAGCGGCAGCGGCGGCGGCGCGACAAAATTACAGCGGCGCCGCCAGCCGCTCGCCGCCGCTCGTGCAAGTATGCCAACCATACCGATATAAAGCAGGCAGAGTAGGTTAAATTCAAGAGTGTTTTGGTGCGGTGCACAAGCCTTCTCCTTCTACTGATCTGTTGTTGGAAATTGAGAGCCCGACTGATGTGGTTGGCAAGAGTTTCAATGTTTTTCTGTCTGGTCGGCGTGTCCAAATTGCCAGGATCCATAGCTCTGCTAACCTCAAACAAAGCTTTTTTGCAAAATTAAAGAAACAACCCAGATAGATAACACTCACAATGTCATGCACCTGGATGCCTATATACAAATTCTCGATTACCTGACTCAAAACAATGCAAGAAATGGTCGACCTGAACTAAGACTAAGACACTTCCACAAAAAACTGGGGAAACGAAAACAAGCGGCTTGCAGCAGCAGGAAGAAAGGCACCCATTGGTAGTAGGACAACTTTCTGAAAACAACCGCGAGAATCTTTTAGGGATAGCATATCCAGTCGAGGGGGCTAGGGGAAACTTGGCGAAAACGAAATTTCTCAAGACAAATTTTGCCAAAACGAAAATCGCCAAATCACAATTAGCCAAGACCACATTTGGCAAACTGAAATCCCTACTTAGCATTACGATGGAGTGATTTTTTTGGTGTCCGTCACGTTTTGTTTTTGTTTTTTTTCTTTTCAATCGTTACCCACGACATGTCCTATCATTCGTTCTGATTTTTTCAGGGCCCCATACTAGAACTCTTTGCCTATCTTTTGAGTATTGGATGTCTAATACTAGCGACGATATTTCGCCCTTTAAAATCGGGAGATAACTCGGAACTCCGAAAAATTTTACGTCAAATTTCATTTACCTTCGAAAATTACGCAAAATATTCGGAAAAAAGCGTTTGAATTGCCGCCTTTTTGAAATATTTGAATTTTACGAACTCGAAGTTATTCTTCAGTCAGTCTCACCGTTATTGTATGGCGCCGTTAGTCGCCAGTTTTTCGTGTTTGGCAATACAGTCAAACCTCGATATAACGTACCCTCAATATAACGTACCCCTTGAGACCATTTGGTTGGATTTACTTCAAATTACAATAAATTCACCCCCGCTATAACGTACCCTTGATATAACGTACCCTCAATATAACGTACCCTTGCACATAACACTGACCTTTACGTTACCCTCGATATAACGTACCCTTGAAAAATAGTGTGGTATATTTACCAATTTCATACAGTTTTTGCTCTTTTTCTGCTTCTGCAATGCTTTCTGTAGTCATTAAATGTTTCCCTTTTAGTTTCGATGAGTACTCCAAAGCCGAAATGTCAAAAGGTTTTTTATCCGCTAGCCATTGATTGTTGTTCGCGGAATTGTCATTGTTGAGCTTATGAATAAAATCACTTGAATATTTTAGAAACCCTTGATATAACGTACACCTGTCATCTATTTGGTTTATGCCCTCGATATAACGTACCCTCGATATAACGTACCCCTTTAGCCGTCCCCCAGAGGGTACGTTATATCGAGGTTTGACTGTAGTAGGTTTTGCCTAATAGAGATAGGGTAGCAATTTAGCGTTGCTCAATGTTTTCAGGTGAAACCCAAGTTTTGCAAATTTTATTTTGGCAAGTTTTGATTTGGTGAATTTCGTTTTGGCAATATTCGTCTTGGCAAATTTCGTTTCGGCAATTTTCGTATTTGGCAATTTTCGTTTTTGCCAAGTTTCCCCTAGCCGTCGAGGGCCGATATAACGGCACCCCTTAACATCGACTCCCGGCTTTTTTACAGATGTCTTCGGCCAGTTCAATTAAAAAAATCGCACAAATTTCGATTTTGACAATTGTTTCTGGAAATGACCACATTTGGTCATTAAGATCAGCAGTTGCTGATATAACGGCACTTTTTTTAGAAAATAGGGTTATAGCGGGGATCTTAAAGACAAAAATGTGGTCATGTGCAGAATCGTAATCCATGCTACTTTTCGAATGGCTAAAGTTGAGTAGTAAATTACTGTGTTTTTACAACTGTAAAATTTATTTTTTTGGATCTACAGGTAGGCCTGAAACTCTAGTTTTTGATGAGCTAAAAAATAGAGAAAAATCTATTTTCATGAAACTGCTTTTAAAACCATTTCTACACATCACATCGAAACAGTTGATAGCTCATCAAAAACTAGAGATTCAGGGCTACATGTAGATCCAAAAAAATTGATTTTTCAATTGTAACAACACTGAGAAATACTCATGTATAAACATGATCAGTATTAAATAATCAGTATTTTGGGGTGTCTTTTGAGGTACAGATTGGACTGACCGAAAGCATCTGGAAAAAGGCTTCGAAAATTGAGGAGAAAAAGGTAGGACTCAGCTGGCGGTCGAACTTCATGCAACCCATCATGCAATATTTTATTTTGGCCATTGCCTTTGACTGTTAATTTCATGATGCTTTTCGGAAGATTTTTACAAGATCCATGTTATTTTCTTAAACTTCTAGGCATAGTTGCACGGCCAAAAAAATCGGCGCCGGCGCCAGCGCCGCTAATTTCCGAAAATTGGCACCGGCACCAGAGTCATAAAAAAGTGGCGCCGAGCGCCGGAATAAAAACCAAAATCGGCGGCGGACGCCGGAATATTCACAAAAATCAGCTAAAAAAATGATCTAAAATTACTAGGCGCTGAAATAAATACAAGACTTTCCGCCCAATACATTTTTTAACTTATAAAGACTAAAATAAAAACTAACTTGTAATTTTGAAAATTTATGAAAAACAATTTATCATTGTTTGATATTTACCTATCTATTAACCAAAAGCGAAAAAAATGACCTAGTTTTTTAGGTAATGTTCACCTATTTTTAAAGTACTGATAAATAACTTTTTTTCAATTAATAAAAACATTTAGTAAAGCCTCAAATTACATACATGAACAATAGTTTCATTCCTTGAAATTAGAATAATTTTCTGCGGTAAATTTTCTACATAGATTTTTAACTCAGCAAACAGCGGCGCCGGGGCCTGAAAAAATGGGCGCCGGCAGTTTTAAAAATCGGCGCCGGTCGCCAGCACCGACGCCGATTTGTATCAAAATTTTCGTCGGCGCACACCGGCGCCGGCGCCAGTGCAACTATGCTTCTAGGTATGCCTTTTTATTTATTTTTCATGGTACTTTTGGTAAGCTTTCGAGGCATTCTAAAATAGATAAATTTTTGTCAGTTTCAGTGATTGGAACTAATAGGGTTTATCTGGTAGTCCAGTTGATTCAACTGTTATAAAAGTACCTTTCCGCCGAATATCTTTCGTTCTGCAATTCAAAAGGCTTAATTCAAAATTTTAAAAGCTATAAAGAAAATCCTACAGCATTAATGGTGGCGACATGCACTTCCGGGGGCAAATAATAAGTGTCTTCAGACCAACAAAAGTTTTCGGCATATTGCTCCCAGCTACCCGGAAATTTGTTAGGAAACATGCACTCCAAAGGTCTAAAACAACTATTTATGACAATAGGAACAAGTTTCAAAGGCAAAAAGATGCGGGGTTTCAAAAAAGTAAAATCTTTTTTTGAAAAAGATGTTTCTGAGACTCGTGTAAATAGGGTTGCGGAGCTGCGGTCGACCGCGACCGCGACCGCAAAGACCGCACCCAATTTCTTCTCATGACCGCGACCGCAAGACCGCACACGAGATTTACAAAAGACCGCAACCGCGACCGCACTTACTCGCGATTTTTGCGGTCTTACCCCCCTAATTTTGGCCTCAAGATTGCAAAATAAATTTCAAATTGCCGCTAAAACTAGTTATAATTTACAACTTGTATACTTTTGCATCAACCCAATATCAACGACCGTTTATCGTTTAGTCTCATACTATCCCACGTTTCAGGATGTCACTCTACTGCAATCTCAAGTTCAGCGACGCCGCAGGAGGAGGGCCAGTCTTTTCCAAGGTCAAAGGGTGAAACACGGAGGTCCGATGCAATGCGTGCCCCAAAGACAAGCCGACGCTGAAGCTGAGTCATCGAAGTACGGCGCGAATGAAGACCCATCTCCCCGTTCATGAAAAGTACGAAACACAGTTCAAGGAGCTGAGGCCAAACCGTGTCAAGCAGGATTGGTTAAGCGCTGGGCAGTGGAAACAAAAATGGGGCTGAAAATAGTTCACATCAAATTTTTTGTTAAAAGATTTTCGTATAGAAAGAAAGCTGGTTAAATTCTGACCTCGTGAGATATGGCTCAAAACGACAGTTTGGTATTATAAAAATTGAGTAAAATTGCTTTGAACTTGCCCGGCACTTAATTTTTGATTTTGAAGCGCAAATTTGGCGCCGGGCATGTTTAAGGCAATTTTACTCAAGTTTTCTATTACCAAGTTAAAATTTGGACCCATATCTCATGGGGTCAGAATTTAACCAGCTTGCTTTCCATATAAGACGTTTATAAAAGAAAATTTGATTTGTACGATTTACAGCCCAATTTTTCGTTTCAACTGCCCGGCGCTTAACCAATCTTGGTGTCAAGAAGGTTTTTGCCTCAACAAAAAGTTATGGTTGTTTATGTTAGATATGAGTAAAATTTCCCAATTGATTTACTCATATACCCTCCGGCGTTCCCCTGCCTAGGTGCTACTGCTAATGCGAGATGTGCCCATGGGGTCTAAAATCCATCAGTCACCTAGTCTTAAACTACCGTATTTTCTCTATTAAAAGCCCTCCCCATAATCGGGAATTTTTTACATTTATTTATTGCGCTTTGAATTTTTTTTGGTTTTGACCCCCAGGTATGTTATGTGCAGAAATGTAGCTGGGGATTCGGGCTACATTTTGGTATACTATGCTAACAAGAGACGATGATTAGAAAAAAGCAGAACAGGAAAAATGATTTCAACCCATGGGAATGAGCGATACCCGTTGAAATAATTTACAGAATGACGGCTAATTTGAGGCTTTTTGGCCGGTTTTGGGTGGTTTTGGCTGGTTTTGGGTGGTTTTGGGCGGTTTTGGATGGTTTTTGGTGGTTCGAACATGATCTGAAAATATTCGAAAAAAACGTAAAAAACCTGCCTTGGTCCCCCCTGTTGTTTTTGAACGTTTCTCCGAAAATACGCAAATGTGTAAAGTCGGAGAAACGTCAACGCACCAGAATTTTTTTGACGCACCATGTATTGTGATATTCAGAATCGATCGGCAAAATCGGAATCCTTGCAATTTTGTGACCAGACTGACGAATCACAATTGTCGAAAAACGATGAATTTGGAGTTAAAAAAGGGTAAAACCCTAGGCATGAATGAACTTTTGGGGTGTTTTCATATCGAGCGTCGACTGTAATTCCTTCTAGCTAAATTTCTAAGCGTTCTAACGAATTATCCCTTTCATGCAAAACTTTTTGTGCATTATAGCAATAAATTCGAACCATAAGTGTCAAAAAAGTGTTACCTGCCACCAAATTGTTTGAAACTGATTAGAACACTGAATGCTAGCAACATATTAGGAGTGTATAGGTAGTTCATACGGTCAACAATGTCATCGTCCTAAATTAGCAGGATACACTAAACCCTCGATCTAACGACACCCCCAAAAGTTCGACACTTTTTAGCTCGCTTTTTGAAGCCTTGGCACTACTGGAGAATACGTTCCCATTTTTTGTCTTGGTCCCCCCTGTTGTTTTTTCAACAAACACCGTATTTCCTCTAATTAACGCACCCCCCCCCCGTGATTCAAAATCGTGTTTTTGGCATTGTGTTTTTGACCCACTTTTTGATCACTTCTCTCAGGCAAGTTACCAACCATTTAATAGCTAATCTTTCTGGCTACAAAATGGTTGGTAACTACCTGAAGAAAAATGAGTCAAATAATCTGATTTCGTTTGAAAGAAATATGACTACCTATATCCCCCTGTTGTTTTTTCAACAAATATGCCTTGGTCCCCCCTGTTGTTTTTACTACAAATACGCCTTGAAAAAGGGGTGTCGTTGAATCTAGTACCCGCGGGTCTTTTTGGCAAAACTGTTGTCATTTAGACTTACCAAAGACAATCGGGAAAAGGTTTTGAAAATCGAGCTAAAAAAAGTGTCGGACCCGAGGTGGGAACGAGGGGGAACCTTAAATCGAGGGTTTACTGTAGCAAAATTAGAAATTTGTATTATTTTTCTGACCTTTTTAGTGACATCCACCGTTTTTGAGCTGTTTTCACCCCCTATTTTCAAAAGTACTCCTCATACTCCTATAAAAAGCATTTTCTGTCCGATATGGATTTTTTTTTGGAGGCAGGAGAAGAGTGCGCCAAATCACTTTGCCAAAATTATTTGCAATATTTGGTAAATATTTGCCGAATATTGCAAATGATTTTTGCACAAATTGAATTTTCGCAGAGCAGTGTTTTCAAAAGTCACACTATCACACTTGGGTCACACTAACTGCACCGACCTTTTTAACTGAAATTTTGTTGTCTTATCTCAGATGTTTTTACACCATCTTGTAGCTGAGATTTTTCTCCATCGATTCGGTGGTCAGGTGCTCCAATTAAAAATAATTTTTGACAAAATCACACAAAGTCACACTTTTTATGAAAAGGTGTACTTTAAGGCAGAGTTTCCATTGATTTGGTTTTTTGCCATTGATCTGATCCGAAGATATCAATGATACCTGGATCAATGATAATGGCAAAAAAAAATCGCCAAAATTCGGTTCATCTGATCTCATCTGATCCGGAACCAAATTTTTGGCCACTGATCTGATCCGACTATCAATGATCCAAACTATCATTGATACCGCTATCAGATCAGTGAAATCCGGATCAATGAAAACTGTGCTTTAAGGTCACACTTGGTGTGATTTTGTCAAAAATTATTTTTAACTGGAGCGTCTGACCACTCAATGGATAGAGAAAAATCTCAGCTACAAAACGGTATAAAAACATCTGAGATAAGACAACAAAATTTCAGTTAAAAAGGTCGGTGAAGTTAGTGTGACCCAAGTGTGATAGTGTGACTTTTAAAAACACAGTCGTAAAGTGATTTGACGCACTCTTCTCCTGCCCCTTTTTGGTGCAAATGGGACCTTTTTGCACCAGAAAAAGTCCATATATTTTTCTCTCTCGCGAGAATAGGTGCAGGGCAAAAGTAGAAGAGATACGATAATTTTTTTTTGCAAAATTTTCAAAGTCTACTCTAAAAACAATTTCATTCTTCATAATACAGGAAATTAATTTGCGACGCTTGCATTTTCAATTTGCACGTTGAAGCATTCTAATTTTTTGTTATGTTCCTGAACTATTACACATACCTGCCTGGCGCTCAAATAGCGCACCATAGAAATAAGAGCTTCAATCATCATTGAGCCGGATCTTGGGCCACCTCTGAAGTTTTGCACCAATGTAAAAGAGAAATTCTGTTATTCTGTACTTGGGTCTGACCCCTCGGCAAATTGGAAATTGAGTATTTGGGCTCAAATGAAGTGTCGAATTTTTTGCTACCGTACTCATCGTAGGCTTCCGTTTGAGCCCAAACACTCAATTTCCAATTTTCCGAAGGGTCGAGGTGGTATTATTAAAAGGACAAAATTACAAAACTTCTCTTTTAAGCTTTTACTTTGTTTACATGACCGTATTCACCTTTAGAGAGTTAAAATTTTTTACTATAAAGATCAGCTTGGTTCCCCAAGGTGACTAAACAAAAAAATGATGCCGTTATACCAAGGGTTGACTGTGGACAAACAAATTGGCGGCAATCAGGGTGGTATACTCGACTATCACCTCAGCCATCAGCCTCAGCCGGCTGAGTTGGAAAAATTTTCCTCAGCCATCAGCTTCAGCTGGCTGATGGCTGAGTTCAACCTCAGCCAGCTGAGGTTACCACCCTGGTGGCAATGCCATTGTATGGTTAAAAAC
Source organism: Ditylenchus weischeri (assembly GCA_029231635.1). NCBI lineage: Eukaryota > Metazoa > Nematoda > Chromadorea > Rhabditida > Anguinidae > Ditylenchus > Ditylenchus weischeri. The sequence goes on from JAMRYI010000941.1 coordinate 46,581, forward strand.
TACCGTATTTTCTCTAATATATTCCGCTTTTTTAATTAGCGATGACACCCAGAGATTCTGAAACTGACCCCAAATTTTTCGGATTTTCGGGGGTTTGAAAAATAAACGAATGCGGTATACTATTAAAGGAAATACGCTAGTCTTCAATTTTCGTTTGGAGAAAACACACTAAAACATCTGACTAAAAAACAAAAGTCTTTGTTAAAAGAATCCTGGTTAGCTGGCCAAAAAACTAAAATGATGCAAATTTGATTATGTTTACAGCTGATTGAAAAAACTAGGATACCTCTAAGAAATAAAAATAATTAAATCACGTGTTTTTTGCACAAATAAAAAAAAACAAGCATTAGCACAAAGTGTTTACAATTTTTAATCCTTCAACCCGAAAAAAAAACAATATTTTTGTTTAACTGCTCTGCTGTCGATGTTGTGCTGCCACAAAATAAAGAGTTATTTTAAAAACAGAAACAATAATGTGAGATTTCATTTATTTCCGCTACTTGCTCATGATTGATCCAATATGTCAGGAAGGAAAATATTAGAGTTGTCGAAATAGCCGGCTATTTATTTTTCGGCTATTTAGCCAGCTAAATAGCCGAAGAGAGCCAAAAATCGGCTATTTATAAAAAAAAATTTCAATGCTTTACTATTGAAAAATTCGGCGCTAGTATAGAATACCCCCCAAGACCTTCTAAAAATCGTTGAAAATATATTTGGGTGCTCTTTACTTAAGTTTTAGAAGGCATAAGTTTTGGGGGGTATTCTATACCAGGGTCGAAATTTGTATTATATTTTTGACCTTTTAAGTGACGGCAAAAGGTTTTAAAAATCGAGCTAAAAAAGTGTCGGACCCGAGGTGGGAACGAACATTTTGGGGTGTCGTTAAATCGAGGGTTTAGTGTAACAAAATTAGAAATTTGGGCTAGTATAGAATACCCCCTCCCCCAAAATCAGGCCTTCTAAAAATCGTTGAAACTACCCTTTGGAACAACAAGTTTAGGCTTAGCCCTTAGGCTTAGGGGTAGGCCATGGAAGTTGTGACTAATAAGTGTTTTACGCACTTTTTCTGGGGTGTGGAACATATATTTGGGTTCTCTTTACTTAAGTTTTAGAAGGCATAAGTTTTGGGGAAGGGGTATTCTATACTAGGGTCAAAAATTCAAATTTTCAATACAACCAAGCTTTATTCCGCATAAACAACACCAATCAATCAAACATAAACATCTCGTCATCAACACAATCCAATTCTTCATTTTCTTGTTCGGATATCCAACGACAATTGATTTTCCACGGCTATCTTGCTTTTCTTTGCGATCGAAATAGCTCCAACACCACGAAAGAGGCTTCATTCTGCTAAAATAATTGATGAAGAAAGGGCTCCTGGACAATGTTCCTTGAATGAAAAAATTGAGATTGATGTAGGGTTAGGTAATTCTCTGGACCTTAGCGAGTCAAACATAAACGGCGCCAACTCAAATTTTTAATTTTGAAAATAGCGGCTTTTATATTGGTCGGCTATTTTGCCGGCTATTTTCGGCTATTTAGTGGCTAAATAGCCAGCTAAATGGCCGGCTATTTAGCCGTCGGACAACTCTAGAAAATATATAAAAATATCTATAAACATATTTTTTACAAAAAAAACAAACGAAAAACTGCACTGTATGGTTTTGAAAGAAGTAGAACTCGGTCAGTTTGAAAAACCATGTTTTTGTACCTTAGAAGTTTTCAGAGTCTATACGATATACCGGACCTTTTTCGCCTTAGTTTCCCTGTGTTTTTTTGACTTTATGTAAATTGATTTTCTGCGTGCCCAAGGTCTTTAGCCTGGAGTGCTAAATTTTAATTCACCTAAAACCATGTTTAAACCATTTTTCTTACGTTTTAATCTCTGAAACATGCAGAAAAGGTGCTTTTAGGGCCCGAAAAAGCCTATTCAAAAAATTTAACCAAAGTTTGACTTTTTGACATGGGAATCAAGGTAATTAAATTAAAAAAAGGTACCTAGAGTTTCGGACCATAATTTTCGAGGTCATTTTATCTACACCGTTTTTCAAGAAATCTGATGAGGAGGGGGAAGCAGGTGGGCACGTGCCTCCTGCCTGCCTGCCTGCTACTGACACCAAGATAAAAAATTAAATTTTGGTGAATTTTTGTTATCTAAAAATGCTCTTCCGGTCCCTAAAACGCTTTTTTACATGTTTCAGACAGTACTGGGCAATTCTCCGCTCTTAGCTCCGAGATTCTCCGCTCTTGGCTCCGAGATTCTCCGCTCTTGGCTCCGAGATTCTCCGCTCTTGGCTCCGAGATTCTCCGCTCCGAGCCAAGAGCAAGATTTTTTTGAAATGCGCAGCACTGGTGTCAGAGTCTGAATCGTGTGAAAAAGCGGTTTAAACATGGGTTTGGGCAAACCAGGAATTCAAAGCTCTCGCCCAATAGTTATATAAGAAAAATAAATAGTTAGAAACAAACTACCGACTTCTAACTCCTATTTTTCTACGCTCAAAGTTTAGGAGTTTGTTAGAATAAGCTCAAAATTCTAGTAAGGCGAATTCTAGTAAGGCGAATGAATGCCCTCCCTTTTTGAAAAAAAAAGCAAAATTTTCGCTGACAAAAGCTATTTTTTGAGAACAGTTCCTATTACCAATGCTAGCCGCCAATTTTGTATTTTTTTAATATATATTTAATTATCATTATTTCACATCATAATACAAAAGGTTAAAATTTTGCAAAGCTGTAAAATGAGAAGAAGCTGGCGCTGAACAAACACCCATACTCAATAGTATTTAAAATAGGAGAAGAAAAAGAGAAGAGCAGGAAAGGAAAACAAGAAACAGCAGGAGCAATGTTGTTGTTTACGGGGTAAAGGAGAGGAACTGTTGGCTGCCTGACAATGATTGGTCTTCTTCCATTGCAAAACAATAAATTGGACAAAAGTAGTATTTAAAAGCACTATAAAAACTATGGGAATTGAGTAAGAGTAAAACAGAACCAACGGTCCAAAAGCCAACCACATCAAAGGTATGTGCATTAGCAATATCACAAAGAGTTTACCACCTTTGCATCCAACTGACACAATTGCATTGTCGTTATTGTATATTCATCGATTTATTTTTTCCTATTTTGCCAGTAAACAAATCTCAACAAAAACATATTGTCGTTGAAAATGCAAACAAAGTTTTAACCAAGTCTTGAGCGTACGCATTTGCGGTACACCTGGCTTCTCAACACCAAATTTTTCGCCGTATTTTCTCTAATACCGTATTTACTCCATGAGGTTGAGGCCCTATTCCACAATGGGTACCATTTTTTGCCTTGGTCCCCAGTCTCTAATTATCCACCACCCACAACTTTGAGGGTATATATCTAGGAGCGGAGTCAATATTTTGCTAAGCTGTTCTTTGCGTTTTCCTAACTCTCGCAAGCTCTACCGATTCTGCTTTTTAGATTTTGGATTTTCCCCCCAAAATCTCGAGATCGAATTGAAAAAGTTCCGATTTTCGGGAGGTTGAGGCCATACCTGCTGTGCCGCCGCCGCCACCGCCAAGCGCTGGCGCTTGGCAGTGGCGGCGGCGCTGGTGGCGTCTTTGGCAAGGCTGCTGGCGGCGGCGGCGATTTTGAGGCGGCCGGCGCCGCCGCCAGCCGACAAAATTTTTTTTACTGCTAATAGTTAATGAAGATTTATTTAAGTTTTATGTATTACGATAAAAACTCTCTATTAATGTCAGCACAACATACTTTTTTTATGTTGGTAACAGCACCACATAACAGAAATTTGGCCCAAAGTCTCTGAAATGCATGATAGTATGGCTTTTTATTGAAAAAATTCAATACTCAAAAAGCAGAAAATGCTTACTAAGATCGGTACAGCGGCGACTGAACCAGCTTTCATCGCTGCTTTCGCGATTCCAGCAAAGGGCTTTGGTCGTGGTATAGTCGATGAAATCCAAATATGTCATATACTGATTAATTTTAGCCACTGCCAACTGGCATTCTGGCGCATCTGAGAGAGTCTGGGTAGCATTGTTTTGATGAAGCTACTATTGAAACAATAGCAGAGAATAGAACAATCAGAAAAGAAATAAGTCGCATTTTGCTTTTGGCGCCTTGGCGCTGGCGGCGCCGCCGGCGCTGGCGCCGTAGATTGAAAAGCCCGGCGGCGCCGCCAGGCGCTGGCGGCGAAAATTTTGGAGCACCGGCGGTGGCGGCGGCGTTTTTGGCGGCGCTACAGGTATGGTTGAGGCCCTATTCCACAATGGGTACCATTTTTTGCCTTGGTCCCCCCTCTTGTTTTTCACCATTTTTTTATTCAAAACAAATGCAACACATCATTCATATATCTTTCTAATTTGTTCGAAAAACTTTTTGAGATAATGCCATTTTTTCGCTCGACAATTTTGACGGAAAACTGCTTCACAAAAATGGTGAAAAACAACAGGGGGGACCAAGGTAAAAAATGGTACCCATTGTGGAATAGGGCCTCAGCCTCCCGAAAATCGGAAAATTTTGAGGTTGATCTCGAGATTTTCGGGTGCTCAACCGAAATACAAAAAGTGGAATCTGTAGAACTTGCGCGAGTTAAGAAAATGCAAAAAACAGCTCTGCAACATATTTGCTCTGCCCCGAGATACAGACCCTCAAAGTAGAGGGGGGGGCGCTTATTAGAGATAATACGGTATGCTTTAATTTTTTTTTCGGTCGTCTCAATTGGGCATGCCCACGCTAATAAGAGGTGGTGCCCGCGAATTTAAAAAGTTTTCCTAATCATTGAACTTCTGTACGGATTTTTCAACTTGGTTTCTAACAAAATAAGGCCTAGAATTTAATTTTAGGTAAAGTTGTGTTAGAAACCAAGTTAAAAAATCCATACAGAAGTTCAATGATTAGGAAAAAATTTTGAATTCCCGGGCACCACCTCTTATTAGCGTGGGTATGCCCCTTTAAGTGTTAAAAAGACCATAACCTTTGGGGCAGATTGACCACTTTAATTTTTAATTTGCTATTATTATTTTATTTTGTTTATTTTTAAATGTGTATGTTTTGGGTGAGTGACATGTCAATTCGGACGTTCTTAGCTTTGTATTTCCAGAAAAAAGACTAATGAAGAAAGTGTGTAACTGAAGTGCAATGTCGAAGGTCTAAATTTTATGAACAAATTATATATTACATCTTTTATTCAAACTTTTACTCTACTTTTTTTCATTTATTATTAATTGTAGCCTTGGATATCAGCTTTATAACGAGTTATCAAACTTCGCTGAGTCATTTTTGAAATGTGAGAACTAAGGAGTTTGAAAGAAAGAAGATTTAAAGTTTAAAAAGGAATTAGCTGTTATTTTTTCAAACTGCTTAGTTTTCACATTTCAGAAATGTCTCGGCAAAGTTTGATACTTTGTTGATACGAACAAGTGCCGCTTCAGAAACGAATAAGACACCCCCCCCCCACTATTGGAATAAACATTTTATTAGACAACATTTCAAACAAATTGCTCAACAAACGTAAAATAATCATCCTCGTTATAATCTTCTAGGTTTGTTTCAGGATTCGTTGACGGCTCTACTTCTGTTGGCGGTTCTTGAGTTGTTCCTAGTTCTTCACCATCTCTGAGTTCTCCATCCTCCAGGCCAGCTTCTTCAAAGTCGTTCCGCCCATCACTTGCCTTGAGCCCGGAAGTGCTTTAAGAATTGTGAGTCCTTTTATTCATATAAATCCAGTTGGTTTGAAGCAAGTGATTTGATCATCTTCTGTTCCGTCTGGTGCTGTTGAGAGTGCGCAAGCTGAAAAGCAACCATGAGAAATCAACAAACATATTCAAAATCCAACCTTTGAACGACTTGATGATCAGATCCTTGGAGATTGCTTGTCACGCTCTGTCCACCCATTCCAAGACCAATTCGAGAGCTGGCGCTTTTGGGTTTCCTCCTTTTGTGAATTCCTTTTAAGCTCCATTCGTCATCCAAATTGTATAGCATTTACGGATCTTCTCCTTCACAGGTTTGTTCCAACTGACAACCGCCTGAAGAAGATAAGATTAGAAACAACTGTAAGAAACAACTCTAAAACAACTAACCTGTAAATATTACATTGTGATAAATATTACATTGTGCCTTTCTTTTTCTGATTTGCTTGACTTAGGTATTTGAAAATATTCACAGGTTTGTTCGAACTGACATCCGCCTGAAGAAGATAAGATTAGAAACAACTGTAAGAAACAACTCTGAAACAACTAACCTGTATAAACTTCGTGCATCCCCTGGAATGAATGCGGCTTCGATTCCCAATTCTTTCATGACGGCCATTATTGATGTTTACTTGTGTGCGGCAAAGGCGTCCCAAACGAGCAGACGAGGAAAAGAGAAGGGGCCACCACCATGGATTACGCGCTTGAGGTAGTTGGCAGTAGTTTCGTCATTCATCCAAACACTCCCATTCCAATTGATGATGAGCTTGTTTCTGAACTTTTCTTCTGCTGACTCTGCTGACTGGACGCTTCCGGTTGACCAAGACGTAAGGAGGCAGCTTTCTTTCATCAGAGAAGGCAGTTAGGCATACAGTTACACGAATTTTTTCATGGCCGGTTGTGACAATGTCACCTGAAAACATAAAACAATGACCATTTCCTATCAAAACTAAAATCCTTACATCTTTCGCTCCTTTGATCTCAACGCATGTGTTGGCACCTTCGCGAGTTAAATCCTTCGCGAGTTGACATTTTACCGATTATGACCGATTTATTGATTTTTCAGACTGTAAAATTTTAATTTCAACAAAATTTCTCTAAATTAAACAAAAAAAAGATCAAACAGAATCAGACCAGTCTGATCTGGTCTCGTCTGCCACGGTCAGGTCTGATCTCGGTCTGGTCTATTCTGGTTTTTTCACACCTCTGAACCCTGACAAGTAGCGCCAAATTCCGTATATAGTGCAGATATTGCAGCATTGTGTGCGAGCGTTATAGCTGTGTGGCTTAGCGTTTGTGATCAAAGCTAACATATCTGGGTTTGAGTTTCAGAGGGATACCCGTAGCATCATTCTAATAACCGAGATATTTAAACTGCTTTTCTCGTCAATATTCTATACTATTCTAGTCAAAAAGGTGTGACTACCTTCTACTTTAAAATTCTACTGTTCAAAAGTTTCGGATAAAACATGTCGTTATCAATCAGGAATATGCAAAGCCGGCAAAAATCACAAATCAGGCATTCAAATGTTTTATTCAACGCACACAACAAAACTAAAGGTACAATGAGGTAAACTTCTCCAAGTCAATATAGTGTCAATGCAGCTGATCCTACTGCTGCTCTCCATCCTGAAAATTTGGTCAAAAACTTTTCAAAGATTAAGGGTGTGATTCTTACATCCTCTTCTCTGTCGATGTCTGGGTCAATGAGCAAGGCTTTCTGGGTACAGTCGTCAGCTTTGTCTTTAAATATCTTCCTGTAAAGTGAAATTATCAAAAATTAAGGGTCGAAATTCTACACATTCAACTAACCCCCATCTGATGTTTGGCATATGCATAACCTCGGTTCAAACTAATCGCAGTTTCACAATCACGCAATGCATCATCATAACGCTTCATCCGACGGTTGACAGAACTTCTACAAAAACGGAAATAGCTTTAAAGAAGATAGCTCTAAGAGACTGACCTTCGCACTAGATAAACAGGTCGAGGCGCTTTTTCGTAAGCGTAAGTGAAGTCTGCTGCGGCCTCTTTCAAACGACCCATAGTTAGCATAACCTCGCCACTAGTCTACACAATACTGTGAGTTAATATTAATTTCCAAATAAAAAAATTTACCGCAAAAGAGTGAGCCTGACTCATGACATCTTCAGTGAAACTTGCCAAAGATCCATCATCGTTAAAGCGCTCTAACTTAGATTTACGAACAATAGCCTGAAAATATTTCTATAGGGCAAACTTCTTCTAAGCCATTCAAACCATAATGAGTTTTGACAGATGGTCTTTGACAAATACTAACTGCGACGATGATTTCGTTAGAGTTAAAAATTTTATGCAGTTGGAAATATCAAGGCATTGAATAACTTCATAGAGCACTTCAATGGGCAGAATTGGCATCAGAAAGATGTACGGACAAACTTTTGTGTTGATATTAAAAGGAATTGATGAACGAAAAAATTATAAGTGCTCTGCAGAATCCACGTCTTTCGAATCATCATCCTGTCAGTCAGTTAGACATGTTAAGATAAAAAACAAAAAACCTGGGAAGAATGTGGCGTAGATTGACTGCTTGTACCAGCTTGATTTTCACTACCCTGTAAAAAGAAGTGAAGCATGAAATGAAAACAGGTATATACCAGTAAACCAGATAATTCAGTCAACTCGAGAAGGAGCAATACCGGAACACACCCCCACTCCATTTCGGAGAACAGCCATCATGTTATTGAAAGCTGTTTGCTAGGTGTTTGCTGCGAATTCTTGGCGTGGAAAGGTCTGTCTTCACATTTTCGATGAGAGGGAGCGAATCAACGGAAACCGGTATCGGCTGCTGCTTCAAGATAATGTGCTTCCGGCCTGTCGACGTCTGTATCCTCAAGATTTGTCACAAGTCTCTTATTCCGCCTGAAAATCATTTGCTTTTCAGGTGGATTTGTCTTTCAACAAGATGGTGCTCGATCTCACACTGCCATTGCCACTCAACGATTGCTAGAGGAGGAAGCGCCTGGGTTCATTAAGAAAGCAGAATGGCCGGCCTTCTCCCGATCTCAATCCGTGCGACTACCGTCTTTGGGCATGGATGACAAAGAAGGTGTATGCATTAGGGAATCCGCTCAATCTGCAAGAGCTGAGGAGAAAATCCAAGAAGTGTGGGACGAACTGCCGGTGATGACTGTGAGAGCGTGGATGGAGGAGTTCAAGCCGAGGCTTCAAAAATGCATGGAACAAGGAGGAAGACATGTGCAGCAATATTTCAATAAAATCTGAATCTGTTAAAAAATGTTTGTTGTTATTGTTCATTGTTTAATTTTCCAATAAAACTCTAAACAACTCCAACAGCCTGCTCTCCTACTTTTTTGTTATCGTTTTAAGGCGATCTTTTATTTGTTTGAAAGCCCTTTATCTTAGCTACAAAATCGTATATTACATGTCTAAAACCCTAAACAAAATAAACAAGAAAAACAAATTTCAAAACTGTGACGTTTTTTTTGCGCCACCCTGTAAGTGGAGTAAAAAACAGTCAAATCCACTTAAACTCAAAACATAAGAACAACATGCTTTAATTTGCGTTGAAAACTTTTAAACTGACAAATGTCCTGATAGGACAATAGTCCTATTTAGGACTATTGTCCTATATAGGACCATACTATTATTAGGACTTTTAGGACTATTTTAGTCTAAATAGTCCTATTTTTAAGGCAAATAGGACAAATTGTCATCCCTGAACGGGAGGCAAAGTTAAACAGAAAACATGAGAAAAGATGCTTTTTGCAATAAATTCCTGAGTAATTGTCAGTAAAAAGCAAAATTTAAAAACTGAAAAAATTTGAGATCGTAAAAAAGATGCAAAGATGCATCTTGAAAACTGTAATTTGGCTACTATGCCTAAATAATAGGAAAAAGCAGGTGTGTTTGCCCCATCAGTATTCGAATTTGTCTCCAAAAAAGACGTACACATGGAGACAGCTCAAACAGTGGCAATAATTCAGCGGAGGTGTATTGGTCGATCAGAGGCACAAATTTGTTGAACTCAGGAAAGTCAGAGCCACACTCACATCTGCTTCCAGAAATCAAAGGGCCTTCGAGCAGTCTGATGTACCAGGGTCTGGCCTCAACAATTTATGGTATACACTCTAGTGTTTTTCAACAGAATATCACCTGTTTAGCCATAGCTTTCAACCTATTGGGCAGAATTATAGGGAAGGCTACTCTTTGCTGCTCAAAGCGTAGTAATTGTCAAACTGGTTGGCTTTAGTATCCTCGGCTATGTGCAAGCAGTGCAAATTTCACCAAATTTACAATTAGAACAGACACAAATCACGTATCCAAATGTTTTATTCAACGCACACAACAAAACTAACGATACAATGAGGTACACTACTCCAAGTCAATATGGTGTCAATGCCAATATAATTTTTTCAGTTTAGTCAGGGCTGCTGATCCTACTGCTGCTCTCCATCCTGAAAGTTTGGTTAAAAACTTTTCAAAGATTAAGGGTGTGATTCTTACATCCTCTTCTCTGTCGATGTCTGGGTCAATGAGCAAGGCTTCCTGCATGTAAATCTCAGCATTCTGGGTACAGTCGTCAGCTTTGTCTTTAAATATCTTCCTGTAAAGTGAAATTATCAAAAATTAAGGGTCGAAATTCTACACATTCAACTAACCCCATCTGATGTTTGGCATACGCATAGCTTTGGTTCAAACTGATCGCAGTTTCACAATCACGCAATGCATCATCATAACGCTTCATCCGACGGTTGACAGAACTTCTACAAAACGAAATAGCTTTAAAGAAGATAGCTCTAGAGACTGACCTTCGCACTAGATAAACAGGTCGAGGCGCTTTTTCGTAAGCGTAAGTGAAGTCTGCTGCGGCCTCTTTCAAACGACCCATAGTTAGCATAACCTCGCCACTAGTCTACACAATACTGTGAGTTAATATTAATTTCCAAATAAAAAATTTACTGCAAAAGTAGCCTGACTCATGACATCTTCAGTGAAACTTGCCAAGATCCATCATCGTTAAAGCGCTCTAACTTAGATTTACGAACAATAGCCTGAAAATATTTCTATAGGGCAAACTTCTTCTAAGCCATTCAAACCATAATGAGTTTTGACAGATGGTCTTTGACAAATACTAACTGCGACGATGATTTCGTTAGAGTTAAAAATTTTATGCAGTTGAAATATCAAGGCATTGAATAACTTCATAGAGCACTTCAATGGGCAGAATTGGCATCAGAAAGATGTACGGACAAACTTTTGTGTTGATATTAAAAGGAATTGATGAACGAAAAAATTATAAGTGCTCTGCAGAATCCACGTCTTTCGAATCATCATCCTGTCAGTCAGTTAGACATGTTAAGATCAAAAACAAAAAACCTGGGAAGAATGTGGCGTAGATTGACTGCTTGTACCAGCTTGATTTTCACTACCCTGTAAAAAGAAGTGAAGCATGAAATGAAAACAGGTATATACCAGTAAACCAGATAATTCAGTCAATTTAAGAAGGAGCAGGAATACCGGAACACACCCCCACTCCATTTCGGAGAACAGCCATCATGTTATTGAAAGCTTATGATGTCAGCTACAAGAGTGTATACAAATTTCTTGGTCAAGTTTACAAAAAACTATCAATTTAAATAAAAATAGCATCCACTCATTTTGCATATTTTCCAATAAATCGATGAATTAATTCGAGGTAATTTTATTAAAAATAGATACATTTTTGTGAACTAAACCAAGAAATTTATACATCATTTTGTAGCTAACATTCTAAGCTTTCATTCATTGGGTAAAATGAGGGGTTTGTTCTGAAATTGAGTGCGGTGTGTGTTCCGAAATCGACTGAAGAGTGTATACATGGTTACCAGCTCAAATTTTAAAAAAGGTGGCAAAA
>JAMRYI010000075.1:0-387895 GCA_029231635.1 Ditylenchus weischeri
AGGACACTTATGGGTTGTATTCCTTGTTGACAACGTTTTCGTTGTAACACTTTCATGAACATTCTATTTTGTTCCAAATAAGATTGAACACAGCAAATATTTCAAAAACAATCAGCAATTCATTATCATGGATATCTTAAACTTTGCTCATTGTCTTCATCAGAGATTCAAAGCCTCTTCGTCATCTTTTCGACCGTCCTGACCCAATTTTTTCTCTAACTGCGAAGAACTTCAGGCCTTTTTGCCGATTGGTCGTTTGGCCTAAAGCACGCCTGTCATCTTCTGAACCGTCCATTGATGTAGTGAGCCCACAGACTAAGCGTAGATCTGCATAGATTGATAATGGCAAACAAATGTACCTTTAAATGAATTGACTATAACTTCTTTGACATCTCTTGCCAAGCTCGATCCACCCACTCTAAGACAACCTCCAAAGCTGGCGCCTTAGGATTTCCAGCTACTGTAGATTCCTGTCGATCCCCACTGCTCATCCAGATGTTGTAATAGTGACGAATCTTCTCCTTGAAGGCTTGTTCCAACAAACGTCTGGTGCCTAGAATCATATTATCATGATAACTGCCTATATATATTTCATAAGTGACTAATTTGGAGTTAGACATACCTGAATGAACTTTTGTGCAACCACCCGGAATGAAAGCAAGCTCAATGCCCAACTCCTTTTGCACCGCTAGGTTCTTTCGCTCTTGTGACTCGCAAATGCATCCCAGACAAGTAGGCGCTTCTCACAGAACACACCACTAGCTTTTATAACTTGCCGCAGATAATCTTCAGTCAACAATTCATTCATCCAAGTAGTTCCGGCCCAACTTATGATTAGCTTGAATTGATTCACGATAGCCGAACCGGGCTTTCTTTTCAAGAGAACATAAAGGGAGCAACTTCTTTCCATCCGAACGTGCAGTCAAACATACTGTCACGCATCTTCTCATGCCCTGTAGTTACCACAGTTACCTCAAAATGAGTCATTAAATTGGAAAAAATATTTCAGTAACAAATAAGTATAATCACAATAAAATATTCTTTGCACCTCTCTCTTTCAATCAGTAAGCGATTGTCGGACAGTCAAACCATACAGTTTCATCCATAGCGTAGATTGATGAGAACTTTTCCAGCTTGCGTCTTTGTTCTACGTGCACGATGAATTTGGCAATGACTTCACAGTAGTTTACCGGCAGCTTCTGGCAAACAGTAGTACGTCGCCGCAACACTGAATCATGTCGTTTGAGGAATTTTTCTAGCCACCCATTCGAAATCTAAACCATACTTAATTAACCACTTAAACACAGGTTATGATAAAACAAATACCGTAACATCAGTTCCTCGAAAAATTTGCTCAGCCTTGTGTCTGATAATACTTCTCGATACTTCTCGCTTATTCTTCCGCATTTCTCTGATCCAGTCAGCCAGTTGTACGTCAAGATTTGGGTAGAGCACAGTCCGCCCGCCACCATCAAGTCTCATTCGTTTTGATCCATTAATATTGTTACTAAAAATCTTCTTCAGTTTATTTATAGAAAAATTTAGAGCTTGAAAAATACAATTGCTGTTCGATTTCTCTTTCGTTATTCTTCCAATTCCGAATAACCTTTCTGTCGACGTTGAACTTCTTGGCTGCCGAATGCACTGAGTACCTTTTGGCATAGCTGATCGCTTCGATTTTGATAGCAAAATTATTGTTTCGATGTCTCTTTTCTTTATTGGTCCTCTTCATCGTAATGCAGCTGAAGCTCTCTAACCTGTAAAATAAACCCGTAAGAGAAATTAGCATTGAATAATAATAATATTACCTCATATTCGTCGGCGATGGCAGTACCGCATCGGAGAGTTATTGCACCACTAGGGTCACCTGCTTGATTCATAAGGGAAGAAATCTGGAAAAATAAAAGTACAATACGATCTTAATGAAAAGATGGAGTAATAAGAGGATACAAAAGACATCATGATGAGAATGCATCAAACGATAAAAAGGAACCTCCTCATCTTCTGCGATAGATAATTCCCGATCCATTTGCGCAAAATATTCTGACTGTCGCTGCAAAGATCTCTGAGTTTCACCACTAGGGTCATCGAGAGAAACTGCTCGGAGTACTTTTGCACCATTAAAGCCATCGGTTGGATTCATAGCTAACGATATCTGGAAGAATAAGAAGTCAAGACGGCGATGCGAACAAATACAATTTAATAGGAAACTACGAAGTCGAAATAAAACAAGATGTGAGATCCCACTAATGGAGAGACACTGGTCCTAGCGGTATATGGAAAAAAAATAACGCGGGAAATCAAATACATTTTTCGCAAAAAAACTGCAATAACATCAAATACAATGGACACAAAAATTTGCGGCACCTTCCGCCGAGGTTGAATTTTAATCCCCTCCCTCTAATAATCACCCCCCCTCTAATAATCCCCCCCTCTCCGAGGCAGGTTGAAAAATAATCGCCAGAAGATTAAAAGAGGTTATACGGTATTTGAGGGAATTGCATTTTAGTTTTGTTGGGTTGGTCTGATTGTGTGATATTCGTATTTTTCATAACAAAATACACCAAGGTAATTCGTCGTTGCAGTAAAAAATTACCGTGTTAACAGACTCAAACAAATTCGTGTTCCAATTGATTCAAAATCGTGTTTTCGGTATTCTGTTTACGCCGAACCTTCGATAACTGCTCTTAGGCACGTTTCTGTGTCGCATAATCTCTGAGAGAATTTTGAATAACGTTCTGCTATTCTAATATATATGTATCTAATCAGACTTTTTATTCTGCACAATTTTAATTTAATAAGTTTAAAAGTAGGGTCCTAAAAAAATTTATAAAAAAATACACATTAGGTATATTTTGTTACTTTTGAGGAGAGGAGTTGAAAATGCAGTAGTACAGGGTGTCCATGAAAAACTGCAGCATTTTTGGAAAATATTGTCAGAACTTTCTCAAAAAATTTTTTTTTGAGTTTTCAGCCGACTTTAAGATTATTGACAGAATATATTAATGCGACCATTTATAAATATACCAACCTTCGATATACCAACCCCCTTCCCCAAAACAGCTCTTTTCATATAAACAACATCTGGAGTAGGGTTGGCGGTTCGAGTACCCGTTTTCGGGTTATTGGAACCGAAACCCGGTTTTCGGTTTTCAGGTATCGGTTCGGTTCGGATACCCGAAAATTTCGGGATTTCGAATTATCAGTTCGGTTCAGGTACCCGAAAATTTCGGGTTTCGGGTATCGATTCTGGTTCGAGTACCCGAAAATTGTGTTCTCTTTAGGACATGCCTAGTCAAGTGTGGAAGCTATTCAAAAAAGTCGGCGACAAGGCGGTTTGCGATTGCGACGATGAAGACTCAACTTACCCAAAGACGGTGGAACGTCAACGCTCTCAAAGCATCTCAGTTCTGCAAGGCACAAGTCAGCGATTGAGACGAAAGATGTGGGTTCAAGGCGCTCCGAAAAGCCCAAGATGGAATCAATTGCTACTCTCTTCAGTCAGGATACTCAAAACAACAGAGCCAGGAGTTAACAAGTGAGGTAAGCGACTTCATCGTTGACAGCAATTTGCCTTTCTCAAGTGCCGAGGTCCTTTCCTGCGTCGTCTGATCAAGAACAACTATGGTCAAGCAAAGGTATTTAATTTTTATTTTTATACGTTAATTTTTATGGTTTCTTTTTTAGCTTCCTTCCCTGGTTTTCAGTGTCGGTTCGGTTCGGGTACCCGACAATTTCGGGTTTCAGGCATCGGTTCGGTTCGAGTACCCGAAAATTTCGGGTTTCGGGTATCGGTTCGAACACCGAAAATTTCGGGTTTCGGGTATCGATTCGGTTCGGGTACGAAAATTTCAGTACCATAATAATCTGGTAATCTCAACACCCTAGTAGCTGTTGGCCCATGTTTGGACACTACTCGACTGTTCCTGCATGTTATAGGGATCTTATCTAATGAATTCATACTCCACCTGCCTTTTCACTTCGAGCGATGGCTGGCATTGCTGAGACCTCTTCTGATTGCAATGAAAATCGAGTCACAGTTGAAGCTAAAGTCGTTGTAGCAGATGGCGCGATAGTGCTGCGTGCAAGCTCGAGAGTTCTCACCAGACGCCCGATAGATAAAGCTGTAAATCAATAAAGATTAATGGATAGGTAACTACAGTGACAAACAATAAGTTTGTAAACAGAGCGAGAGAAATAATAAAAAGCGTTGTAGCGCTATATGAGTAAGTAAACTGTTTTTCATGCCAAAACTTGACGCAAATTTAAATGAGGAGTATCATAAAAATAATACAAAACAGCAAAAGAAAATAATAAATTCAAAAAAAATTATTTTGCACTAATTCGCGATGGATCACGACACTCCTCACGGAGTCTCAGTTGGTGGCCAGGGGGGAACTTCTTTAGAGTCTTCGGCTTCAGTTCTCTTCTTCACTTCTGAAGCATAGCAGTTGGCCAATGAAGTTTTCTGCTCGCCTTTAAAGACAGACATAAACTTTCTTGAGTAATCCAAGGTGATTTGATTGACTGTCTGCTTCAATGTGGTTGTTTGGTCATAGTGCAACTGTTCATATTGACAAGATAGTCTCTGCATTCTCCGCCACTCTTCTGCTGATACCGGATCCATAGTGACTGTTTCATTTGCGAAGTGGTCTCCTAAGATGTTAGAATAGAACTTTACTGTTTGCCTTTGGATGGCGCACACACAATCTTGAATTTTGGTATTTTCAGTTGATTTCTGTTTATTATAACTTAGTAAATCAGATGTTGAAGGTACCTTTGACCCCAAAAAAGATGGAATTTGAACATAGTTTTGTTAACTGGGGCCTACCGCATAAAGAAACTCTGGTATGCATACATTTTTATGCATCCAGAGCAGTGTTCCGGCGCCGAGATCGGCGCCGGCCCAGCAGCGCCGACCTCTTTCAAAAGTCCCCAGCGCCGGCGCCCGTCTGAAAAATTGCCCCAGCGCCGGCGCCAGCGCCGGCGACGGCGCCGACGCCAGCGCCGGGATGAAAATTTGGGTTTCGCTGTATATTTAAAAAAATTGTATTTTTATTGGCAGGTATATTGACAAGGATAATGTTTCATAATTTTTACAGAAAATTTAAAGGTACATTTAGATGTTATAAATTTTTGATTAAAATTAAGCAAGCATTTCAATTTTATGAGATTCGGGCCGGAATTGGATTTATGACCACTAGTATTAAATGTAAGCTGTGAGAATAATCTTTCAACTGATTCTGAAGTGGCTGGCATTGGTAAAACCACAAAAGCTAGCTTTGAAAGCTTTGCAAACTCCTGAATTAATGTATATTGTATAATATATGTATATGTGCAAATGTATAATATAAAAAAATTGAAAGAAAATGCAGCATGAAAATACAAATACTTCAACTTAAATTAAGAAAAATTGGGGTTTTTAATATTGACAGTAAAATTTCGAAACAGCGCAGAGCCATAGTTGCTTGAAAAACAGCTCCGGGGCCAGCGCCGGGTCAAAAAAACAAATGTCAAAAAAAACATAAGACATAATTCCGAGCAAGACTCTTTATCAAAAATGCATTTAGAGGCTCTTTTTGCCCAGCTCCAGTGACCAAAACATGGTAAAACAGTCAAATGGTCGAAATTTCAAAATGCCCAAAACTCAATTTTTTATTGACCAGAACACAAAAATAATGTCTTTTTTGAACTTCTGAGGTGATTTTTGGTTGATATAAGGTGTTTGGAAACACTTTAAAAAGGGGCCCGACGTTGGAGAAAATAAGAAAAGCTTCGCTTTCTTACTGAGCCTAGAGCAGCGCTTACGCGCTGCCTTCTTGACCCTGGGTTTGGGTACCCTGGGTTCGGGTATTCTTTGGTGGTTCGGGTATTCGCTGGTGGTTTGGGTATTCGCTGGTGGTTCGGGTAGCCGCTGTGGTTTGGGTATTCGCTGGTGGTTCGGGTAGCCGCTGGGTTCAGGTACCCGCTGGTGGTTCGGGTAGCCGCTGGTGGTTTGGGTAGCCGCTGTGGTTCGGGTACCCGCTGGTGGTTCGGGTACCCGCTGGTGGTCTGGGTAGCCGCTGGTTTCGGGTACCCGCTGGTGGTTCAGGTATTCGCTGGTGGTTCGGGTAGCCGCTGTGGTTCGGGTACCCGCTGGTGGTTCGGTATTCGCTGGTGGTTCGGGCACCCGCTGGTGGTTCGGGTAGCCGCTGTGGTTCGGGTACCCGCTGGTGGTTCGGGTAGCCGCTGTGGTTTGGGTACCCGCTGGTGGTTCGGGTAGCCGCTGTGGTTTGGGTACCCGCTGGTGGTCGGGTACCCGCTGGTGGTTCGGGTACCCGCTGATGGTTCAGGTGCAAGTGAATGGGCCTCGAGTGATTGGGCCCTCCAAGTGAATGGGCCGTCCAAGTGATTAGACCCTTCAATTGAATGGGCCCTCGAAGTGATTGGGCCCTCCAAGTGAATTGACCCTTCAAGTGAATGGGCCCTCCAAGTGATTAGACCCTTCAAGTGAATGGGCCCTCCAAGTGAATGGGCCCTTCAAGTGAATGGGCCCTCCATGTGATTTGGCCCTTCAAGTGAGCTGTAGGACCTAAAAGTGGAAAAATGTTTTCAAGGCCCCTATGGTACGACCTCAGGTACTCTCACCTCAGGTTTTCACGTTTTGGTGGCGAAAAATGCAAATATTGTCCTAATTAACCGTGTTCAGCACACGATTTTACATACAATAGCATTATTTGTTTTTTAAAATGAAAATGTTTTTTGAATTCCTTGCGAGACCAAGTGAAACTAATTCAAACTGGCCAAAAGTGACTAAAAATACTGTGTTTAAACCAAAACCCATGATTTTCTCGCTTTTTACGCGTTTTCGTTTTTAAAATTTTTTTCCCGTTTTGTAGCCCTTGAAATTTGGGTGGCAATTTGCAAGTGGCATTTGCAAAAAAAACAGCAAAATGATAGGCGGAAAATGGGTAAAAATGACTTTTAAAGTTTTAAAAATTTTGCTTAGAAATACCCCTAAAAACGGAAAATTTCAGGTTAAATTAGGCCCTCAGCCGATTTTGGTGACTGGTGACATTGTTGGTGTGACAACATTTTTTGTAGCTTAACTCATGAGCTACAAAACCGCGTCAACTTTGTAAATTAAAACATTATCTAATTTTGAGAAAATTGCAAAAGTTTTTCAAAAACCTTTGGGGGAGGGGGAGGTGGGTGGTATACTCCGGTAGGGTCGAAAATCTGTATTTGTTCTGGAGTATGGGTAGTAAAGAACAATCCTTGCATAACAAGTACAGTCGAACCTGGCTAACCACTGGGGACCAACTTGAGGTGACGGGTTAGCCAGGGTGACGGGTTACCGAGGGTGTTGGATTACAAAGAGCAAGTATCGATAAGAATCGTTTATTCAAGCAACTAACAATTCAACCATCGAAATCAGACGCTAAACAGCAGGGAAGAAGTCCTTGATCCTACTTTGCTTCTGCGACTTCCTTTGCTTGAGTCTTGATAAAAGACTTCATCCAAGGTGTCGCTGTGATGAAACACAAAAGGTTAAAAAATTGGCGCAAATTTGAAAACTTTTCCGCAATATGCTAGGTGACGGCTTATCAAGGGTAATTTTCTTTGTTGATTGTGGACGGGGGTGACGGGTTATCGAGGTGACGGGTTAATGGGGGTAAGATTAGCGGAATTTCTTTCTCGGACAACCAATTTTTTTTGAAGTGACGGGTTAGCGGGAGTGACGTGTTACTAGAGTGACGGGTTAGCCAGGTTCGACTGTGTATGCAACAGCATCATTAGTGCACGAATGAGCATTTTTTGCCTTTATTGTAAATTAAAAAGCGCAAAAGGTCACAAATTGACTTTTTAATTCACAAAAAGGCAAAATCCCTACATTAGTGAACCATCTATTGCTTCGGAAGATTACAAATATTTCAAACATTTGTGTTGGTATCGATAAGAATTTTTTAAAAATATTTACAGTTATTCTTTTATTTAAATTTTGTTTCCTGTTTATAATTGATTTTTTATTCTTAACAGTTTTAGGTATACCATTATAGTTGAAGGCCAGCTGTTTAAAGTTATCCTTTTTTAAACGTCTGGAGAAAAAACGGTGAGAAACTTAAAATGAAAGGTGTTTCCTGTAATATATGTTTTTTTCATACACCTTTTATTAGTACAGCACCTTTGTGGGATGGCCACAGATTGACGATTTATCATGAGTGCTCTTTTATTAACAAATTATTTTGCTCTATGGCCCTTAAAGGAGGGCTGAAGCTGTAAGGAGATAGTAAGTTAAGAAGTAACTTAAGTAACTTAAGAAGTTTCCAGTTATCAAGACTATACTGTACATAACTCTCATACTTTCCTAATATTGTTTCAAAGTCTTGTTCATAAATATTAAAAGACTTTTAATAAAAAACAGCCTAATGTTTTTGTGCTTACAGCTTTTGAAGCTATGAAAAAATTGATGATGCAGTCATATCCGTCACTATTTTAGCTAGACCTTCACTTTATTATTTTTTATTAAATAAATACGTAGATAATAGCTTGATATTTAATGAAGCGTGTTTGTTTTGTGATTGGTCGTCAAAAGTATTATTGTTGGTTCAAGGCAGTTTACTTAAACGTATTATTCATAACATTTAAGTCAAAATTTGTTTTTAAAATAGTCACACCGTGTGTTTATAAGGCATCAATGATTGACTAATTTTTAATAAGCTGCAATATTCGGCTAAACTTCGTTTTATTGCATAACTTAGAATCAAGTTAAAAAATTTTGTACTCTTTTTTTGCTCTTGCTTTTGTTTAATTCATCATTCCGGCGGCCTTCGCGTTCTCCTTGTGCTTCGATTTCTCCTGGTGAACACCGATCGCCGCTTTGCCCATTAACGTCAGATTGATATCATCTTTGAACGGGATGCAGAAAGCGTGGTAGTCGTCCTTTCTTTTGCAGATCCCTTTGAAGTCTTTGCCATGTTGCGCTTTGTACTCGTGCTTTGCGTGAGGAACTTAAAAGAAACACAGCACTATTGAAAAAACAAAATATTGGACAAATGAATTTGAAAGAAACTGCGCCGTAGCCAAAAATTTTAAGCAAAATGTCGGCGGGAATTTTAAAATTTGACAAGTTTTAATTTTTCTTTTTGCAGAAATCAGACAAATCAACCTTCCTTTTTCAAAATCAAACCTTTTCTGATTAATCAACCTTTTTGAAAATCATCAGATTTGACCTGCTAAAGTCAACCCTTTTCTGATTAATCAACCCAGTTCGGAAGTCTGCAGTGAACTCATTTTATAAAATTGTTTATGTAACGTTAAATATTCAACTGAACCACTAATATCCGCGCGTTTAAATGATCCCTTAAATTATTAATTGTCATTATTTAAAAATTTAAAAATAAGTAAAAATAAAAAGACTTTTTCCAAAAATGCATTCAGTTCATTAAAAGTGAATTTTCTCTGTGATCAAAGCGTTGTTGAAAACAAAAGTTGTGCTTGAAGTGTAGCTTAGATTTAGCGCTTTCGAATGATAATGAATCTTTTGAATGCTTATCTTATATAGTATTTGGCATGTGTGGGTGGGTGGGTGGTTAACGCTTTTTCACTTCGAAGGCCAGAACGGGTCGTAGATAGCGAAATCACTTTTGTCGCTAATACCATCGTGTTCCCAGAATGTCAGCTTTCGTTTAAAAAAGAACAGGCGAAAAATGAGTTCTAATAGGGATATACCTATTTTTATGAATGAAGTCATTGCCCCTCATTGAAATTTCAAAATAACTGTACTATACAAATAACTGTACTTTACTATAGAGGCACCGATAGGCGCCTGTGGTCCCTTGTCTGTAAATAATTCAGTCAAAAAATAGTAAAATATGAACGTTTTTATTTAACGCAAAAAGTAATCAAATTTTTACTACGGGTATATTGATGGTAAAAAAAATTTAAAATTCGTAATTCTGACAGCGGATTCGTGATCACTGTACCTGATTCGTTTATAAAACTGCTCTTAAAAATGGACTGTCGTATTTCAAATTCCACTCGGGACAAAAAACATTCAAAAAGCTCAATATTGCAATTAAAAATATTATTTTGTCTTGAGTGGAATTTGAAATATGACAGTCAATTTTTAATTTCAAGAGTAGTTTTATGCAGTAGTTTTATGAGTAGTCAAACCTCGGTTATCCGCTACCCCAGGGCCAGGCTTAGAGCGGCGGTTAACTGGGGTGTCTGGTAACTGAAATTTGTAGACTGTATTCTATACCTAGTCTAAAAAACCTACACGTGTTCACACAACTTTGTTATACGATTGTAATAAAATTTTTAGTTACATTTCAAATGTACTGGGGGGTTTATTCGACAAATGGAAAATTCAACAATAATTCAACAGATTTTTTCAACGCCAAAAATTATTTCGAAAGTCGGACTTCTCGCCAAAAATTTTCTCAAAAGGCGGATCTTTCGACAATGTTTTTTTTTTCACAAAAATTCTGTTGAATTATCCGCTTTTTGAAAATTACTCTGTTGAATAATCCGACTGTTGAAAATTACTCTGTTGGATTATCCGCTTTTTCAATAATTCACTGTTGAATTTTTTGTCTTTTGAATACACGGGTTTTGAATTGTCCTGCGTTAATTTATCCGCTTTTTGAATTTTCCGATTGTCGAATAAACCAAATGTCTGTGTGAAACATTATTTTTAGGTAACATAATGAGAAAAAGTCAATCACTCAGATGCTCTTTTCTTTTAGTCTTACTAGAAATATATTTTCTAGCTAAAATTTATGGACAAGAATGCCCCTGGTGGAACCTCTATGGGAGAAAGTAAGTATAACTTTTTATGTATTTACCGTAAATTTTTTGATTGACCAAACAGTTGGTTTACTTTTCGACATACCTCTTGGGGGTCGGTTCATTGAAAGGCTGTTACTTGTTCGGCTGGTCCCCCTGTGAAAAAAGAGTAGTATTGCAAATACTAAGGAGGAGTAGTATTCCAAGGAGTAGTAGTATTTAAAAGACTACTACAGTAAAATTTATAAGACTGGAGCCCACACTATAGACATTGTTTAAAAGGTTTTTTTTATTACACAAGAACAGGGATGATATCTCAAAATTTTGAAAAAAGTACATTTTCCAAAAAAAAAGATTTTGGGTCCAAAAAAAGTACAATTCCCGAAACTCAATAAAAGCGCCTTCAAACATTTTATTTCTACACCAATGAAACACATAACACTTTTCAAACAAATAAAACAATTTAACAATCATATTTTTCGTTACTTTGAATTCTCCTTCGAAGATCTCCCTCTTTCATAAGCAGTTTGTAGAGACCTGCGCAATCGATATCGTAATTGACCCGAACTTGGAGAAGAGCCTTGACCGTTTCCACCTGAAGGAGATTCCTCGCGTCTGTCCACTGAGGTTTGCACAACGAAAATACTCGTTCCACAAAAGCATTGGCCAACTGTATTGAGAGTATGGTGCTCACGAGTCGGCAGAGGCACGGCAGGGAATCGTTGTCTTAAATAAGAAGTCTGAATTCCGCCACAAAAATTCTTGTGACAAGAACAATGCGTATCACAATGACAATCACAAGATGCTACTATGATCTGGTTATTCTGGGATGTTTGGCTTTTTTGACCACTTGGCTGGAGATTCCATTTCTGGAGCAGGACAGGACTGTTGACGAGCTAACCCTTTGGCTGGACTGATGATGAGGACGGAACTGGTGAACAGAGCTGCTTCCCTTCTTCTTGCTGAGCGGAGACGACATTGTGTAGTTCGCACCTCAAGTCCACCGACTCCTCAACTGTCCGAGTGTGCGGCTCTTCGTTTTGAACCCAGAGGAACGTGGATCTCATGAGAGGGGATACGCCTGAGATCTAAAAAGGTACCCAAGTCTCTTTCAGAACCTGAATGTGGATGTTACCGCTAGACTTGCCCTTATTCAACTTAACACTAGTAGTCCCGGTTTCCTTTAGATCCGGTAGGATGTGACCAGAGTCGAACTTATTGCATTCGGTGCTTATGGGTGCTTGTCAAATTCAAATCAAATTCACCACCGGCTGCTGATGATTGAAAGCCGACCGACATAGCTGAGCGACCAATCGCAAAGTCGATGAAAGCGAAAGCGGAATGCAGAGAGTTTGATGTGCTGCATGCAAGCTTGAGACTTCTCACCAGATATCCGAAGATTTGATAGCTGGAAATCGAGGAAGAATTTATTATGAGAACGGAGAGATAAATGATGTATTCACTGGTTAGTGGAAAGAGAGAGAAAAATAAATGAAAGCGCTTGAAACGCTTGTGTGTAGTTTTCTTGCCAAAATTCGGCGCGAATTCAAATGAGGTATTTGTTTGTTTGAATGAAATATTATGATTGTAAGTCATGTTTGGAGTGACTTTTGGATGGGTGTTGTCCAAACCAACCTTTCCCCTACCTTACACTACAAAAGACTACTCCATTGCGCATTTAGGCTTGGGCTTAGGCAAAGGTAGGCCAGCCTATGTTAGGACGGACTCAAACATGTTCTTCTTACTTTTTTGCAGCTAGGAAAGCACGTTTGAGTCCGTCCTAACGAACGCTGGCCTACCCTTGCCTAAAGCTTAAGAGTGAATGCGTAATTAGTCTTTTCGATACTACTCCTATGTCAAGTAGTATTTGCAATACTACTTTCACAGGGGGTTTGGGGACCAGCCGCACAAGTACTAAAAGGTTTTGGTTTTATTATCGTAACACAACCATACAATCAACACACACTTCAAACAATACCGGTTTCTTCATAAATGGCTGTTTCATCTAGAAGAATAAAACGCTTTGTTCATCATCATCTGAGTAGACTTATTCATTTTTGTGGTTGATAATTGTTTGACTGATTAGAGCGTTAAACAAAATGTTGCTATCATTTGAAGCAATAGATTTGATCATCCTCCATAACATGGTAAGCGTTGATTTCTACCACAATCTTCAAAATAAATCATCTCATAAGGACAACATCTTTCAGAATGCCCACCATTAAACGACTTGGCGATCATGCCTTTTAGCAAAGCCCTCAAAACATAGCAGATCCACTTGAATTAAATGTCTTGCGTCTGCATTTGAATCAGTCATGACTGTGAGCCGAGGGCTTTTTAAACAATGAACTGAAAGTAAAAGTATGCTATAAGTTAAAAACGCCAAAAACACTTTTTAGGCATTTACACTCGAGTATTTAAACCAGACAACAATCTCATCGGCGGCGTAAAACGTCGATAACTAAAATATAGAGTTTAACTTTATAATTTCAAAGTAATACTAATACAAACTTGTGGTTCTGGCGCAGCTCTGACAGATAGACAATATAGACTTATTTGGTTTCTCATCTTTCCTAACAGTTTCATCGCTGCACGAATCTTTACCATAATTTGTTTTACAAACATCAAATTTAAGGCTGTGAACCTGATAGTCGCACTGGTGTAGTTGCATGCACTGCTGCACAAGGACAATGCACTGGTTTTACATCGGAGGATATTTGTTGTCGTAAGTTTTTTTTCGTTTAGATTACACTCTGCAGAGGCGTAGCCGAAATTTTTTTCAGGGGACGTTAAAGCCTTTCCTGAGGTCATTTTATTTACACTGTTTTCAAATGTTACACTCTTCTTAATCTACAATTTTTTCCCAAAAATAATTGAGTCCTTTTTGAAAATTTTCAAAATCCGAACATTGGAAAAACCTATATATCGGTCATTTTTTAAGAAACAGATTTGTTTCAAAAGTCCATATTTCAACACTCAAATTTTTAAAAATCCTTCTGTAAATTGGGTTTTGTAGCTCTTGAACTGCGCTACAATATAGTACTTATGATGCACTCATATGGCTTGAGTGCATCATAAGTACTCCACCAAAAATGGCCTAAAATGATGTTTTTTCGATATTTTAAAGCTTTTAGCGTGTAGAAAACACGTTTTTAGGTGGGGGAAAAACATTTCTGAAAACAAAATTTTTTGACTAAAATTTGACTTTTTACCTTGGGGGCAAGGTAAACCAGCCAGAAAGGGTATCCAGATACCCTTCAAAAAAGAATCGTAGCATATAATGGTATTCTACTCCGTTTTTTGACTAGAGCTTGGCAAAAAGAGCTTTTTTATACATTTTTATCATGAGTCTTGCTCGGAATTATGTCTAAGGTTAGTGAGTGCGCGCATCACTAACCCATCAAGCCTTCTGTGCCCCCGAAGGGGGCACAGGAGGCTTGATGGGTTAAGATGCGCACACCCACATACCTTAGACACAAATCACTCGAAAGTGACTCTGGTGCATAAAAAGTATGCATACCAGAGTTTCTATATGCGGTAGGTCCCAGTATTCAAAACTATGTTCAAATTCCATCTTTCTCGAGTTACTCATTTAGGATGGTTTACCTTGGTCTCCCAAGGCAAAAAGCCGATTTCTAGTCAAATTTTTTTTCTCGAAAATGCTCTTCCCCCACCTAAAAACGTTTTTTCTACACGTTAAAAGCTCTAAAAATCGACAAAACACCATTTTATGGCATTTTTGGTGGACTGCTTATAAATGCACTTTAGCCCATGGATTTTAAAAACGTGCTGAAAATTGAATAAAATTTCTTTTGTATCGAAAAGTACAAAACTCTCATCCTCAATGACAAGTCATATATCAAAATGTATCGCTGGATCTGCTTTAAAAAGTTGGAGCAAATCTGTACAATGTCGAGCATCTATGGGAACTAGAAGCCATTTTAAGTCTGGGATTTATTTTTCTAGTTAAATTGAGAAAGTTTTTGAGTTTCCCGAAAACTTTTTTTGAAAAGCCAAAGTGAACCTTTTTCACGTTTTGAAAAGCCGTGCTGGGGCGTCGGTTTAAAAAGGTTTGACTATAAGCTATCATAAATTATAAGATATAAGCTTTGGAAATGCGCAAAGTGCGATTTGAGGAACGTATTTATATTCTAAAAAATAAATTGTGTATTTCTGCATCTCCTTTTTTGAATGTAATTTATTATAGAATATAATTTATATAGAATGAAATTTATGTAGTTTGAATGTAATTTATAACAGAATATAAAGAGGCGTAGCCGGAAATTTCTGACAGGGGCCATTTTACCTACACCTTTTTCACAAAAAATTTGACGGGGGGGGGTGAGACACGTTCCCCCTGCCCCCTGGATACGCCACTGGCAATATAGAAATTATTGGGTATAGTTTTAAATACTCATCATCTGGCTTCAAATACATGTGATTAAAATTGGAGAAACTTTGACTATTGTTATTTTTTCAAGATATCAATTTTTTTGAAAAGGCCATATCTCAACAGTCATATTTTCAACAATCATTTTGTTAAATAAACTTTGTAGCTCTTGAACCTTGCTACAACATAATGCTATTATGTTGTTGAAGCGCTAAACTTCGCATTTAATTTTTGTCCAGTTAAAGTGAGAAAAAAGCTAAAACTAAAAAAATAACCAAAATTTTGGGACAATGGCCAAGTGTAAAGTTTCACAACACTTTTTATACTTATATTTAAAAAAGGAAAGTTAAATAAAGTTACAGCCCAGTCTTGTCTTTTTAAGCAAAAATAAATAGCTTAAAAGCAACCTTAACGAGACTACTTTAACTACAGAAATCACGTCTACATCCACAACATCTGAGACGACATCTACGACTACTAGTGAAACAACTTCAACTACAGAAACCACGGAGACTACAACAACACCCACTACTTCAGAAACGACCCCTACGACCACTTTAACCACCACCCCTAGCACAACACTAATAAAGCCTAGTACTACACCTACCACACCCGCAACACCAACAACACCTACTACTCCGACTACGCCTACAACCAGCTCAAGTACACATACTACATCCACCACAACACCAACTACCGCGACTACACCCACAACTCTTCCTACGCCTACAACCAGCTCAAGTACACCTACTACATCCACTACAACACCAACTGCCGCGACTACACCCACTGCAACACAAACTACTCCAACGACACCAACGACGCCTACTATTATACCTACTACGCCCACAACACCAACTACCGCGACTACACCCACTACAACACAAACTACTCCAACGACACCAACGACGCCTACTACAACACCTACCACGCCCACAACACCAACTATCGCGACTACACCCACTACAACACAAACTACTCCAACAACACCAACGACGCCTACTACCACACCTACCACGCCCACAACACCAACTACCGCACCTTCAACAGCTGCATCAACTTCATTACCCGTAGATTGTAGCTCTTCTGCAGGTCTTGATATGACAGCTTGTGCAAGCCACTGCGCATGTGCTCTAAAAGGTCAATGCAAGGGATTTTCGACCCAGAGACAAGAGATCGCATTTATTCAGACTCATTGTAAAAAAGAGTGCGCATGCATTTCAAGCTCAACCACCACAATCTCAACCACTGCAAGCACAACTACCGTACCCATTATTACGCCAACTACTGCTAGTACTAAATCTGCTTGTAAAGACACATTTTCAAGGTAGCTTTCAAATCAAAACACTATTTCTTAAGATAAAAAAAATTTTTAGATGCGCAATATTTGCTAAGGATGACTGCACACCAGCAGGTGACCCTAAGTGCAATCGATTTTGCCAAAGTCTATTTTATTTTCCCGCGTATATTAAGCAAAAGTGTGGTGCAACATGTAAACTGTGTTAAAACATATTCACTGAAGCAGTTATGTTCATAAAATATCATCAGTTAACAATTTCGCATTATCGGTTCCTATTTTTAATCACACATGAAAAATACTTTTTGCTGCGCTTTAAGGGGTATGCCCACGCTAATAAGAGGTGGTACCCGGGAATTCAAATTTGTGCGCTACTCGGTTATAACCACCCCCACCCCCCAATAATAGCTCTTCGGGAATATCAACCAACCCCCCTCCCCCCTCCAATCCTCGGACCTACTCGGTTATAACCCCCCTAAAAATCGACTTTTTCAGGAGCGGTCAAAAATCATTTTCAAGTAATAATTTTGCCATAAAAAGACCAGAAAAGTATTTTTAAAAAGGATAAAGGGCTGTATTGGGAGGGGAAGGGAATAATATAGGGGCCACTTTTTAGGTGCTTTTTGAAATAAAAAATAAATAAGATGTTGAACATGGTTTTGAATACTGGGGCCTACCGGCATAAGTAACAAATTATTCATATTAAAAAATTATTCCCGAGTAGGATTTTATTCTGGGAGGGGGGGGGGCGGCCGAGTCATTGAACTTCTGTACGGATTTTTCAACTTGGGTTCTAATAAAACCATACCTAAAATTAAATTCTAGGCCTTGTTTTGTTAGAAACCAAGTTGAAAATTCGTATAGAAGTTCCATGATCGGGAAAAAATTTTGAATTTTCAGGCACCACCTCTTATTAGCGTGGCATGACCCTTCAAAGGACAATCACCGTTGTTCAATAACAACTCTGACAAAATTAACATGAGTAATGTAAGCCTGATCCAACGATCAGAGCGTCCCACAGAGGTACCATCCATCGCAATGAGCTCAGAGCCGTTTAGCTTCGTAGATTCGTAGCTTCTTAGATTTAGTTGTGGAAAAAATAAAGTGAAAAATGGATTTCTACTTCTATCATAGTACAAAAGCAAAAAATTAAGACACCGTCTTTACCTGGACCCGAGCAGTGTGTCGCGACTAAACGCGAGTTATTTTTTGGCCAAAAAGCCAATTTGCTTTTTTATCTTTAATTTGCTTTTTTCCACGCCATCTGGCCAAATTTTCTTAAAGTTTTCATATTTTTGTTGTTTGCACTTTTCTGGGCAAAGCCCATTCGAAATTCCTGTCCATATTTACTTCTTTTATTGTATTTTAGCCATCTGGCTTGTAAATTGAGTTTCTGGACCCCGTGCTTTAACTTCCCAAGTTTCTTTTTGAACATGCTCTCGAGGTCATCTTGTTCAGATTGAATGTGCTTTCTGAGGGTGACACGGCTCGGAGACTGAAGTCTTTGATGTGCTTAGCAAATCTTTGAATATACCACGAAGTTTCTGATATTAATTGAAAAATGACTTACTTTCAGATAATCGTTTCCCACGTGTAAGGCTGGGAATGTTGATGTAGCTGCATACATCACAAAAAGATTCATCGGTTTGTTTGATGTTTTCAAAATGGGAAATTTAGTTGTCCTTGTTTCAGGCTTTCTTCGAGCTCGTGAAGCTTTGCAGAGTGCTTATCGTTTAAATGACGAAAAAAGTTGTTTTTGACGTTTATAACAGCTGAACACATTTTGCACTTGTTGTCCGGAAACTCATTTTCGATAAGTCCTTGCAAATCTAAATTTTTCATTAAAATTCAAATAAAAAAGTAGCTCTATAACCTGCATCATGTGCGGGACTTTTCGGGACTTTTCGCTGTCATCTGGAGCAAAAACCAACAAAATTAAACATTAAGTAGATCGATTTGTTCATGATACCCTGAAATGTGTTAATCATCAAAAACTTCTGGGTTATTAAGTGCAAAAAAATACAATAACTCATTTATTGGAAATAATTTTCAAAAAGTTAGTTGGCGCGAGAATAGATACATTTGCAGGTACTTATACGGTTCCCCCCATATCGAAATTTTTTCAAAAACAGGTTTTAACCATTTCTAAGCAATTCTTACACGCTAAAACCGATAAAAACGTTGTTTCCCATCACTTTCCATCAAAAATTTTGACTTTTTTAGATTTTCTACCTGCTGTTTTCGGCAATTTTCTACCTGCCGCAGAAGGCAGGCAGGTAGAAAGTAAAAATCAAAATTTTTGATGGAAAGTGATAAACAACTGTGACCACCTGCGATTTTCTACCTGCGCCGAAGGCAGCAGGTAGAAAATCTAAAAAAGTCAAAATTTTTGATGGAAAGTGATGGGAAACAACGTTTTATCAGTTTTAGCGTGTAAGAATTGCTTAGAAATGGTTAAAACCTGTTTTTGAAAAAATTTCGATATGGGGGGAACCGTATAAGTACCCATTTGCATTGTGTATACCATTTATTTGCTTGCTCAGAGTTCTCGAATTTGTAGCTCCTGCTCTGGCTCCGGCTCCGAGTTTTCAAATTTTTCGGAGCTCGGAGCCGGAGCGGAGCCGGAGCGGAGCGGGAGCCGTATACAGCACTGGACCCGAGTCGTAGACTACGAATGGCTGACTATCTTCGTGAACTCCCCACCTCTCATTAAAAAATCCGTCGATATGAGTTGTCCTTCTAAATACGCATTGAGTTGGTATTAAAACAAACAAGATGTGATCGAGTATCGCACAATTTAGAAATCGTTACCCTTCTTTAGCTTTTCAACCTTCGAAAAAGCTTTTCTCTGTAGAGCAGAACGATGGTTGAACCGTGTTTCTTTCGAATCGCAAGAGTGTATATGCTTCTAAGTTTTCTCTAAAATAATTTTAATAGTTCACTCTTCGCTTTTTTCGTTACCTTTAGATCGGCGCAGACTAATTCCAGTGCTCTTTCAATCATTTTCTTCTGAACATCGGCCAGGTCATTACCATAATGTATTCGCAGCATCTATATCCGCTTGAAATAGCTCCATCGTTTGTAATCACAAGCCGATCTCTATGACTTCGAAAGAATTGGGGTGCAGGCGACAAAGCTCTCAGCGCTGATATTATAGCTCCCTTCACGATGACCGACCTCAGATTCGCAGTCAGATACACCTTTGCTTGCGGACATGAAAAACCTGAAATATGCGAAGAGGTAGTAGCTGAAACGATGCAAATACATGAAAAGAAATCAAAGGGCAAATTGCAGTTTGATAATCCGGGTGTGCGAAAAATCTTTGGTAAAAACTCCGCCTGTTGAAAAAAACATTGCCGAAAAATCCGCCTTTTGAGAAAATTTTTGGCGAAAAGTCCGACTGTTGAATATATCCGCTTTTTGAATAATACACTGTTGAATTATTCGTCTTTTGAATACGCGGGTGTTGAATTTTCCTCTGTTGAATTATCCGGTTTTTGAATTTTCCGATTGTCGAATAAACCCCCCGCCATTGAATTCATATTTAACCATTGACTTGTCCAGCCAAACCTTTTTTGAAACTGCCACATCGGACCGGATAGCCGACTTTTGCTACCACAACCATTTAATATGAGTTAATTGCATAAGATGAAGAATTCAATTTTTATGTAAACAAAAAAATAGACTTCCTCCTAAACAGAAGCAATTGTTTTAAGTTTGGTATGAAATTATAATTTGTTTTTATTTTAAAACAGATATTTTTAATGCAGTATAATAAAAGTTGAATAAATAATTAATTGACATAAACTTTGTTTATTGTGTTTTCAAAGCCAGAGATTGAGCTTTTGCTGCAAACCAGTTGGCAACTGGCTTAGAATTTTTTTTAATCCACTGTCGTTTGGCTTTAAGAGAAATTATTGCTTCATCGAATGTGGCTCTAAGCGGCTTCGATTTCTGCACATTTTTTTCAACAAATTCTTCTAGCTAAAAAACACCTTGTAAAGTAATTTAAGTTTGCAATGAAAATACCTTTTTGATGGGTGCATTGGATGGATAGTTGGCCAAAACAGAGCGCACAAGTTCTTTTAAAAATGTTTTGTTGCTTTTAAACCTAAATAAATTGTTTTAATTGTTATTTTTAGGGGCTTTAGTTTTTAACCCGGCCAAATTAATTATTTACCCCTTCAAATAAAAAATTGGAGTAAAATACTTATTCATTTCGTCAAATCAATTATTTTTTAGCCCGCCAAAAACTTGAAAAATTTGACGGGCTTAATATTTGAGGAAGTAAATAATTAATATGACGGGTTAATTACATACAGCCTTTTTAATATTGCTAAAATTCAGCTTAGTCTTCAACTGTTTTAAAACTTAACTTATAAGGCTTTCTTATCTTACTTTTTTATGTAAAGAAACAGCAAAAATTGGCTAAAACTATTATTTTAGATAAAAAATAGCTAGAAAAAAAGGGACGACAAAAAAATAGTTGATCTTTTTTAAAAATTAGTTACAAAAATATGTTTTACCCGGAATGTAGAGTCTGCCAGTTGTCTTTCATATAGTCAAAATAGATTGCCTTGGCTGCTGAAGTTGATTTCGAAAATTTATTAAAGATTAATCCTCTCTCGTCAAGCCTTAGCAATGGATTTTTGGTATCCGAAGCCACATCCAGCAAACTTAAGTTAATGAATCAGATGTGGAGAAGGAGTTAAGCTGAAACAAATACTGTCTGATTTTTTCCTTGTTTTCAGTGCAGGTAAGAGATTCAAGCAAAGCTTTTTTCTCATCAGGATTGTTTTCTTTTTTGAAAAGCTCGAAAATGTAGTCGAATTCTACATCTCTAGCATATTTTATGCCGTCACAATACAGAGGCAGGTGGTCGGGATTAGGCAGTCTGAAATAATAATAAAAATATATAATTTTGTTTGAATAAAATAATTACGTATTGCATTGACTGCTCATTTTTTCAGGACTTTTTTGACAAGGATCTAACAAATGTTTTTTGAACTCTGAAATGATGACATCTTTGGATGGACTGTCTTTTTGTAGTTCTCTCTCATGCTCTTCAGTCAACCGCTTTTCCAGTTTCCTAGAAAATTTTTGGTTGTTATTTATTTTAACCACGACTTCTTAATTCTGACACATCTGACAACTTTGATTTTTTACAGACTTTTACGTAACTTTCTTAAGAAATAGGAAACGACTTTTAGTGTTTTTTCATAAGAAATATCGGCGCTAGTATAGAATACCCTCCCAAAAATTAGACCTTCTAAAAATCGTTGTAACTACCCTTTGGAACAACAAGTTTAGGCTTAGCCCTTAGGCTCAGGGATAAGCCAGCGTATGGAAGTTGTGACTAATAAGTGTTTTACGCACTTTTTCTGGGGTCTGGAACATATATTTGGGTGTTATTTACTTAAGTTTTAGAAGGCATAAGTTTTGGGGGGGTGTATTCTATACTAGGGTCGAAATATCAATAATGACAAAACACTTTAAGTCAAGAAAAAGGGGTACTTATGCTGTTTGTCCCAGCACTATAATGTGTCAATCATGTACATATATTGATATATATTTGTTTAAATATGCCCCAAAGATAATAATTTGAAAAAAGACACATTTATCCTACAAGTTTTGTTTAATAATTTTAAATGGATAAATGTGCATATTAATTAAAAATTATGGTGCTGGGCCAAACAGCATAAGTACCGAAAAAGGTCAATAAAATGAGGTAATGGTTATAAAAAAGGGTTACGATCTTTATTTTAATTTATAAGATTCTTCCTTATTTCGGAACTCCAAATCTTTTTTTTTAACGATTTTACGTCAAAATCTAATTTTTAACACCGAATGAGCAATAAGTACGGTATAAAATAGCGTATTTTTGCTAAAATACCCTAAAATATCCTTATTTTGAGCAAATGTCCACATTAAAAAAAAACCCTGATTATAAAAGATAATAACCACTTTTCACGATACGAATTTAAAAACGTTTGATTTTATTAAATGACAAACCATTGGTCAAAAGACATATCCGATTTGCCTCTGTATGGAGGAGCTCTAAAAACAAATGCTCGGTCATTGCCCTCAGAAAAGCCTTTGGACAATTGCTAAAAATATAAATTTCTTTAAAACTAAAATAATCTATAAAAAGTGTTATATTCAGAAAAGAAAGTATTACTCGAATGTACTGAGCTGTCTTAGGGTC
The DNA here is from genome assembly GCA_029231635.1 of Ditylenchus weischeri. Taxonomy (NCBI): domain Eukaryota; kingdom Metazoa; phylum Nematoda; class Chromadorea; order Rhabditida; family Anguinidae; genus Ditylenchus; species Ditylenchus weischeri. Next base: position 22,663 of record JAMRYI010000075.1, read on the forward strand.
ATCTGACTCATCAAAATGGTCCAGGATAGAAATCAAGTGCTTGTGAACAAGAGCCTTTGGAATTTTATGATCCTCTTCGTAGAACACAAGATTGAGAGCTGAGTCATAGTTAAGTCTATCAGCGTTTGCCAGAGCAAATGCATCGTCAATGATTCTGGCACGAGCAAGTGGAGAAAAGTCCTAGATGAGTAAGCAGGATAAATTTTTTTAATAGTAAATTTCAATAATCACGGAGTGTTTGGTAAGCAAACGTTGCCGAATTTTCTGCATAAGATCACCACGATACTTGACTCTGTAGTATCCATGAGATTTTTCGTTGATGGTCAGTAGGTCAGACTCTTTGATGTTCTCAAGCACTAGCACTAAATTTTTTTTGTCAAAAGGAATAACACAAAGTTGATGTATGGTTTGATTAACCATAAAAAGGCTTGATTTTGAGGGCCATGAATAACCAAATCTGTTTTCGGTAACAAAAATCTGATTTTTGACAATTTTTGTCTGACTTTTTTAAAATTAGCATAAAAAATATGATTTTTGGTGAAAAATTTTCTGATAGCACAAAGAATGTCTGATTTTTTTTGGAACCTTAATAATTTTCAAAGAATTTTCTGTTTTACAGTCTAGTCTCGTTTATCCGACACCTTCTCAAGTTCGTTGTCCAACACTTTTTTTAAGCCAATTTTTAAAATGTTTTTCCAGTTGTCATTGGTTGTTTTAGTCCGAAATATCGCAAGGATTCTGATTTTGCCGATTGTTTTTCCCAAATCCTTTTACGTTTCCATAAAGACGCACAGCTCTCGTTTATCCGACACCTGATTTTAAAAAGAGGTGTCGGATAAACGAGAGACGCGAGTCTTTATGGCAACGTAAAAGGATTTGGGAAAAACGATCGGCAAAATCAGAATCCTTGCGATATTTCGGACTAAAACAACCAAAGACAACTGGAAAAACATTTTAAAAATTGGCTTAAAAAAGTGTCGGACCCTAGGTGGGAATGAACTTGAGGGGGTGTCGGATAAACGAGACTAGACTGTAATCTATTTCTAGTTTCATAATTTCTAAAATTATTAAAAGCTCTAACCATCATGCAGCCATGTAAGTTTCTGAGTAACATTATTGACACTATACCAAATTGGAATTGGCCATGTTGATGCGCTAAAAATGTTTCTTTGTTTTTTGATTATCTTTTTTTCAGTATCGTTACTTGGAAGGAATTTGTCCGTCATTGAAAAATCTTTTTTGTGTCAGCTTTACTCTGGAGGAATCAAGTCTTGTGACAGAAACTAGAGGGTGTCCAGGTGTTTCAATCCACGCTTTTCCAAAGTCTACAATAGATAGTGGAGATCCCTTCGGTGGACTAGCCAGAATATTGTTTTCAGACGGAGGTATTCCAGCATGCAAAGCTTCAAGCAAGTGGCTGTGCTTTGTGTTTGAAAATTGGTGTTTGTTCAAGTATCGCTAAAATGCTAAATAAAATGCAAAATATTTTATAGTTTTTTGTAAGCTTACTCGGATTCCGTGAATGAAATTTTCAGGTCCCATGACCATTTCTATCATTCTCAAAATAGAAGCACCCTTGTCATACGCAATACCATCAAATCCACTGTGAGGTGAAAGTGGAGGGGCATCTTTGTCAGAGTCATAAGCAAACGCGTTTTGCATATTATACAAGAAAGAACCTTCCTGCAAAGTTGAATTATTTTTCAAAATGTCTGTTAAACTATTGTTGACCCTAATGTACAAGGGATGTTTTTTGCCTTGGTCCCCCTGTCGATTTTTTCGAGAATTTTTTTGAGTGTTTTTTTCTTTCTTTCTTTCTTATTTTGATAATATGAGGGATAATAGGACCACATAAAGCACAAAATCAAACGACTCTCAGGGACAAAAGATACCATGCCAACTTTATATATTGCTCATTCGGTGTTTCGACACCAATCAAATTTTGGTCAAAATTTTTTGTTCAAAATTGATTGTTCATATATGAAAGTGTCAAAAAAAATTTATCGTATTTAGCGTATAAAAATTACTAAGAAGGCGTTTGAACACAATTCTCAAATCAATATAAACTGCGCCAACCACCACCCCCCCCTTCCGCAAAATTGCTTTATTACCAACATCCCAACACCAACACTAGGGCTATATTGTTAACTTACAATATCATAGTCTTTTACAGACTGAACTGCTCCCAAAGAGCTGAACAAAGTAGCAAAGCCCTCGTTCAAGAACAGATCATCCCACCAATTCAAAGTTACTAAATCACCAAACCATTGGTGCGTCAATTCGTGAGATATCACCTAAATTGAGAAAAGGGAAAATTTAACGTATAATTTAATGTAATATATGATATGACTTCGGCCACCCAATGTTTTGCAGATACTCCACTAGCTTCGGTATAAAGCATAGCTGATTCTCGGAATGTGACAAGTCCCCAGTTTTCCATAGCACCAGCTGAGAATCTCGGCACAGAGATCATATCCATTTTTGGAATAGGAAAAGAGATTCCAAAGTGTTTTTTCGTAGAAAGTTAAGGCCTTAACACCAGCTTCTAGTGCCAAATTTATTTGGTGCAGGCCATTTTCATTGGCGTAGACACGGAACTAAATTTATTACTGATAATTTTTTTAAAGTGCTGTAAGTACTATATAAGATATCTTCATCGGCACCCCTTCATTTTTTTATTAGGATTCCAGAATTAAGGCTATGTTTGATTAACAATTTTCCAATTTTTAGGGGTTGAAAAATAAACGGGAATGTCCGTTTAATAGAAAATATACGGTACTAATTTATTAGTGATATATAGCAAAAAAACTCAAATATAACGGCTCTACACATATTCTTCAACTACCAATTCTTCAACCGGACTATTTTTCAACCGCACTGTGTTTTAATTTTTTGAAGTTTTTGTCCATTTTTTTGTTCAATATCAAGCAAGTTATATGTCATTCGAAAGCTGACATTCAGGACTTACTTCTTTGCAAGCTTTAGGCATCAGATTTTAACTTTTTGAATAGACGGGTCGCAAAAGACCGTAGAAAATGACCAAAAAACACGATTTTTACGGTCTTTCGTGGCCCGTCTAGTCAAAAACTTGAAATCCACGACCCGAAACTTGCGAAAAATTCATTTCAGAATGTTAGCTTTCGAATGACGTATAACTTGTTTGACGTCGAACAAAAAAATGGACAAAAACTCCAAAAAGTAAAACACAGTGCGGCTGAAGAATAGTCCGGTTGAAGAATTGGTAGTTGAAAAATATGTGTAGAGCCGTTATATTTGAGTTTTTTTTGCATACATAAACAAATAAATTTCGACCTTGGAATTTGTTGAATGTACCTTTCTTACCACTATATTAATGGTATTAAAGGTTCGGCAATATAATCTGCCAGATAATTGTATTTTAACCATTACGTTAAGTTAATGTTAAGTTAAATTTGTTAAATTAAATTTTTTAAATTTATGTAAATTTGGCTAATTTTTTGAAAACCCAGTTCAAATAAAATCAGTATTTTGTAAATTAGTTACCGTATTTCCTTTAATATAACCACCGGTAGGTTTATTTTTCAAACCCCCTTTGGAGGGTGGGTTCATTAGAGTCATTTTGATATTTTTGTGGGTTCAACCAAAATTCAAAAAGTGGAATCGGTAGAGCTCGCGTGAACTAATAAAATGCAATAAACAGCTTTGCAAAATATTTACTCTATTCCGACATACAGACCCTCAAAGTTGAGGGGGTGGGTTTATTAGAGCAGGTGATTATATTAGAGAAAATATGGCAGTCGGTAACTCGGCCGAAAAATCTAGTCTGTTGTTTTTTTGTCGCCACCTTTTAAAACTATTGTAAAATTCATTTAATTTGTTGAGCTAAAAGAAATTTTGACGCTAGCGTCATATACAGGGCTGCAAATGTACTTTATGTGAAAAGATTTCTACTTCATTTGGGTTCCCGCATCTTTAAAAATTTCAAGATTTTCAGTCAAAATCTTTATTTTTGACGCTCAAAATCCTATAAGCACGGGATAAAAAGGCACTTTTTACGAAAAATGGTCAAACTGCATTTTATTTGGCCAAATATACTTTATTTCAAAATTTCGAGTTTGCAGCCCTGGTCATATACCTTTTTCGATAATAAAAGTACCTACCCGGATATTTTGACCGTTAAAAGACTTGACGTAGGACTCATGATAAGAATAGTCAGATACAACGATAGCCAAAAGGTAAGAGGACATTACAGGAGTCTCATCGAAAGTAGTTTCAGTCCAGTCTTCGTCTCTAGAAACTCCAATTCTTTTAATAAAATAACTTTTGCTTTTTACCTTTGCTTAAGTCCTGTCTCAATTGCATTGAAAATAGCGTTGGTGCCTTTGGGATGCACAACAGTTAGTCGCCAAACAGCTTTGAGATGCGGCTCATCAAAACAGGGTACCATGTATCTAGCTGAGTTAGGCTCCATGTGAGTGCTTGCCAAAAAGCTAAGAAAATGTTTTATAGTTTTTTTTTTCTAAATTTGTCACAAACCGTTCTTTTCCGTCACTTTTTGCAATATATGAAGAGTAGTAAAATCCCTGCTCATCGTCCAATATTTTGCCGTTGTAGTGAAACTAAATATTTTGAATTGTATTGCAACACAATAAAAAATTTGTTTTACTTTAATATAGTAGTCGTTGCCTTCAATCAAACTAGAGCTCAGTTTTATCACAACTCTTTCCAAATTGTTGTCGACATCTACACTACTTACTTTAATAGCACCGCCTTGACTGCTGTTTTGAGAGTGAGCCGCCTAAATAAAAAATTACAAAAAATAAATATTTTTTAAAGTTACGAACAGATTACATTCTTCTCAAAATTAATGCGTTTGAAATCTTTTTTAAATTTGGATGATCAAAAATAAGGTTGGATTCGGTTGGTTTTTTTGGAGCGGTCGGTTAAAAAAAAACCGGTTTTTTTACAAAGCCTGTTTTCGGTTCCGGTTTTTTCGAAAATTTTCAGTCGGCTAACCGACTGTACCTGATTTTTATAACACTGAAATTACTGTTTGTAGCCTTGATGTGTTCTAGTGCAAAATTTTATGCTGAATATTGGACTTGGGTTTGCTTAACGGCGAAAATTTATAAAAAAATAAGCAAAAGGGTAAGAAAGCATCCGGCAAAAGGCCATACAGCCAGTTTTAACAAAAAAAGCTTCTCTTGTAGGCATCCGTCAAAAAATTTATTATGAGAATTTTTAAAAATCTTTAAAACAATAGATTTTACTTGTTCAGTAGAGTCTACAAAAACTTCTGTTCCAGTGCTAGGAACTGTGAGGTCTTTTGCGTGCAGTTCAATTTTGTTGGTGGAGTGCAATGCATGAACTTTGATTGTTAGGTGACCAGTAAATGTTTGGTTCTTTTCTTCGGCAAACTTAATGTATCCAGGCACGTAGGTCACCATCGTCAAATTATACCAAATAGGGACCACATCGTTAGGTAGGCGAGCTAATCTGTGGACTGACAATGGCTCGGCTAGCTCTCTATACTTATTTTTGTTATCAATTAAAAGTATTTTTTTGTTTTTTAAAACAAACCCAGCAAATCGGCCATTTGTAGGCATAAATAGGACACTCCATAACGCAATAAATTTAACCAAAGGTCTGAGAAAGGGCAAATTAATCATAAGAAAAAATGCCTTTAACAACTGATCAAAAGCTGATCAAGACAATGAGATTATTAAAACTGTTCTATCCGATATATATTAATAAGTGTGCAATCAACCTAGTTTTTGAGAGAAGAAAGATTTATTAAATTTCATATATTTGGGTCTAATAGAAATTTTCTTGAAGAACGGATAATTGATCATAAATTGATATAAAATGTTACATCATTTGTTACTGGACTTTTCTTCAACTAACTTAAAATCTATTTTTAAACATTAACCCACATATCAGGCTTTGTTGAAAAGTGTTAGTATTTTTTCAAACATCTATGATATTTTGGCCCTATACGACAATAGGTCCCATTTTTTGCCTTGGTCCCCCCTGTTGATTTTTTTCGCTGATTTTTATTTTCGAATCTATTTTTGCTTATTTTTATTTCTTATGAATTTTTTTATTTCTATTTTTATTTCTTTTTATTTCTCATTTTTATTTCTTTTGATCATATGAAACATAAGATCAAGCGCCTCTATGGAACCAGTGATAATTTGCTCGCCTCGTACATTGCTGAAGCCGTTTTTCGTCAGAACTGTCGTGCAAGAAATCAGAATTATTTCAGAAAATTTGTTGAACAACTCGTGAAAATTTATGAATATTAATGTGTCGCCGAAAGAAGAAAATAAAATTGGTTAAAATAGAAGCAAAAAATAAAAAAAAATCAACAGGGGGGACCAAGGCAAAAAATGGGACCTATTGTCGTATAGGGCCGATATTTTTCCATAACTTTTTAATTTGGCATTTTTTAGAGATTATACAACTGCTACGACAGTTTATTATGGCTTCGTTTATCCCCGTTAGCACGAAATTACGACTCTATGAAAAAAAAAGGAATAGCAAGCAACCATTGATTACGCAAAAATAATTTCGCTAGAGAAGTAGGAAGACATTGGTCTCGGCTGAACATTTTAAATGTTGTGATGAAGTGAGTCTAACCAATATGTCCACTTGATCAAATTCAAAAAAAGAAATTTATCTATTGAATTTCAAAATTCTTAGCGCTTAAGATCAACATCCATCTAATCTACTTTTTTCAGAGCCAAAAGTAGTGGTTCGTAATCAGTCTGCAGAAAAAATTGGCTCTACTCCAATACGGGAGGGGTGGGGGTGCTGTTGCCTTGGTACCCATGTTGTTTTTTAGTACTTTTTAGGCTTAGGCAAGGGTAGGCCAGCGTTTGCTAAGACGGATTCAAACATACAGTACCGAGCAAAAAAAGCAACTTTAAGCTGAAATTCGGAAACATTTCAATATAAAATAAAAATATTTTTATAGCATTTTTGTTCCTCTTTCTAATCGTTTATTTGAAAATTTATTCTCTTTTTGTTTTTTTCTAGAAAATCACATTGTTTCAGAGGAACACTGTTTTTCGAAAAAAAAACATCCGCTTACATTTGTTATCTTTTTTCATCTTTTTGTTGGTTAATCTGTAAATTGTTTGAAAGCCCTGAATCTTAGCTACCAACAATTAATAGGTCAAATTTTTATTTTTAATTATTCTGGGAAAAGTTATGATCATCAACATAAAAGTGTCGATTTCTAGCCAAATCAAAGTAAATCTAAGGAAAATGATTGTTTGGTCACATAAATACGATAAATACTTCTTTGAATCGCTGCAGCAAGTGTTGTCCATCTGGTTGGCGCATGAATTGGCGAACACGAATATTCCATCTGAAAAAATTGACTATGACTAGTTATGACTCAGTAAACCTGTCAGACCTCGAAAAAATCACAATATTCTTTGAACTGTTCGTGTCGGCTTGTAGACCCTTTATAGAAACTTTTTAGTTCGAGCACAAGAGCTTCAATATCGAAAGGCAATTCTTCAGCAGCTTTCTTTGCAGCATTATGGAAAATGTGAGCGGGACATCCAATTGGCACGAGAGATGAGACTTTTTTTTACAAAATTAGCAAGCTGTAATCAAACATAAAAGAACCTACAAATACGTTTAAACGAGCATAGACATTGTTTTCTCCTCCTTGAGTTCGCCCTCTAAAATAAACCAGTGCATCACTGCACAAAAAGAAAAGAGATTATTTACATCTAAAAAATTTTGCGCCAAAGCTGTTTCAATAAACTTTGTTACTATCTCTGATGATTCACCAGAAACAGCTCGTATATCCAACAGACAAACTTGTGCACCTACCTTAGCATTATAGAATCCGCAAAATAAGATTTAACGATTTAAAATGCATTTAAAATGCCAAACCCACAAAATTTATATCAGAATTAGTTACCTGATTGCCAGCGGAAACAGCTTTATGACCTTGTGATTGGAAGCTGCTATTAATATTGAAAAGGGTTGAGATCCAAGATATTCAAGGAAGCATTTTGTCGCATACGGTGCTAGCACACCTAAAACTTTGAGACATGATAAAATCGCTCTTAGCATACCAATAACGATTTTGGTAGTTTTCGTACGAGCACATCCTAACTTTCTTTCGCCGAATCTGAGAACATCGCTTGAAACAGACCTTACGACCTCACAATCTGCAGATACAAACGATTGCTGATGCTTGACGATATGATATGCCCACGCACCCTCAGCAGCAGCCGTCGTGTCATGAGATTAGGAAGAAATTTGGCAACGGACTGATTGGAGCCGAGACTTTCACTGCAGCTTTGTGTTTTTCGGTTGCTGAAATATTAATTTTAAGCAGATAAAGAAGTAGATATTTTGCGAATCCGTCGCTGTCTTCTTTGGGTCATCCTTCACGATTTTTCGGGGTTCGACTGTACTTTATTTAAATGTGTTAAGTATCTGACTCTTGACTGTCAGAGAAGCAAAAAATATATACCAGCTATAAAATAAATTCTTTTATTTTTCTACTTACATATATACAACTTTTTACATTAATAAATTACACAGTAACTCCGCATAACCTGCACATGACTGGACAGCTTTGCTTTTTATGAGCTTCACTGTAGTAAGGACTAGAGCAAAAAAAGTTTTTATTCCACTCAATGCAGCTAAAAGAAATTATTTTGAATAAATAATTTGAAAAAATAAATTTTTTTACTTAGCATCGTCTGAAAAACCTGCACATATCGGCAAGTTAGAATACACGTTTGTAGGAAGAGCAGGGCTGTTAAAAGTCCCACCAGGTGTAGGTCTATCCATTAATGTCCAACCACACGTCTTTGGACACTGCCAAGAAAGTAACTGGATGTGTTCCTGAAAAAAAAAATTTTTATTTATAAACCCCTTTTTAGTACCGGATTTCGGCAATTCATAGTGTGTTGATAGCAATCATCAGCAACATCAATTATTTCACCGGCACACCTGTTGCATGTTTTAGGGCAGCTTTGTAGCATTCGCTTAAATGATCCCTAAATAACAAAGTTTTATGACAAAGTTATATATAAAATTTTTGTCGTTGCAATACAAACCGAAGTTTTTTATGATTTTTTTGCAAAAATCTTGAAAATGCCTCACTTAAGCTTCAAAGTGCCTCAATTTAGCTAAAAAGTGGATTTATTTTTAAATTCTAAAAAGAAAAGCTGAATTTTTTTTACTTTTGCTTAAAAGTCTGTCATTTGTTGAAGGATCATGCTCGCGGTGCTCTGGTGGTCCCCCGCCAATTCGAAATTTTTCTCGATCATGGAACTTCTATACGAATTTTCAACTTGGTTTCTAACGAAACTACACTTGAAATTAAATTCTAGGCCATGTTTTGTTAGAAACCAAGCTAAAAAATCCGTACACAAATCCAACGATTAGGAAAAAACTTTGATTTGGCGGATGACCACCAGACTACCGTGAGCATGGTCCTCATTTTGGCTGGAACGGTCTAAAATAGCTCTGAAAGAGCTTTTAGAGAGAGTCAATGGAAAGCTTGGGATAGTCAATCACAACGCTATTATTATTTATGAGGCACATTTTAAAGCAAAATTAAGACACTTTAAAACCGAAATAAGGCACTTGAAATTCTCTTCTTACTTTTTTTAATTTTTAGTTTGATCATTATTCTTTTTATTGAAATTTATCAAACTGATTATTATAAAAAAATTGTGCAAAAAATAGTAAAAGATAAGTAAATCCCATATTTGTTAATGAAAAACTTTTAAAACTATTATTTTGAAGAAAAAATGACAGCATGCAAAGAACGCTGATCATTCTTTGATGCCTTTTTTGATAATTTGCAAAAATTTGTAAGCATACTTATTTACGCAGGTGGAGTGCAGCAAGGCTTTATGACTTTTAATAACTTTATCCATTCACAACATTTTTACTAATCATTTAAATAAGTTTTCATTATAAACAGCAAGCACTGACTTGGTGCGAAAAATCAGTAGTTAAAGATGAATAAAAAATATACATCATTTAAAAAAATTCAAGAAACTTCTTAAACCCTTTTTATAAAAATTTTGGTCTAATATATAAATTGAATTTCACGTTGAACAAAAGCAAAATCAAAAAAGATTAATAAATGTTCACAGAATTCTGGTGAAAATAAAATTTGTTATACCTCAAAAAAGGAAAAGTTGTGATATTCTTAGAACAACATAATAACTGATTTTAAAAACAAAGAAATTTAAAGTGAATTAAATATGGACTTACGTCAATAATGCACATATTGGCATGGAAAGCACATTCCACCTGTTGATCTTTGCACCAAGGTACGTTTTTTTTATTTTCACTAGAATCTGACGATGATTCTTCTGAACTATCTTAAGCAAAAAAGTGTCAATAAATACACAATAATATAGAAATTGACATACATTTGGACGTATCCTTGGCAATATTTTCATCACTTTCACTATTCTCGTCATTATCAGAGTCGTCTACATCGTCAGACTGATCTCTGTCTCCTCGATTAGGGTGTGTCTCAGAAGCACTGGTGTCCTCTGATCCTTCAGAGCTGGAAGCCGAGCCAACATCTTTTTTTGTGACCTTTTTTAAGCTCATATAGCGTAGGAAGTATATCACCCGCACTTCCTTCGTTTATTGTGGAGCCTGGAATTTTATAGTTAAAATAGTTAGAAAATACAAAAAAATCTCACAGCATTGGAGAGCCGTAGTATCTCTGACTCTTACACACTGCCAGCCCTTGGGCTCATTTTCCGGACATTTACCATCACTCGTCCAAACTTAAAAACTACGAAATGTAAAAAAAATTGTAAAATTATTTAAACAGTTCTAGAATATAAAAAAATATAAAGTTAAACAAGTTTGCTTCTAAGCACTTTTTTGTACAGTCGACTATCTACATCATTCTAAACTTTTTACAGTGCGCTTATTTTTAGCCACATTTTGTTTGCGTTTCAATCGCAGTAAAACAAAATGACTTTCTAAATAACGAGGGGAAAATACGGTAATAATGCTTTTTCGACACCCACTTTTCCCAGTTTTTCAAGCAATCGAAATAATTACCTCCATGTGGTTCTTGACCATCCTTGCAAAGTATATGTGCACAAATTAAGCCAAAGTGAAAATTAAGTATTACGGCAGTGAGAATTTTAAAATTTCTCATCATTCGGATTTGAACGTACAAATATTTTTATCAGTTCAAAAATAAAATATTAAAAATTCGAAATATGTCAAAGCAGAAAGTATTAATTGATTTAATTTTCTACCGAAAATATGCTTATTTGATCGGGCCAAATCTTTAAGGAAATGAACATTTGCTTTAATGAAATTTAGCTATTAAAGGTGTGCAAATATGGAAAAAGTTGATTTTAATGACGAAGTCAGACACTAACACAAAACAGGATAAAGAGATACCAAGCTAAAGCATAGGTAAAAATGAAAATTTGGCTTACTTATAATTGGGGTTATTTCTTTTTGCAGACATTGTGGCGGTCTTTTTTTAGTCATCATTCATATGATTTCTAGCAAAAAGACTGAATTTTGACGGAAAGTCACAGGGATAAAGCAGGAGTTATATAGTGTATTTAAAACTTATTAAAGTGATTTGACATTAATTTTAAAAATTTTTGACATCTAATAATTTTGTACTGGACTTGTCATGGAATTAGCATTAAAAAAGCAGAGAAGGTGTTCAAAAGTATTGAAATTTTGCTCGAGATTCTCTAATGTTTTTACCGTATTTTTCCTTATTACTCGACAGTGTCTAATTAGTCAACATCCCTTACTTTGAGTACTTACATCTCAGGAAAGATAATTTTTTGCACATCTGTTTTTTTGCATTTTCTTAACACTCCAACTCCCATGCGTGACTTTTGGGACTTTTGACTCAACGCAACATTCGAATTCAACTGGCTGGATTGTTCAATTCATTTATTTGAATCGATTCAACTTGCTATGCGCAACAAGTTGAGTGTAGAATTTTGTCGGAAAACGTTTTCGCACAGCCAACACAATACTTATCAGATTTCAAACATCAATTCAGACCATCCCCCAACATCATCCCGCTAAGATGCATCTCCCATCCCGATACCTAAAGCAAGAGATCAAAAAAAAGTTTTGGCAATTTTAAAATGCCTCTTTTGCTCCACATTCATCAATGCTAATGCGGTACTCCTATGGTTTAGATCACACCTTCAATTTGACCAAAGCTATGTTTCTGATTTTGTATGGAGAAGAAAATTTTCTGGTAATGATATTATTTTCTATTTGTGGTCCCAAATTGTTGAATTGTATGCTTGTGAATAATAAATATATTCAAATTTGCACCAAAAATCGAAAAATTGAAGGTGTGATCTAAACCATAGAAGTACCGCTAATGCTTTGAAGTGTCTCGTTTTTCTCTCTGGCTTACACTCTGATTTCCATGAACTTCGCATCAAGTGCTTACAAAAACTCGAAGCGGCCGAAAGCATGAATAAAGACTTAAAACTGGATGACTTGTTGGAAGAATGCAAAAAGCATTTGGCTCTGAATGTGTGTGTGACTCATTGAAATTGCGTCTTGTTCATTGAATGTTATTGATGTTCATTGAAATTATATGTAAGTGGATAAGAAGGCTTTTGAACTTTAGGTTTCGTAGAAATGAAACCAGGCCTAGCTTCTGATTTTATGTACGAATGAGCCTTGACCTTATTATGTTGTCTATTAGAACAAGTATCTTACAATCGATTTAGCAACCCCAAAGAAATGAGCCATGGACGGCTTATGAGATCAAATTAATTATTATCAACAACAAAACACTCAAGTTTTTGTATGCGCTCATTTTTATACTGGACTTGAACTGAGCACTTGCCTTTCGCATGGAATGTATGCCCTGTGAATGATTTGCCCAATATTTTGATTGGTTCAAGAAAAGGTCTCCCTATTTTACGCCAAGCAGCTTCAGTGAGCAAGGTAGACGAGGAACCAGAATCAACAAAAAGTTTTATTGGCAAGCCCCAAATTTGAAGAGAAATGTACCAAGGGGTAGAAAAGTTTGAAAAATTGGTACGCAGAGAAATATTGGAAACGTCCATATTTATGTCCACATCTGGGACCTGATAATTTTCTGTACGTATGGTATTTGTAGAACTTTGGAAGAATGGATCCTTAGGGTTGCTTTGACATACGCTGCTCGTGTGACCTACCTTTCCACATTTATTGCAATTTTGTTTTTTATACTTACAATTGGTAATATGGTCTTGGCTACCACAACTCACGTGACTGAAACTTACTGATCAGCAATCTCACTTTGGCATCCTCTGGCAGTTGACTTCCATCCTGCTCGACTATAGATCCGTATCGAAGCCACTAGTTTTAGAAGGTTTGGTCATCCTCTGTCATGTAGCGGAGTGAATCAATTCGTGCTCCCAATGAAGACATAAGCGTTTCTTTAGCACCTGAAATTGAAATAACATCGGGATCCCCGGGCAGAATTATCGCGCTTTGAAAGTAATTTTAGAATTATTGCATTTTGCTAGTTCTGAGCTTTCATTAGCTGAGCATTTTACTCATGAATCTGTTTAATATCAACAGGTTTTATTTTGAATTTCGAGACTGCGCCAAATATGTTGTATAAAAGAAGAAAAGGCAAAAGTATGAGCGCACGAATAACCCAGAACTGTATAACATAGGCGAGCACGGGGTTTCAAAAGTCACTTTTGTGTTCAGTTCAATTTAAACAAAACGCCAACGATTTCAAACCAATTTTTTACGCTTTTAAATAGTTTCATTGGATTTTCAAAAGATTTAGGAAATAATATTACAATTTCACTTCATTTCTTGGTCCTTCCCATTGAATTAGTTACGATATTCTCAGTTAAAAAACTACCGTGTTTGCGAGCCAAATATTTTATTTCAAGATGTCTTCAACATCCTCACAGACAATTTCTAAATCGAATAACACATTTCTCACAAAAGAGCACTCAATAATCTTTTGCATAATATCTTTTCTCTCCCTCATACTTGCTAATCTCCGCTCTCTTTGTTGACGATGGCGTGCAGGGCTTCGATAGATTGTTCGGACAGAAGCCCCCAAAAAGCATGATGGTCCATAAAATTGCTAACGTGAACGCAAAGCAGATGACATTTTGGAGTTATCGATAAAGATGGCAGATCATTCTAGATTCTCATAGTCAACAAACACGAAATTTAATCAAATAATACAAGTTCACCTTGAAACAAAGAAGGTATTCAGCTACCAAATTTTTGAAAGCGGTAATTTTGCTTCTAAAAACGATGCTTTGCAAACGCTTGGATTTTGCCCATCAGGGAGAGAAGATTTCAAACAAGATTCTAGATGAAGCATCAGGCAAAACACTTGATATTTTCTTTGGACCATCACCTGTTAAAAGCTTTCTTACGTGGTTCCCTAAACATTTGCTCAAACCAATGCAATAAAAAGTAAAAATTATCCACCTGTGAAGGTCTGGTAAAAAGCCTGCTTATCTGCTCCAAGCGATTTATAAATATTCTCTAATTCACATACTGATGATGGAAACTCATTCTCAATTGTCTGAATCAAGTTCTGGGATAGGCCTTGGATTATGTGAAGCGAAGGGGGGACAATGTTGCTGATCGGAATTTGCAGGAGAGGCTCTTTTGAGATGGACTTGGTGTGTCTGGTAAGCTCAAGCTTCTGTCTGGCAGTCATTTCGGAGCGGAAGTGATAGAGATGCTGACGCCATCCTAGTTCGATGGAGTAAAGAGTTCGAGCTGGAAAGACTTCACTGCTTCGGAAAGATTCCTTTGGAGCTTCGCACAGAAGGCAGGAATGAGTTGACGCAGAACCCATGTGGCCATACACGGAGCTGAGAATCTTCAAATCGCCTGTAGCATACCTAAACTTTAAAACATTTCTAAACACTATTATCGAAAACTATTTTTAAAAACACACCAAACGACCTCTCTTACGACTTCACCCACTTGAATTGAACGAAAGGTCAATTGATCAAGAAGCTCCCGTCTAATTTGATCCAAGTTGTTGTGGAAAGCCCCACTAAGAGAAGGTTGTTTGCTGAATTGGCTCGCTTGACATTGCCAATTCCGATTGCACATTTAGTTGATTTGCCACCTTTGTCAGCAACGAAAAAGAGGAAAAGTTTCTCGCCAAATTTCGCACCAAACTCCAGGTTTTTTGCTTGTTTTAGTCGGAGAAGGCGGGACTCTAGAACCTGCTTGACGTTTGCAATCCAGAAAAACCACTTTCCTTTCACTTGCTTCGAAACCACATTCAGTTCCATCGAGAAATTCAGCAACAGTCGCCAAACTTGATGGCCGGGGGCGAATATGTCCATTCCAAGCTAAAATAACAGCACATGATTATTATATGCTTCATACAAACAAGTAACAATTTGACCTTGATTAACTCTGCCTTCATTGCACACCTTTGCCTCCAGCTCAGAGTCGCAGCACAAAAAAGAAGGTCTTCCATTGGGTTCATTTGCTTTCTTGAATCAGCAGGCTTCAGAGGCGAAATAATGCCCAGCCTACTTTGAACTTGTTTTATAACGCTTTGGAATTCATCGTACGAAGGCATTTGCGTGTTCCCAATTTGGAAAAGAGAGACGATTTGACTAATCTTCGGCAGTGATGCAACTCTACCAAGCTTGTGCAATGGCTTTCGAGGAGTCTGAATAGTCCAAAGTCAATACAATGAAGAAATATAGCAAAAAACTGACCGATTTTATTGATTTCGGCTCAACCAATCGATTGAGAAGTAGATATTTTTCCCGCTGGAGATTTGCCATTGGTTCGCTTGTTAAGTCTACTTGTACGCTCACTCCTCTCCGAAGTGATTTTTGTCTGTCTGGACACAGAGCTCTTGAACCTTCAACTAAAACAAATTTTCTAGATTCACTCTAATACTCAGCAAAAAGTACCCCGGGCTGACGTTGCCTTTGCAGTCTTTTTCGTTCTCTTCTTTGACCATCTCATGGCAGCAATTGTTCTCATATGAGCTGAACGCACTACGACTGATTCCTGTTGAGCCATCATATCCTGTTTCATCTGTTCCGCTGCTTTTTTCTCCTTTGCTAAAGTATATAATTCTCATGAGTAAATTGAACAAATGCCTGGAAAGAAGAGGAAAGCCTACCCATTCTAGCCTTTCTTGCAGCCTCCATTTGAAGTGATTTCAACTTCTTTTGTTCTTCTTTAGCTCATCTTGCTTCTGCTGCAGCCGCTCTTGCATTCGCAGTCTTCGACTTTGGAAAGAATTCAAGACTTTCCACTTTTGCATGACGACTTCTGAGTTTCATAGCAATATACCTGAATGCAAAAAACTGATCAAAGTTTTACCACAGACAAAAATCCAAAAACCACAGACTTTTCTGAACATTCGATATACCAAAATGTAGCTCATGATTTTTATTACAAGATCACCAGAGGGATTTTGAAAATTTTAGAGATTTCGGTAGTTATGGTCATTTTAAGCTGAAAAGACACGTTTTTCTGTATCAAAATGTGACTTTACTATCTCTCCGCATGAAAATTCAATAAATTCGCATAAATTAAAGTGATATTTCACATACAAATGTAAAAACTTATGGGCTATCACGCTAACGATTTTTTTTGAAGGCTTGTATCAGAAAAACGGAAGCTCAAGATAGATTTAGGACTTGACTGGATAGACCCTTTAAATCCTTTTTCCATAAAAGCATTTGTGACCACCGAATTTGATATCTTCTGCTAGCAAGTGATGACTTATTGGAAAGCCCGAAAAATAGGCAAACTTTATAGTATAAACTCAGACACGAAGACAGGAATAGACCGCACAAACTTAAGCAAAATTAGCTCCAAAAAAAATCAATTAATAATCATTAATTTTTCAAATATTTTGATTTCGCGCAAATTTCTCTACTGAACACAAATTCTACTTTTGAAACCCCGTGGCGAGACAACCATACAATAACTTTCAAACTCACTTATGAACAACTGAACATACGAGACAATGACACGCAATTCGTGTCAGAACAAAATGTAGTTCAAAATACACAAATCACTACAACACATTTCTGGGTATGTTTTGTCATGAAAATTCTGTACTTTGTCAAAATACTCTGAAACGTACGTTCTTAAAGACATATCTGCTTGTACAGCATTCATTATACTGTGTGCAAAATCAAATTGCCTTTTTCAGTTTTTAATCAGTCTGTTAAATGACTGATTTGTAATGAGTCCTGATCATAGTGACCGCGCCGTCCTCCGGGCCCGTCCCGTCCCCGTCTCCGTCCGGACGGCGCCGAAAAGTGAGACGGTCAGACGGCCGCCGTCCAAAAATAAAAAATTAGACGGCGAAATTTTTTTTTTAAAGGACGGCCGGCGGACGGCCGGTGATTATTTTTCGAAAAGACGGCCGGTCGGACGGCCGGTCGTGAAAAAGTCAGGACAGGACGGTGGACGGCCGGTGAAAAATAAAGACGGCCGGCAGATCGGACGGTGGGGAAAAATTGACTGCAAGGTGATAAGTAGTATATCGCATAACAATTTTGAAAACTTCCAAAACTTTTAAACGTCAATAATAAATGTGTAACCACTGATAACTAATCCAGAATACATGCACACTGCAATAAGAACAGCCGGTCGAAGACGGGTGAAAAAAAATTTGACTTTGGACAGCCGGTGGACGGCCGGTGGACGGCCGGCAAAAAAAAATTTACTTTGGACGGCCGGTAGACGGCCGGGGCTAAATTTCAGAGGACGGCGAAATATTGGACGGCCGGCCGAACGCAAAAATCTAAGGACGGCCGGTCGGACGGCCGGCGAAAAACGTCAAGACGGCGGACGGGACGCCGTCCAATTTTCGATTATCGCGGTCACTATGGTCCTGATACAGACCTTCCAACTTCTTTGTGATTTTTTATAAATGTATCGTCATTATATAGTCTAGACAGTTCTAATGCATAAAACAAACAAAACATATATTTTTTTTTAATTTTAATTACAGCATTTTTATCAAATCCTATATAACTGCTTTCTATAACTGCTTTCGTCAAAGAACATTTGGCCAGAGAACGTATTTGGCCAGAGATTTCTAACAAGGACAAATTCCGAAAGAAGGAAAACAAAATCGCCTTCTATTGTAATGTCTTGTATCTGGTACCCTTCGGAACCGAACAAGAGTGCCTGATAGAAAGGTTTGACCGTACAGAGTATGTCAGAACATATTTTAGGTGTCTTCACAATTTTTCACGACAGTTACGAAGCAAGGCGTGGCCACGAATTTTTTCAACATGTCCTAACCCCTTTTTATTTCAACAAAATAACAGACAACAACGATCAAAATTTTTAAACCACATCCAAACGAGTCAACAAAGCATGATTATGTAAATAATACCTTGCACACCGCCAGTGAAAATATTGGTCAAAACAGTGATTGTCAAAATGTATTCTGACAAAAAAGACGATGTGCCAAACTATTTAAAAACATTTTTAGTGATTGTCGTTTTACGCAAATTGGCCAAACCTTAATTGTTATTTTGTCTTTTTTACGTTATAAGCGATTGTTGTTTTCTCTAATTGTCGTTTTATAGGCAAGCCGAAAAAGGTTACATGACTGGACACTTATAAATTTTTTTTTCAGATGTTAATATTTTTCATTCCTTATTATGGTTACCCGGCGAAAAAGGGGGTACTATACTTCTTATGCAGTGTTTTAAAAAGTGTATTAAGGTTTTTTTTCATTTGTTGTTTTATTAATATTTTTTATCTTTACAAAATTAAATGAGTTTTTTAAACTTTTAGTGGTATATGTTAAGCAAAGCAGCTGCAAGACCCATAAATCCACCCTGCTCATCTATGGCAGCTACAATAAGACCAAAGGCAGGAAGTTTCATGCTTTGCTTCAATCCCATGTTTGGGACCACAGCCACTGGGATAACTTGAACAGTGTCAGCTAGATTTCCAAGGTTCTCCAGAAAAGCTCTTCCAATATTTTGCATGTTTCCATAAACAAAGCTAGATTGAACAAAATCCAAGTTTCCGTCAATCAAAATAAACTTTTTGTCCAACTGCTCTTCACTGATAACAAGCTTGTTAGCAACCAGCAGAGCTGGCTTGCCTTTGGACAGCTGAAAAACTATTAAAATATATAGATTAGTTACTTTTCGCGGACTCCCTCTATAATCCTAACTTTATGAAGGGACCCTCGATGTAACTAACCTGTTCAGTTGGCAGTGAAATATTTAAAAAAAAGTTCATATTTTTTTCAAAATTTTTTCAAATCTGCGCAATTTTTTGAAGTAATTAACTCTTTTAAGTCATCCTACTGTATTAAGTTGTCCAAAAAGTTTTGTCGCAAAGCCTTCGGATTTTTTTCGAAAATCAATTTACGTAAAAAGTTGGCAAATGAATTTCATTCGAGCAGGAATCCACTGTTAAAAATGCATTTTTCCTTGACAGGAATTGACGGACTGTACTCGCCAGATTTGTAAATCTATGTTTATGGATTGAAAAAAAAATTCAAATTTTAAATTTTCGAAGTCTGAAATTTTCCTGAGTTGTCAACTTTGGGAGCCTGTATCTTGCAGCACGAGCACAATTTCGAAACTCTGAGAAAGGGGCACTATTAGCATATCGGAAAGATTTCAGAAAAAAAATTTGACAATCGGAAGAGTTGCCCAAATTTTTGAACTTTTCGGAGTTTTTCGAAATTTTCTGGTTCTTGGGGGCGGGACGTTAGTGGGCAAGGTTAAATGCTGGTGAGAGGTGAGAAAAAATTTAAAAAAAGCGTACCATAGCGCTAAATAGGCGCCAGAACGTGCGGAAACAAGAAAAAAATTTATCTGGCTTCGTGTCATATATCAAACTCTGAGAAAATTTCAAAAAACTATACCAACTCAGAACCTTTTAATTTTTTTGCCACCCGAGAGGATCGAAGCGGCTATGTTGAACGTATGAAGTTTTTGCTAATTTGACAACTGTGGAGTTACGAACCTCTAGAAACAGTAATGAGTTGCAGGCTCACAATATAATACCTCTAACCACATGCTTTTTCTGTTACATATAGCCCTAGATCGCTGAATTTGGTTGGACCATGCATCCTCATTCACCGTACTCGCCAAATTTCTGTCCGACCGACTATCATCTCTTCCTTTCGATGGCCAACAATCTCAATAGAAAGAAGTTTTAGAATGCGCCAGAAGTCAATGCGGTTGTGAAAAACTTCTATGATAAGAAATCGTCTGGTTTTTATGTTCAAGGAAAAACAAAGTTACACGAGCGTTGGTTGAAAGTTGTTGAATGTCAAGTGGGTTACTTTGAATAAAATCTTGTTATGATAGAATTTGGATATTGGTTATCAATTTCTGTTAAGAAAAAAACGCATTTTTAACAGCGGATTCGTGCTCAAAAAGAAAATTAAGGGTCTAGAAATGTCATTTTTACCAATTTTTTACGTAAATCGATTTTCGAAAAAAAATCCCAGGGGTTTGCGATAAAACTTTTTGGACAACCTAATAATATTCTGTTCATTCTCTTCATAATGTAGCTTGTTTGTGCTGTTGTTTTAACAACCTTTTGTTTTAGACATCGATGAGTCAAGGCTACATGGAAACTCACGACGTTGATCCAGCAATGCTTCAAATGTGCCACGAGCTAGATGATTTTCCGGGCAACCGGACAAAAATGACTTTTTCCGGGTTTGTCTCGCGAGAAATACTTTTAAAATCCGGTTTTCTCCGGTTGATCATTTTTTGGTCTAAGAGTGCAAGAGTAAAATGAAGCAGAATTAAATCAATCAAACCTAATTTTTCCGTCCTAACACTTGATGTACCTCCTTTGACATCCTGATAGTATTACTGTTCTCTTAAACCCTCGATAAATTTTTTTGTGTTATATTAGCCTAGATAGTTGCTTGGTTGTATTAAATTTGATATTTTTTGTCGGATAAAACTGTTTTTCGAAAAACTCTCGATACAACGGATTCCTAATTTTTTTTGTAAAGTACTCCCTCTATAACAGACGCCCGATATAACAGACTCCCTCTATAATGGATACCTGAGGCCGGTCCTCATCGGCCCGTTATAGAGGAAGTCGACTGTATAAGCCTAAAAATCATAATAAAAAACAAAATTAAACCAAGGCAAAAAAATGGCACCATTAAGGAATAATAGGGTTAAGGATTTTGAAAAATAATTGGCTGATCATTGTTAATTAGAATATATTATTTTCAACATCACATCTCACCTGCAAAGCATTAAACTTAAACAACAGCCGAGCTGGAGTGTGCGCTGGCTGGTCTTTGTCTCCTTTTAAGTATTCCTGCACCAGTTCGAAAAAGTCATCCATGGAGTTTTGGTCATCATTGGACATTCCTTTCAAAGATTTGTACCGGATCACTAAACTTTGAGGAGCTTCAAATACTTTTTTATTTATTTCGTCAATAATAGCAGGAGCTTTTGCAGATCGGAGTTCAGGGCTAGCACCAAGTGTTTTTACGAAAAGAAAACCAAAGGCGAAAAGAAAAAAATTGTTCATTGTTGATAGATTTTTAAAATTGAATATATGAAAATAATTTTTTATATGGTCTTCTGTTTTTATACTGTTTTTTTGGATGAAAATTTATTTACACAAAGTCTGTCCCGAATAACTTAAATGTCGTTTTCCAACAAAGTTGAAATATTTTATTGCTTTTTAGAAAGACGAAAGTAGAGACAGAAATACCGTATTTCCTTTAATAGAAGCCCCGGGGCTTCTATTTTTTGGATGCCCTCTAGGGGGGGGGCTTATAATAGAGGAGGGCTTATAATAGAGGAGGGCTTATAATAGAGGGCTTATAATAGAGGGGCTTTTATTTTTGGATTCACCGCGCCGAAGGCGCGGTGAAAAATTTGAGTTAGAAAAATTATTGAATTAAATCAAATCAAATTTATTGGACAAACAAGGCATTATACAATTGCACTTACAGTTTGAATCACAAAATAAGTCTAAATTACAATTTTTAATTTTAACATCCCCTAAATAATCGATTAGCACAAAAGTCACTACAATAAACAAAAGAACATAAATAAAACAACAAGAGGGAAAGGAGAAGGAAACTGAAGACAGAACTTTTAAGAAGCTTCACTTATTTTGTTAAGTCTAATTTTTCAGAGCCTGCTTAAAATGAATAGTGCTTTTCAAATTTAAAATTTCTGGGTTAATTTTATTCCACAACTTTATAGTTCTACACAAAAATGGGTTGTGAGCAAAAGACTCATTAGATACAATGTGCGGATATCTACGCTGCGAGTTCGTGATTTGAAAATAGGAGTCCAGTTGAAAGTTCGATTTTTTAAATAAAATTTTATAAAGCATGATAAGATCAAACATCAGTCGTCTTTCAAAAAGCGTTTTGAGACCACAAATTCTCACTCTCTGTTCGTATGATATTTTTTTATAACCGCATTTTTTTAAAGCTATTTTAGTAAAGAATTTTTGAACTTTTTCAACTCTCTTTGAGTCTTGTTTTAATTTAGGGTTCCAAACAGTTGTTGCGTATTCAAGGTTGGGTCGTATATAAGTCTTATAGGCAAAAATTAGAGTAGCTAAATTTTTTGTTTGAAGCGAACGTAAGATTAGAAAAGAAGCACGATTTCCTGATTGAATTATTTTCGAAAGGTGATCATTAAAATTTAAGTTTATATCAATCAAAACACCAAGGTCTTTTGCACAATTTGATTCTGGAATTGGTTCTAAATCGAGTTCGTAAATCGTTTTAGGATTTGTTTTTCCGAAATGAACCACTATCACGTGTGCTATTCTAAGGTCCCATTTATTTGACCACAAGCAAAGGTTGTCTAGTGCTTCCTGCAGTTTTAGTGATTTACTTTTGGTAGGAAAGCTGTGATATATTTTTACATCATCAGCAAAAATTTTTATTCGACAAAATTAAAAACGAATTAAACGAATTAAAAAAATTTATTCCCAAAACCATTTAACAACAACCAGGAGGTGATAACAACAACCAGAACAACAACCAAAATCATAACAACGACCAGGAGGTGACAAGAAACAACAACAAATAATAAACCAAGAGGTGGCAAATTTCAATCAAAAGGCGTGAAATGCAGGATTTGTTGCATTCAATTCATCGTTGCAATCCAGTTCAAGAGATTCGTCGCTTAAAAACCCATTTGCTTCATCTTCTTCGGCATCGGCCTCTTCTACTGCAGCCAGTTTTTTGCTTGCTTGACGCGACACTTGAAGTTTGAATCGACCTTCTGGATTAGGACCATGCAGCTTAAAGCAGTGAATTTGATCGTCTTTCTCTCCATCGTGACTAATCGTGAGCCCACAGTCTAGAAAGAAGAGGTCTGTTAAGCATAGAAAAAAAGTAGACAAGCCTTTAAAAGACTTAGCAATCGCTTCAGGCGATATAGAGTCCCAAGCATCCGCTATCCACTGCAAATAGACATCCATCGAAGGAGCTTTTGGGTTTCCAGCACTTGTGTATTCTTTTTGGGAATCATTCGACATCCACCGATCGTAATCCTTTCGAAATTGTGCTTTGAAAGGCCCATTCCATGCAACGTCTGGAGCCTAAACCATCCGTAAGTCAAGCTGTTTAGAGAAGAAAGTCAAAACCTGCACAAATTTGGTGCACTCCCTGGAACCACTGCTGTGTGTATGTTGGTTTCACGAAGCTTTTTCTTGATTTCGGCGTTTTCTTTGCTTTTCCTGTTGACAAGATGGCAACGAAATGAATCCCTAATTAGAAGACGCTTTCCACCAAAAAGAGAACGACCAAAGATGCGGTCCAGGTAGTTGAGTGTGAGTTCATCATTCATCCACACAGTTCCTTTCCAGCAGAACTCAAGCTTGCTTTTGAATTTCTCATGGGCGAATGTGACATCCTTTCCCTTCTTTCGATCCATCAAAACAAATGGCTTCATTTTCTTTTCATCAGAGCGAGCAGTCAGCATGACACTGATCCGTGCTTTGTCATGTCCTGTTGTAAGCACCGATACCTAAAGCAAGAGATCAAAAAAAAGTTTTGGCAATTTTAAAATGCCTCTTTTGCTCCACATTCATCAATGCTAATGCGGTACTCCTATGGTTTAGATCACACCTTCAATTTGACCAAAGCTATGTTTCTGATTTTGTATGGAGAAGAAAATTTTCTGGTAATGATATTTTCTATTTGTGGTCCCAAATTGTTGAATTGTATGCTTGTGAATAATAAATATATTCAAATTTGCACCAAAAATCAAAAATTGAAGGTGTGATCTAAACCATAGAAGTACCGCTAATGCTTTGAAGTGTCTCGTTTTTCTCTCTGGCTTATACTCTGATTTCCATGAACTTCGCATCAAGTGCTTACAAAAACTCGAAAGCGGCCGAAAGCATGAATAAAGACTTAAAACTGGATGACTTGTTGGAGGAATGCAAAAAGCATTTGGCTCTGAAGGAAAACCTCAGAAATCTGAACAAAAATTTCAATTCGCTTTCAAAATGCGGTACGCCCTTCAAAATTTTGCAAGCACGTCAAGCTTAAAAATCCCATCAAGCCGGTCGTGTACAAGAATAAAAAGTTCAACCCCAATTTCAAGAACCCTTTATCTTTTTATCCTGAAAATGTTTGCTGGCGTTATGGTAGCCAAGACCATACTATCAATTGTAAGTATAAAAAACAAAATTGCAATAAATGTGGAAAGGTAGGTCACACGAGCCGCGTATGTCAAAGCAACCCTAAGGATCCATTCTTCCAAAGTTCTACAAATACCATACGTACAGAAAATTCTCAGGTCCCAGATGTGGACATAAATATGGACGTTTCCAATATTTCTCTGCGTACCAATTTTTCAAACTTTTCTGCCCCTTGGTACATTTCTCTTCAAATTTGGGGCTTGCCAATAAAACTTTTTGTCGATTCTGGTTCGTCGTCTACCCTGCTCACTGAAGCTGCTTGGCGTAAAATAGGGAGACCTTTTCTTGAACCAATCAAAATATCGGCAAATTATTCACAGGGCATACATTCCATGCGAAAGGCAAGTGCTCAGTTCAAGTCCAGTATAAAAATGAGCGCATACAAAAACTTGAGTGTTTTGTTGTTGATAATAATTAATTTGATCAGGTACTCTCCATATGCGTCATGTGAACGTGTATCCACTTACATATAATTCTAATATGGGACGCAATTTCAATGAACATCATAATGCCCGACCTCGGGAATTCAATATTTCAGATAAACTACTACTTCCGTAAGTATCAAGGTCTGAAAGCAATCTGGGAACCAGGAGAAGTCATAAAGAAGGTTGGTAACGCTTTGTATAGTGTTGTGTCAAATTCAGGTACTCTCGATATGCGTCATGTGAACCATCTGCGGCCTCGTCTCTCTATTGCGGATCCATTGTTCGATGATGGCGCTTTTAAAGAAAAATTGGGGAATTCAATCCAAGAAAGGAAACAGATCAAAATATTCATTCACCGGTTAGTCAAAATTCAGCATTAGCCCCTCGCAACCCACTTAAAATTTCTAATCGGACTCGTTCAACCACCTCCAAGGATGGTTATGGATCCTACGCAACAGCGTTACGTTGTGCGTAGGAAGACTTTTTCAATAAGGGTGGGAGAGAGAGTCTATGTTCAATTAACCACATAAATTTCTTGCATTCTAAACACATTTCTTCTCTTACACCTACAGTTATTTCTTGGCCATGTCAGTTATTGCATACACTTCTTAATGAGGTTTTGACATGGGAGATGCATCTTAGCGGGATGTATTCTCCGGATTCCCAGTAGCCCGGTGACCGGTTTCCATAGTCCATTGATTTAAGTGAAGGTTTTTAATTTCTCATGTGTGTACTTTTCTGGTGGTAATTGTCTTATTCTCTCTCGACCCCACCCTCTTCTCTCTTCGTCCAAATTCTATGTCATTTTCTAAGTGTGGGTGTGTTGTCGTGATACGTATATTTTGAACTACATTACATTTGTTACATTTGTCACGCATGGGAGTTGGAGTGTTAAGAAAATGCAAAAACAGATGTGCAAAAAATTATCTTTCCTGAGATGTAAGTACTCAAAGTGAGGGATGTTGACTAATTAGACACTGTCGAGTAATAAGGTAAATATGGTAAAAACATTAGAGAATCTCGAGCAAAATTTCAATACTTTTGAACACCCTCTCTGCTTTTTTTAATGCTAATTTCATGACAACTCCATTATCAAAATTATTAGATGTGAAAAATTTTTAAATTAATATCAAATTACTTTAATAAGTTTTGAATACACTATATAACTCCTGCTTTATCCCTGTGACTTTCCGTCAAAATTCATTCTTTTTGCTAGAAATCATATGAATGATGACTAAAAAAAGACCGCCACAATGTCTGCAAAAAGAAATAACCTCATTTATAAGTAAGCCAAATTTTCATTTTTACCTATGCTTTAGCTTGGTATCTCTTTATCCTGTTTTGTGTTAGTGTCTGACTTCGTCATTTAAATCAACTTTTTCCATATTTGCACACCTTCAATAGCTAAATTTCATTAAAGCAAATGTTCATTTCCTTAAAGATTTGGCCCGATCAAATAAGCATATTTTCGGTAGAAAATTAAATCAATTAATACTTTCTGCTTTGACATATTTCGAATTTTTAATATTTTAATTTTGAACTGATAAAAATATTTGTACGTTCAAATCCGAATGATGAGAAATTTTAAAATTCTCACTGCCGTAATACTTAATTTTCACTTTGGGTTAATTTGTGCACATATACTTTGCAAGGATGGTCAAGAACCACATGGAGGTGAGTATTTCGATTGCTTGAAAAACTGGGAAAATTGGGTGTCGAAAAAAGCATTATTACCGTATTTTCCCTCGTTATTTAGAAAGTCATTTTGTTTTACTGCTATTGAAACGCAAACAAAATGCACTGTAAAAAGGCGCACTGTAAAAAGGCGCACTGTAAAAAGTTTAGAATGATGTAGATAGTCAACTGTACAAAAAAGTGCTTAGAAGCAAACTTGTTTAACTTTATATTTTTTTATATTCTAGAACTGTTTAAATAATTTTTATACAAAATAAAATATTTTTTCTGGTATTGTACTGAATAAGCGTACTAAACAAAATTTTTTTATATATCGCACTTTTTTAAGTTTGCACGAGTGATGGTAAATGTCCAGAAAATGAGCCCAAGGGCTGGCAGTGTGTAAGAGTCAGAGATACTACGGCTCTCCAATGCTGTGAGATTTTTTTGTATTTTCTAACTATTTTACCTATAAAATTGTAGGCTCCACAATAAACGAAGGAAGTGCGGGTGATATACTTCCTACGCTATATGAGCTTAAAAAAGGTCACAAAAAAAGATGTTGGCTCGACTTCCAGCTCTGAAGGATCAGATGATTCCAGTGCTTCTGAGAAACACCCTAATCGAGGAGACAGAGATCAGTCTGACGATGTAGACGACTCTGATAATGATGAGAATAGTGAAAGTGATGAAAATATTGCCAAGGATACGTCCAAATGTATGTCAATTTCTATATTATTGTGTATTTATTGACACTTTTTTGCTTAAGATAGTTCAGAAGAATCATCGTCAGATTCTAGTGAAAATAAAAAAAACGTACCTTGGTGCAAAGATCAACAGGTGGAATGTGCTTTCCATGCCAATATGTGCATTATTGACGTAAGTCCATATTTAATTCACTTTAAATTTCTTTGTTTTTAAAATCAGTTATTATATTGTTCTAAGAATATCACAATTTTTCCTTTTTTAGGTATAACAAATTTTATTTTCACCAGAATTCTGTCAACATTTATTAATTTTTTTTTTGAATTTGCTTTTGTTCAACGTGAAATTCAATTTATAAAAAATTTTAGACCAAAATTTTAGACCAAAAATTTTAAAGAGAGGTTATTAAGAAGTTTCTTGAATTTTTTTTTAAATGATGTATATTTTTTATTCACCTTTAACTACTGATTTTTCGCATCAAGTCAGTGCTTGCTGTTTATAATGAAAACTTATTTAAATGATTAGTAAAAATGTTGTGAATGGATAAAGTTATTAAAAGTCATAACGCCTTTCTGCACTCCACCTGCGTAAATAAGTATGCTAACAAATTTTTGCAAGTTTATCAAAAAAGGCATCAAAGAATGATCAGCGTTCTTTGCATGCTGTCATTTTTTCTTCAAAATAATAGTTTTAAAAGTTTTTCATTAACAAATATGGGATTTACTTATCTTTTACTAATTTTTTTGCACAATTTTTTTATAATAATCAGTTTGATAAATTTCAATAAAAAGAATAATGATCAAACTAAAAAATTAAAAAAGTAAGAAGAGAATTTCAAGTGCCTTATTTCGGTTTTAAAGTGCCTTAATTTTGCTTTAAAATGTGCCTCATAAATAATAATAGCGTTGTGATTGACTATCCCAAGCTTTCCATTGACTCTCTCTAAAAGCTTTTTCAGAGCTATTTTAGACCGTTAAAGCCAAAACAAGGACCATGCTCACGGTAGTCTGGTGGTCATCCGCCAAAATCAAAGTTTTTTCCTAATCGTTGGATTTGTGTACGGATTTTTTAGCTTGGTTTCTAACAAAACATGGCCTAGAATTTAATTTCAAGTGTAGTTTCGTTAGAAACCAAGTTGAAAATTCGTATAGAAGTTCCATGATCGAGAAAAAATTTTGAATTGGCGGGGGACCACCAGAGCACCGCGAGCATGATCCTTTAACAAATGACAGACTTTTAAGCAAAAGTAAAAAAATTCAGCTTTTCTCTTTAGAATTGAAAAATAAATCCACTTCTTAGATAAATTGAGGCACTTTAAAGCTTAAGTGAGGCATTTTCAAGATTTTTGCAAAAAAATCATAAAAAACTTCGGTTTGTATTGCAACGACAAAAATTTTATATATAACTTTGTCATAAAACTTTGTTATTTAGGGATCATTTAAGCGAATGCTACAAAGCTGCCCTAAAACATGCAACAGGTGTGCCGGTGAAATAATTGATGTTGCTGATGATTGCTATCAACACACTATGAATTGCCGCAATCCGGTACTAAAAAGGGTTTATAAATAAAATTCAAATTTTTTTCAGGAACACATCCAGTTACTTTCTTGGCAGTGTCCAAAGACGTGTGGTTGGACATTAATGGATAGACCTACACCTGGTGGGACTTTTAACAGCCCTGCTCTTCCTACAAACGTATATTCTAACTTGCCGATATGTGCAGGTTTTTCAGACGATGCTAAGTAAAAAATTTATTTTTTCAAATTATTTATTCAAAATAATTTCTTTTAGCTGCATTGAGTGGAATAAAAACTTTTTTTGCTCTAGTCCTTACTACAGTGAAGCTCATAAAAAGCAAAGCTGTCCAGTCATGTGCAGGTTATGCGGAGTTACTGTGTAATTTATGAATGTAAAAAGTTGTATATATGTAAGTAGAAAAATAAAAGAATTTATTTTTAACTGGTATATATTTTTTGCTTCTCTGACAGTCAAGAGTCAGATACTTAACACATTTAAATAAAGTACAGTCAAACCCCGGATTAACGTATCTATAAGGGACCGGAAAAAAAGTTAAGTTAATGCGAGGTTACGTTAATGTGAGGTTACGTTAATCCGAGTGTCTTTCAACCTTTTTCCATGCTCATTTTACTTTAATCAAAGCTTTCCATCATAATCACATCTTTTATCAACACAAATTGAACAAAAAGAACTATCGGCGCTAATATAGAATACCCCTCCCCCAAGAATCTGACCTTCCCAAAATTGCTGTAACTACTCTTCGAAGCAACAAGTTTAGGCTTAGCCCTTAGGCTCAGGGGTAGACCAGCAAATGGAAGTTGTGACTAAGAAATGCCTTAAGCTGATTTTCTAGGTCTGAAACATATATTTGGGTACTTTTTACTTAAGTTTGAAAAAGGAAAATCGTTGGGGGGTTTATTGGTTGGTTTTGGAAGTATTCTATACTAGGATCGAACTATCTTACAACTTTCTTTAAAACCATTCAGCCTATCTCTTCTAAACCATCCAGTCTATGACCAGATTGTTTTCTGATATGCGGCAATATTTTGGTAGCTGAAGCATCAAAAATTGGTTGGTTATTTAAACTTTGCCGGGTTTTCTTCATTGTTGTCTCTATAAATTTTGCCAACAGGCTATCCATTATGGACGAATGATTTGAACGTTGAGAGAACGTTGTTGAACGTTGCTAACGGAGAAATCCAGATCGTCAAGCATCAGCAATCGTTTTGGACATATTTTCTGTCAAACAGTGTCTTCATACTTTAACTTCAGTCTCACGCCCGATGTGTGCCATGCAACAGTAATATCAATTTATCGGCTACTGGAAAACAACTACTTACTTTTCGGCTACTTTTCAATCAACGGATCTGGTGAATTTGGTAACCGATCCAAAAACAACAGGGGGAACCAAGGCATACATCTTTTCCAAAAAAAAAGTTTTAAAGTTGTGTCCGAACCATTTCAAACCACCCAAATCCCCTTAACCATCCAAACCATTTTAAACCATCCCAAACTACTCCAAACCACTCGAAGAACCACCCCTGCCTTAGGCAATCAAGGTCAGGCACAGGGTAGGCCAGCGTATGTTAGCCGGGACTAAAAAGGTCTTATGGGCTATTATGGATGGGTGCTGGTTATGTGGCTGGTTAAGGATATTGTTAGTCTTTTTGGGGATTTTGAGCAAGAGCAAGAGTACCACTCAATAGTAGAATGAAAATGCTACAAGACTGTATATTTGGATTTTTTTATCAAATAAATTTAGTTGCTAATTTGTTATGAATACATTCAAAATTCAAACGGAGAATGCTCTGCATAAATTATTTTTCACCCCCTTCCTTCTTTCTTCAACTTTTATATATATAACACAAAGGGAAAGTGAATACCATTCGAAAGAAGATGGAAAGAACTACAAAACCATATGTTTGGAAAATTTTTTCGAAAAAGATTTCATTACTTAAAATCTGCACAAAATTCCGTTCCGAACTTACTTGTCACCAGTTAGAAGCAGTGCTCGGAAGTCGTACTCGTACTTCATACTCGTACTCGTATCGTACTCGTACTACGAGTACGAAGTACGAGAGAAAAAAAAGGTCAGTACGAGTACGAATACGGAATACAAGACTAAATAATAAGAGGTACGAGGTACGACTACGAGTACGAGAGCAAAAAAATTAAGGTACGAAGTACGAGTACGACCAAATTCAAAAATTCCGAGCACTGGTTAGAAGGGCATGGCCTTCTATTAGAATAAATACGGTATATTGATATACATTGAAATGGTACGTCTAATCTGTGAATGTTGATTTTAAAAAAAAACCTTAATATTTTGGGGGGTGGTTTGGAAAGGTGGGTTATGAGGAGGTATATATGACACTAGCTTTTAGGGAAGGTGGAAGGTATATGACACTAGTGACTAAATTTCTTTAAAAAAATTATATTTACCGTATTCTCTCTATTAGTTCCACACTCTCTATTAAACCCACACCCCCAACTTTGAGGACCTGTATCTCATCTCAGAGAAAAAATTCAACAAAGCTGTTTATTGCATTGTCTTAACTCCCACGAGCTCTACCGATTCTGTTTTTTGGATTTTGGATTTTAACTCAAAAATCTCGAGATCGACCCCAAATTTTTCCGATTTTCGGACGATTGAAAAATAATCCCACATGTGGAACTAATAGAGAGAATACGGTACTTCGATCAGACAAAATATTTTCTTTTACTTTGTCATTTACTTTGTCTTTGTCTATTTTTTTATATTTACTTTGTCTATTTATTTACTTCGCAAAATGTAGCGATCAAATTTCTTAAAAAAAATTATAGTAATCTGTATGATTTTTTAAAAGACTACTTACTAAAATTACACCTATAATTTTGCAGAAACTTTAAGACTCATTTATCCTAATGGTGGCTAAATGTCTGAGCTATATGTAATGTGAAGTAAAAACAAATTTTTTCAATGACATCAATAAAACATTTTATATAAATAATTTTTATTTCAAAAATATTTTAACAAAAAAAGGCTACACATTCAAAATGCAAGTAAACAAAATACCACATCCTGGATGATAAGGTACACATTTTTTGGACGGATCTGTATAAACTGGTACGGGATTAACTCCAAAACCACAATAAGTTGGCAAAGTTCCTTCCTTAAAGGTGTAGAAAGGCTCGACCGCTGGTGGTGGCTTAGTAGGAATTGGTGGTGCAGGCTGCTCCCACATGTTAAACACACTAGGTGGAGTAGTTGGTGCAGGAAACAGTGTATTTTGGAAGGCGCTAGTTGCCGCCTGAGGTAAAGGCTGGGGTTGTTGACCCTGGAACTGCTGCTGTTGACTATGAGAAGAAGGTAGAGGTTGGTTTTGTGACTGCTGTTGACCATAATTGACAGTTTGCAAATGTTGCTGAGGGCCATAATTAGTTATTTGTGACTGCTGAGGATTATAGGCCGGCAATTGGCTAGACTGAGCCACTTGCTGAGGATTATAAGGAAGTTGGTTAGGCTGAGCTACTTGCTGACCTGATTGCTGAGGACCATAAATTCCACCAAATTGGGGTTGAGGTTTGGCATTTGAAATTATCAACAAAGACAGCAACAAAAATATTTTTAATGTAGATCTCAACATTTTGACCATAAAAAATAATTGGAGAGCTGCAAGACACTCTTATTTTGCCCTCCTTTTTATATTAGGAATTAAGGTGATGTTGAAAAAAAGTAACCTCTTCTTAGAAAAGTAATTAAAAAAATTAGGGCGAAAACAGAGAAAGTGAGGGAGAGGGTGTATCCTTGAACGAGCTCTTCTTTTTGGGATGATTTTTACATATAAAAAAAAGTTTTCCGAAAAAGAATAATGAACATATGTAGGTGCTTCCTGTATGGAACTAGTTAATAAAATAATCAGATAACGCTAGCGATGGTCTTGAGAAATTGAAAAGAGTATGCAGAATATTTGTTTTTCATTTGTAAATAACTTCACAATGTTGTTGGTTTGTTAGTTCATCTAGCATCTACGAATTTTAACCGTACATGCTGTTTTTTAGCGCATGATTCAGATCAATAAAATATAGATGCAGAATAAAACTTGTGTCATAAAAACTTTTGCTTTGCTCACAGTTGTTGGTCAAGCTCGATATGAGTGTGAGCACAGGACAGAGCAAATTCTTCAAATCAGAATTTTCTGAGAAACAAGATGAAAATAAGTTTTATATCAAAGGCTCAAATCGAATTCCGCCCTTAAAAGTCTGAATTTCACCAGTAAATTATTTGTTTGCTAACTTCAAAGCTATCTGGTATGACCACATTACGGTAACTAACTTTGTTTCAGTCATGTCAGAATCAGTTTTTCTGGACCTGGAGAACATGGAGCAGATGGAAGACGAGGTGGAGGAGACAGCACCAGTTCCGGGCCAAGCTAAGAAGCCAAAAATGTTTTCCAAAGTAGTGGTCAAACTTCCAGATGGAAGCCGCTTCTCACCACCACCACGCCGCGCTCCATTCAAGCACTCGGCGATCCCGCCATATGTTATGGCAGCAGGCTAGTAATCTAGACAGCAAACGCAAGTCATGCGAGCGTCACAACATCGTCAAGCATCTCACAAGAGAACAGGCTACAACAAGCAATAGAAGCCGTGGCAGACAAAGCACATATTCTAACCGGTCCAATCATGTAAGTTTACAGGCTTCAGAGCAAAGAAGAAAGACCAGGAGGTCACGAGAAAAAGCCTCCTTATCAACAAAGCCAATTCAGCAGCAAGCCATCAAGGTGCCTACTCAGAGCACGACAGTTGAGAAATCAAATCCATCAACATAGATGATCAACAGATCCAACTGCAAGAGTCAAAGTCGATCAAACATGAGCTAGAGGATGGTCGGCTAGTGGTCAGCGACAACTCAACAACTGGATGGGAACTGCTTCGACCTTGTATACCAAGCTCACCAGGTCACCAAGTCTGTAGAGGTATGACTGTGATGTTCCTAGCCAAGTGACGTAATTTAGAAGATAGCTTTCGAGAGCTTGGTAGATGCCCAATGCCCACCCTGCTATAAACCATTGTAGCAAATTGGGCGATCACCCATGGAGCATCTCCGGCAACTATCAACTTCTTCAATGAGTTAAGCTACCAGCCTGCCCGGAATGCACTCCCAGTGTTCGAGAAGCACCGACCTTTGATTAAAGCAGGGCTGAGAGTGGACAACTCACACTCGAGAGCTAAAAAACCTATGTTACAGATTTGTTTTTAAATATCCGAGTGCTGAGATACGGACTTTTCAAAATAATCAATTTCTTGAAAAATGACAAAAATCCGAAAAATTGCAAAAAACTTGGATTTTCGTCATTTTTCAAGAAATTGATTATTTTGGGTTTTGTAGCTCTCGAGCTGCGCTACAGTGTGAGGCTAAGATGTTGCTGAAGCGTTTCACCCAGAATTAAACTTTTGATCACTGAAAGTGATAAAAACGCTTGCGCACTCACTTGCCTTAGACATGATTCCGAGAAGTACTCTAGATCAAAAATGCTCTTTTTTCTACGGCCCAGTTGAAAAACATGATAAAAAGACGAAAATTTAGACATTAATTTGCATAAAATATCTAAAGCTATAAATCATAAACCAGTTAGTGTAAAAAAATCTTTGCCCTCTTTTAATGTGCTGTTACTTTACTAATTTATCTTATATAAAAACATTTTAAATATAAAAAACTATTTTTTTGCTCAAATTTAACTAAGCCGAGGATCGATTACGAAATAAACGCTTAGCTAATTTATTTTGGATTTTAGTGATAGAGCTGTTGTTTTTGCTTATTTCTGCAGGCATTGATCGCACATGTTTTAAAACCACAGATTCATCCATTTTTCCAAGCATAGTAAAATGTATTTGAAAAGCGCGACGATAGTCTCTGCTAAAATTTTTATTTTGACATTCTTACAATAAGAAGTTTTATTTTACCTGAAAGAGTACAAAATAGGAGCATTGCTTAGCATGGCGAAGTTGGTAAAGCAAGTTAGACAAGTTGACAGAACATATCCTTGCATTGGAGTCAGCTGGATATTTGGAATAACTAAATAACGAGTTGCGATATTAAGCAGCCATCCAAAAACTTCCATTCCAACCAACATCATAAGAGACTTGAAAATCCTGTTCGAAGAAGGCGATGATGCTAAAAACAACATTTATGCTACGTTAAAAATTTTTTTGAAATTCTGTAGCAGTCTATAAACAAATTTGTTACCTCAATTCTCGGCCTCATTTTCTTGTCAGCCTATTGTATTTCTTGACTTTTTCTGACCCCATGGATCAGGAGTATGTTAAGAAACTACAACTCATGCTAGACATTTTTCATATATACAGGGTTTATATATACAGGGTTCATACATACAGAGTCTCAAGAGATTCTGACAATTTGAAATGCTCATAATCTTTTTTTAGATCGAATTTCGAGTGTTTGTGAACTTTTTGTGAAAGCAGAATGTGGTGTATAATGTGTATAATGGTTTATGATGTCAAAACACGATTTTCGCTTGATCCCCCTGTGGTTTGGGTCTTACCCATCCAGAGGCCATCCACAGACCAGGACCCAAACCGCAGGGGGGCCAAGCGAAAATCGTGTTTTCGACATTGTACAGTGAAAAATTATATACTTTTTCTGAGTCATTCTGTGTTTACAGAATCTCGAAATTCGATCTAGAAAAAAAATTATAAGCGGTTGAAATCGTCAGAAATTCTTGGGATACCCGTATATACCCTTGGTGGGTGACAAAGTAAAAGTAGGTCAAAAATGCGATTCTTATAATTAAGCACTCAGAATTAACGTGAAAGAAGCAATTTTCACTAGTTTTTAGTGTAATGCCTTGTTATGTTTGTAGTTGATTTAATTGTGCTTTCTAATAGTGTGTCGTTTGATAATATACCAGATAATTATCGTGTATAAAATTTATAAGAAACAAATAAAGGTCGTTTTGAAAATTAAAAATTTTACAAGGTTTTAAAAAATTTTGCATAGAGACTTTTCACCTTAAAAACGACCATAGATTTATAACAAGCATAAAAATGACACTGAAAAATGCTTTAGAGTTTAATAAAAAAAGCATTTTGAAAAATTGAAAAATGTATCTTATATAGTATTTGGCATGTGTGGGTGGGTAACGCTTTTTTACTTAGAAGGCCAGAACGGGTCGTAGATAGCGAAATCACTTTTGTCGCTTATACCATCGTATTCCCCAGAATGTCAGCTTTCGTTTAAAAAAAGAACAGGCGAAAAAAATGAGTTCTAATAGGGGATATACCTATTTTTATGAATGAAGTCATAGCCCCTCATTGAAATTTCGAAATACTATAGAGGCGCCGATAGGCGCCTGTGGTCCCTTGTAGTAAATGTTTGCTATTGTGTCTTAAAAAAATTAACTTAAAAATACCGTGTGTTTTGTCGAAAGTTTTGGTTCTTAGTATATACCAAACAATTAAGTAAAGTACAATTGTTAGAACACATACAACAGCGGAAAAAGTCGATGAAATAATTATGGCTTCAGATTGAGCAAGGTCATTGGTGCCACAAATAGTTGGCCTATAAATTTGAAATATAAAAATTTATTGGTTGAAACACTTTTCGACCCTGAAATGGCGCTTTTTCTGCCGGAAATTTGAAAAAGCTTTTGTTTTCGGGGGTTTTCTTATTACTTTTCAATTTTTGACCAGCGTAGCAGGATCTCAACTTTCTTAGAAGCTATCAACTGACCAAATCAGGTTTCAAAAAGTTGGAAGAAAAGGTCTTTAAAGGGACCAAATTTTTGGAAAAATTTGTTCTGTTCAAAGACTTTTTCCTCCAACTTTTGAAAATCTCATTCAGTCAGTTGATAGCTTGTAAGAAAGCTGAGATCTGGGCTACGCTGGTCAAAAAAAAGTAATAAAAACCCCAAAACTTTTTCAAATTTCCGGCAGGAAAAGTGCCATTTCCGGCAGAAAGGGTCGAAAAGTGTAACAACCAAATTTATTATCGAGATATAATTTACTGCATTTAAGAAAAAACTTACAAATCAGGGACTCTTTGGATTGCTGTAGAATAAATCCATAACATAACTAAACCATAACTAGAACATAAGGAAACAATAATTGAAGAATAAGTAAACACATTTTGTTTGTTAATCCTTAAATTCGTATAGTAATTAGTATAGTAAAAATATAGTCAGTTAAATAACAATGGGTTGGTTACCATAAAGGGAAAATAATGCTAACAAGTCTATCAACACCAATTGCTAGAGCCAACCATGGAACAGTTAATATACCAAACAGAGAGACAAATTGTAAATGAAAACAAAGCTGTAGTTTGATAAAGTTTATTCCAGTCAAGACAATGAACATAGACGCATTGTGTCCTAATTCATAAATGAAACAGTAAAAGGCATTGAATGCCAGAAATATATTGCATGGATTATGAAGTGACCTTAAAAAGTATTTTTTAAATCAAAATTTACATCGTGAAACTTAAATTTGGTAAGATCAATAAGTTGATAACAAAAAAAAATATGGCTCGGCATGGCAAGATCTGCGGATAAACATTTGCGGATACAACTATTGCGGACTCATTTTTGCGGATACAAATTTTGCGAACCTAGATTAGGGCAAGGCAAGACTTCTGTGGAACGACATTTGCTTACCGGCATTTGCAGAACGACTATATCAGAAGGAAGTTAGCGGAATGACTTTTGCGCCGCAACATTTGCGGATGCGACATGCGATGGCGAAAATAACATTAGCAGAACGACATTGGCGGCCGGACGTTTACAAACCGACATTTGCGGAAACAACTTTTGCGGAGCGACATTTGCAGAATCACTTAAAAAACCATATACTGTATAGAAAGTATTTGAAAAATGCCATTTTCACTTGCGCTTTTGAATTATAACAACATAAGAAAACAAATATACTTGGTGAACAATAACTGATTCTATAATACTGTATTTTCTGTATTAAACGCCCTAGGGCGTTTATTTTTCAACCGCCAAAAAGTCGGAAAAAATCTGGGTCGATTTTGAAATTTTTAGGTGCTCAACTAAAATTTGAAAAGTGGAATGTAAACTCATGCTAACTAAGAAAACGCAAAAAATAGATTCGCAAAATTATTTTTTGGGCTGAGATACAGGTCCTTGAGGAAGGGGGTGGTTGGTTGGCGTTTATTAGAGAGGGGGCGTTTAATACAGAAAATACGGTATGTTGGGTTTTATGTCGTTTCCGCAAATGTCCTGCTGCAAATGTCGGTCTGTAAAGGTCCTTCCTCTAACGTCGCTCCTCAAATGTCGTTTTACATAAGTCGTTCTGCAAATGTACTGCCGCTAATGACAGTCTGCAACAGTCTTTATGTCCGCAAATAGACTTCTTCAAATGTAGGTCCGCAAAATCTTTATGCAAATGTTACGTCCGCAAATGATTTGCCGCAAGTGTTAAATCCGCAAATGACCTGCCACGAATGTTTATCTGCAGATCTCGCCATGCCTAAAATTGAATTGTGCCGTCTGGACTTCAGAGTCTGAAGTTTGAATCACGTTTTCTGATTTTTTTTTGCTCTCTAATTTCATTTTGCCATTTTTCTTTAAAATTTTGATGTAATTTTTTAGAAAGTTTTGGATTATTGTGTAGCCCTGAATCTTGACTTTTTAATAAGCTATCTAAGTTTGCTCAATGATTGTTATATAAATATAAAAGAGATATATAAAAGAGTAAAGTGAGAGACGAAAGAGAACTGTGCCCCGCCGATAAAAAAATTGCGCTCTAAAACCATTGTCCTTTAATGTTATATTACGCTCAATGATTTTTTTTGATTTTTGCTGTCTGCTTGAGATATAGTTTTTTTATCCGTTTCTGATTCATGATAGCAAGGGACGGCAAAGAATCAAAATTGAATCCAAATTAGCGTGGAACATGGGCCAGAAGCAATACCGTATTTTCTCTATTAAACCCCCATGGGGGATTATTTTTCAACCCCCGAAAAATCTTGAAATTGTAAATCAAAAATGGCCCTAACTCTGAAATCCTAGTCAAAAAAACGAGGGGTGGGGGTTTATTAGAGAGTGGGGGATTAATAGAGAAAATACGGTATGCTGAATTATCGTCAGTGGTCGCTTTTCATTATTTCTTTTTCTAAAATGCTGCGTTAATTATTTTTGAAAATTTTAAAAGTTCGAAAGTTTTCGTGTTTAAGTTCCCGAAAACTAAATCGACAAGGCCAGGAGCTATGTATACAATATATTTTTACTTATTTTGAGAACACCGATTTTTTAAGATACTTATTTCAGGAAATATACCTATTTTGTATAGTAACATAAATAAGTGAAATGTTAAAAAAACTAGCAACCATGCCTATCGACCATCTTGATCCAACTATCAATATTAAAGTGGGTGAGACGCCAGCATCCTTGAACAATTTGTAGACCTTAAAATTTCCAACTTTAGTGTTCAAAGTTTATAAAAATTACAAACCGTATCGTTACTGCTCATTTTTCGCAATTTTCACCTTAGAAAATGTTTCCTTTTCAAACAACTTTTTAAAAATTATATATGGCAATAAAATTCATAGATCTGTTTTAGAAATAAAAACAAATTACAAGAATTTACTGTAAGAAGCAAATTTCTCACTTTTTGTAATTAGACGTTGTGGCCTGTTTCATCTCAATAATGAGTTGAATCTGTGTGATGTAATTTATTTTAAATGTCAGGTGTTAAATAAAACTTACAATTAAAGTGGCAATTAAAGTAGTCTACATCGCCCTTGAATTATTAACACTGTCTGACTCATAATAAAATTTTCGAAAATCAAATATACCGTATTTCTTCTAATAGCGTGCATGCCAGTTTATTTTCCAATCACCTCCGAGGGTGCCCGTTTATTAGAGACTGCCCGACTATTGGAGATTGCCCGCTTATTAGAAGAAATACGGTAGATCGAGTTCGATTTTTTCAAATTTAATTATTTTTCCAAATTACGCTATATTAGCGGAGACATTAGGCCCATTAGCTTACTAAAAACACAAAATTTTCACTGTTTTGGGGTTTCATTAAATCGCCATTTTTTGGTCACTGAAGCTGGGCAAAAAGAGCCTCTAAATGCATTTTCGATCAAGAGTCTTGCTCGGAATTATGTCTAAGGTAAGTGAGTGCGCGCATCTCTAACCGACCAAGCCCCCTGCCCCCCCCCTTCGTCGGCGCAGGGGGCTTGGTTGCTTGGGGTTGAGATGCGCGCACCCACATACGTTAGACACAAATCACTCGAAAGTTACTCTGGATGCATAAAAAATGTATGCATACCAGAGTTTCTTTATGCGGTAGGCCCCAGTTAACAAAACTGTGTTCAAATTCCATCTTTTTGGGGTCAAGGTACCCTCAACATCTGATTTACTAAGTTATAATAAACAGAAAAATAAGAAAATTCAAGATTTAAAAAAAAATCGACTTTTTATAGAAAAAAGTAGGTGAAAATACCTTTGTTATCGTGTTCAACGTGTAGAAAATGCTTAAGAATGGTTAAAATAGTGTTTTAAAAAAGTTCAAAAAAAAATTTCATTTGGGGGGGTGTGGTTCATACTCCGGTAGCGCCGCTTTTTCGATCAAGAGTATTGCTTCAATTCATATCGCAGGTAAGAATGTACTCCCTTTAAGGATAGGGATTGCCAGTTGCTCATCGTGGTCTTTGAATGTTAACGGCCGCCCATTTCTTGGAAGCATCTTCTTGAACTTTCCCGCTGGCGACGAATACCTAAACAATAAAAACAAAATCAACAAAGAAATGAGAAAAGCCAATCTTCTTACTTGATGACGTGTAGAGAAGTTTCCTGTTTCTTCCAGTCGCGCACAGAGCTGACATCTACACCGAACTTCGTAGCTGCCTTGTGATTGTTGTTCTCCCTAACAAATTTGACGAAATTCAACTTGAACTCCGCTGTGTAAGATTTGCGAATTCTCGGCGCCTTCACTTCTTCCTGTTCATCCTCAGAGCTGTTGTAGTTAGCGAGTAGATCCATCGACACTGAAACAGATACAATAAGTTAAAGTAAAAAACACAATACAGTATACAACTGTCTTTTGATAAAACACAACAAAAAGAGAAAAGAAGCGACTCGAATGGTTAAAAATGTTCCGAAACATTTCGACACGTTTTGTCTCGAAGAGAAACATTTCAAGCGAAACATATTTGGCGAGGGCAGGGAGAGAGCGGGGGGAGAGCAGAGGGCTATTTTGGAAGGAGGGTTATTTTAGAGGAAATACGGTATTTTAGTGACTTCAATACCCTCGACCTTACTTCTTGCACTTTCTTTCTACGGTTTTGTATCATGGACATATGTTTTTTTTTAAATTGCGAATGTTGAAGTTTTGTGCATTAAATAGTTGGCGCTTATTGAAAACACATTTTTGAATTTCAAAAATTTGCTTTACTCCCCCTTTGATATTTTTGCCAAATAAATTTTTTATTAAAATGATGACTTGATTGACAACAAACAACGATTTTTAAAAAAATTTTTTACAGAATTGTTTCCTATGCTCTGATAAACATTTTTTGAAAAATCGAAAAGATATGATTTTTTGAAGAAAAAAAATTATGGGCAAAGTTAAGAGGGACAAAAAATTGGGCCACCCTGTATTATGCGATGATTTCTATAATCAGGTTCCTGGGATATGGTCAATCAAAGTTCAGTACTCATTTTCTGGTCGATTTTATAAAACAATACTTTCTCTCACTCTTCACTCTTTTATGCACGCCCATTTTGATAGCTGAAACTTATTTGATATAACCCGCTTAAAATAAGAACTGAAAAACAACTTCAAGTTCATACAGCATTAATGTTTTACATAAAATTAAAAAATTTGAATTACTTAAAATTAATTAATTAAAAAACCAGCTCAAGACTTGTCAACGGCTTAGTAAATTTAAGTGGCAACGCACTTATATAGTTGTTAAAATTTGCATAACATTTGAAAATCATTGAAGCTTCAGACGAAAAGTTTTAACATCAAGTGAATTTTGTGAGCGTACAAGTACTCTGCACAAAATGTATAGGAAATGGTAATTGGAATCAGCAAGTACAAAAAACCACATTTTGCGAGATTTGCAGGCCACATCGAACGCTAGCTTTCGCTCCGTTTCAGTTTGATCAAACAGCGGTTGACTGCAAAATTGTGACTAATAACCCACTTGAAGCGTTTATTGATGGGTTGCTGCACAAGCTGAACCCAAAATTTCAAAGCATGTGTTACGCTCATAATGGAGGAAAGTTTGATAATCTTTTTGTGTTTAAAGAAATTTTGCGTACTGGAGGACTTGCACGAAGCGTCAAGTACGACTATGATCACTTTATGATGCCTAACGGTAAAACGGCAGGTGAAATCAGACGACGTGATGAAGTACGCTTAGAAAGACTCAAGCAAACCGTTGACGTTGAGGTATACTGGGAATGCGAAATACATGAAATGCTACTCACAAATATTGAGATGTAAGCTTTTTACAAAAATATATTGGACACCTCACCTATAAATCTTCGCAACTACTTTCATGGAGGCCGTGCTAGAGCCATAAAGCTTTACGAAACTGCGTTTAATGACGTTAAGACGCAGAACCGAAGAATTTACTGCAAAGACTACAACTCTTCGTATCCATTCACAAACATGACAACTAACCACCCTGTCGGATTTCTTGATGTAGTACATATTGATCAAATCAATTGGGATGTAAACAGGACCAAATCCGAAGATAACATTTACATAGGTGTTCTCAAAATTTTAATTTCACCTCTTGCAAACAATACTCTTGCCCCTTTTTTGCCAACGAAGCTAGACCAAGAGGCAAGGCTGCTTTTTTGTAACTGTAAAAAGTGCGGAAAAATACCCAAAAGGAGGACATATTGACAACTACGAGTGTCCTCACTCAACATTAGATGTTTGTCACAGTCTGCACTGGTATAGAAGTCGACTACGCACTCTCTGTTAGGTACGCTCAGCACGAAGAGTAGCCGTTCCGCACAAGTAAAAAGAAGAAAGAATCTCCAGTAAAATCTCATTGTTGTATGTTATGTTGTCCTGCGTGTGTAGGTAATAAAGTATCGACAAAGACTTGTGTGGATAGTTCGTCTTTTAAAAACCTTACTTAAGCTAAATACGGAAGTCAGGTCCAAGTATATCTGGAATGCTGTTGAAATGAATCCAAATAAGAATTTTTACTAAAATGCAATTTATGATTCTTTTTTCTCAACTTTAGTTAAAAAACATGATAGAATACCTTTAATTCGAACATTCACCTTGCTCCTCTAAGTTAAAAAAAGTCAAATTGTATTTTGAAGACCAAAACCATCTTTTTGCGTGGATAGGATTTTTTTGTGTCAAAAATGAAAAAATTAAAAAAAGTTTAGTATCAAACAAAACGGCCGCTCAAGGGCTATAAAAAAATTCACGACAATAAGTAAACAAAAAGTTTAGTATTGAGCAATTTCAAAATTTAAAAAAAAAATTGCGCCACCCTGTACCACAATTTAGCCTTTTTGTTATTAAAAAGAGACTTTGAAGGGGCATTTTTACTAATTTGTAAATCATGTTTAAACGACTCCTGAGTAATTTTTAATATGTTTAAAACGATAAAAAGGTTATTTTTAGAGATGATGGCTTGACCTTTTCGGGACGGGACGGGTGAGAATTCAAATTTAAAAATTTCGGGACGGGACGCGGGACGGGACAGGTCAAAAACTTATATCGGGACGGGACCCCGGGACAGGGAAGATTTTCGGGACGGTCATAAAAATTTCCGATCGGGAATTTCAATCCTATATGCTTTATTCATACTTAAATTTGCAGACGTTTGACATTCTTCCGTTCCATTCACGTTTGTTGTGCTTCCTGTAAGATCTGATTCATGGTACAGTCAACCCTCAATATAACGGCCCGCAGTGGGACCGGCTGTGGAGGGACGTTATACCGAGGGTCCGTTATATCGAGGGTTGACTGTAATTACAAGTTAAAGGTAGCTGTTGAAAAATTGAATTTTTTCGGGACGGGACGAGACGGAATTTAAATATTGTTTTTCGGGACGGGACACCGGGATGGGACAGGTGCCAAAAAATTTCCCGGCGGGATTCCGGGACGGGACGATTCTCTAAAATTAACGGGACAGGACGGAATTGTCCCGTCCCGTCACTATCTCTAGTTATTTTCGAACAGTTTTTTACATAAACAATGGATTTAAAAAAAATGTTTGACCAAAATGTGACTTTTTGCCTTGGGGAACCAAGGTAAATCACCCTAAAGTGTATCCAGATACCTTAAAATATAGTATTTGAACATAGTTTTGTTGACTGAAGCCTATTGCATAAAAAAACTCTGGTATGCATACATTTTTCATGCATCCAGAGTCACTTTCGAGTGATTTGTGTCTAAGGTATGTGGGTGTGCGCATCTCAACCCCAAACCACCAAGCCCCCTGCGCCTACGAAGAGGGCGCAGGGGGTCAAACAAGCCAAAATAAATAGTGTGCCACCAGGTGGGGTCGAACGTGTACACGATTTTGGACCATCAACCATAAACGCTTAAAAAGTGGATTGAAGAAATTTTTAGTCACACTTAGTTGTAGCGCTGTTCATAAGCTACAAAACCAAATTTACAGAATGATTTAAAAAAACTGAGTGTGAATAAATTGTTTATTAAAAAAACATTTTTTATAAAAATGACTAAAATCAATTTTTTTTAAATTTTCGTACAAATTATAGACATTTTCAAACAATAAATTTATACAAACATAAATTCTTCAATATATGGAGCATGTAGAGATTTTAGATCAAGAAT
Organism: Ditylenchus weischeri; assembly: GCA_029231635.1. Lineage (NCBI taxonomy): Eukaryota > Metazoa > Nematoda > Chromadorea > Rhabditida > Anguinidae > Ditylenchus > Ditylenchus weischeri. The sequence goes on from JAMRYI010000075.1 coordinate 67,452, forward strand.
ATTGTGGAGAAGTATGTGAATTTTCTTCAGCCTTTGAATCTAAAGTATATAAGTAAGCTTTATTTCATTTAAAACTAAAAAAAATACTTACAGATTTTAGAAGACAGGGAAAGATGGAAAGTATTTCGCTATACTTTTTTGCGCCTTCTAAAACACCCATTTTTGCTTGAAGATGGTGCAAGAGAATCTTAGAGTATCGTTCAGTTTCTTTTTCTAGTAGATCTCTCTCTTCTGAGTTTATACCTTCGACTGCTGAATTTTTAATTTTTGTGCTTTCATTTTTATTGAATTTACGCAATAAAATTACTACTTTTTTAAAACCAAAATTCTCTAGTCATATACCTGACCTTTTTCCTATGTCTTTTTGGGCTGGCTCAGCCTGAACTTGCACTATAAAGTTTTCTTAATGGCAAAAAGTTACGCGCTAAATTTGGAAGATTGCTGTGTCCTTAAGACCTGGATTCCTAGGCTCAGGATGCACACAAAAAAAATACTGAAAAATCACTTAAAAACTTTAAAAATTTTCGACTGCTGTATATCAACATCTAAAAACGTGTTTTCTACCAGTTTCACGGCATAAAAAATAGTTTTGAGCACTTCAAACCGCGTTTTCGGATTTCCGGTAAAGTGTAGTTCAGCCAAAACTTCTTTCTTACACGTGTTAGTGAAGCATTCAGAAATATTTTTTGGTGAGATGTAGCAAAAAAAAGTGCGGCTGTGTGAAATAACCAAAACATTATTTTCAAAAGCTTAAGAAATTTAGTAGTACAAACAGTTTAATTAAACTTATTAACTACCTGAGTTTGAGAAGATTATTGCTTTAAGCAATACATATTCTTCCACTGTTAATCCTATACGCTTTATGGAATCCATAACAACGGAGAAAAGGTCTGTCTGTGATTTTTTTTCATGTCTAAAAACATTATAATATTTTCGAACATCAACTAATATGCTTAGTAAGGTAGCTGAGGCTGAGGTAGCCGAGGCCCCAGGCTAAGGTTGATAAATCGTCATGAATTGTGTCTATCAAATATCTTTTTATTATTCGCCGCATTTGACCGGTTAAATGAACAGATTTTTGAATGACCTGTTGTTCGTACAACTCTAGCCCGAGTGCATATTTATAAGACATAAATTCAAAATTTAAAATAAGATATCATGGCAATGTTAAAGAAACAAGAAAAACAAATTTGTGGAAAATTTGATTGGGTAAGTAGTGAAGATATTCTTACATTGGTTTCAATACTGCATCAAGAAGCCCTAGCGCTGTCATTTTAATAGGCGTCCATCCGTTGGGAAAAACAAAGGTTTCTTCATTCTGCTCGTAGGAGTAAAAACCATCTGTCAAATTAGTGCACAAAAGAGCTGTGTGCTTAATAAGGGATTCCTAAAAATAGACTTCCACAGTTGAGTTTCCAATGAGCATGCCTTTTTCTATTTTATTCACTGAACTTACTTGTGATTGATATGATAACTTCTTGAAAACTGGGAATGTTTTTGCCATTTCAACACTAAGAAAAACGCAGAGGTTCAAATAGTTTGGCGACTTAGCTGATTTCCATTCTTTTGATATCTCATCAATATTTTTTAGTGGCCAATGTGCTGGCTTCTAAAATTCTTAAATAAACTATTTTTCTAATTGTTTTAAAAAAGTGTATGGAATAAGGTCTGAAATACGTTTTTAAAATTCTCTTTGCAAAAAATGACAATGTCAATAAATTTTTAATTTATAACTTTTATAAATTATTATTTATAAATTTTTAAATTTTTAAAAGCCGATTCCAGTGATTGTTTAGTTTTTCGAATCTTTTTTTATCAACTAGTTGTTCGCTTTGTTTTTAAAACTTTTATTGTTAAAAACACTTCTCCTTTATAAAATCAGATCTCAGTTTTTTCGAAAATTCGAAAATAGTGTTCCGGTACTTGTTAATCTGCTAGTCTTTTTAATTTTTTAGTCTCAAATTTTACATGCATTCAATCAATCTTTAATTGTGTGGAAAGTAGAACAGCAATGAAAGACGTTTGAGTCCATCCTAACGTTCGTTGGCCTACCCTTGCCTAAGCCGAAATGCGTAAGTAGTCTTTTAAAGACTACTCCTACTTGAATTAGTATTCGCAATACAGTCGACTCTCGTTATAACGACCCGCAAGGGGCCTGCTAAAAATGGGTCGTTATAACGAGAGTCGTTACATCGAGAGTCGTTATATCGAGCTACAGTCGACTCTCGTTATAACGACCCGCAAGGGGCCGGCAAAAAATGGGTCGTTATAACGAGAGTCGTTACATCGAGAGTTGTTATATCGAGCTATAAAATACACTTGGACCAACCAAATGAGTTTTATTGGGTCGTTATATCGAGCGGGTCGTTATATCGAGCGTCGTTATAACGAGAGTCGACTGTATAAAATACACTTGGACCAACCAAATGAGTTTTATTGGGTCGTTATATCGAGCGTCGTTATAACGAGAGTCGACTGTAATACTTTTTTTCACAGGGGACCAGCCGAACAAGTACCAGTGCTCCATGTAAGTAGAATTTTTTGTGTATACAAGATTTACCACATAAATATCTGCATAGGCCAATTCATTGTGATCTGATAAAATCAAATCCTTCAAAGTCCAGCTGTCCGAAATAGCCGATGTACAAATAGTGGTTTCTCTTAGTTTCTTTATTTTAGATTCTACAACCAACAGTGTTTGTAGTTGGTGATTTTCCAAACTTTCTTCAGCAACAAACAACACCTAGATATGAACATTTTTAAAGTTATTTAAAGAATCTAACATAATTTCACAAAGTTAATTGAATTTTGAACTAATTTTTTTATTGTTTTTTGCTTTTGTCAAATTGGTCGATTTCGTAGCTGTTCAAGGCTGACGTAACTGGAGCTTTCTGGAAAAATTCTAACACTATAAGTTTGAAAAATCAATTTAAATTGTTTTAAGTTCTTTGTGCCTTTTTTAAATAATAATTTGAATAAATAATTTAAAGACATTTTTTGTAATTTTGGACCAGTTCACATAAACTTTTGTTTCATCATTTCTGTTCTGGGTTTTTTGGAAAGATTAGCAGGGTAAGGCACAGGCAAGCTCGGAGCCGGGCCGGCTAAGCCTAAAATTTTAGGCCCATAGTCCCGCAATCTGCGATCATTACTGACCATCATTGATTTCAGGGTATCAGTCAATACCTGCTTTTTCAATACCTGCTTAACGTTACCCAAATACAGGGTTTGTACTTTTAAAAAAGGTTTATAATTTTTTCGAGACACTAAATCGTTTTTATTTTTGAGGTTTCACGTCAAAATCATTTTTTGCTTCAAAGTAGCACTAAGCACTGGATAAAATGGCTTTTTTCACTAACAGTAGTCAAAATATACTTTTTGTAAAGTTTCATTCCCATCCCATGCTAAATACGACCAACTGCATAGATGGTTAGTGTTAATTAAGTATCTGGGTAATACTAGGGTTGGGAAAATACCGGTATTTTGTTTTTCAGGTATTTATACCGGTATTTAATACCGGTAACCGGTATTTTTCGGTATTTATTACCACTGATGCTAAGTAAGGTAAATCAAAATTCAAACAGTGAAAGACAGTCAAACACAGTCAGAGAACAAGTGATAGACACCAAGACAAGTTTTATTAGCACATAACACTCAATCAAACTGGTTAAACAACTTAACATCCTCCAACTCTTATGTTTCTTCTATTAATTCCAAAACTTCTTCTTCTTCACCCGCCGATTCATCGCTGCTGGTTTCCTCCAATGTTCGCTATCTAGTAGCCGGCTTGAATAGAGGCGCACATTCCAACAAAAGGTTATGTTTGATAAACGTAGTCTTTGAGGCAGTGTCCACGTTCATCCTAAAAAGAGAGTTAGTAGACAAAAAACAATCCTTAATGATGAATACCGGTTACGAAGCTTGGTTCCGCCACGATGGCTCCAGTTTCTTTCTGTAGGCGCTGCTGTTATCGGTACATTATGGAGCATTTGGACAACCTTTGACAACAGAGTATCAGAGAACCAGGCCTTCCACCAAGTGAGAGCATCTATTGTTTTCACAGCGTCCCATGTGTAGATTCGATTTTTTTTTGAGAAGACTCCAGTTCCGGCCAACCACTGAGTCCATTCAGTCATTACGTGAAACAGAATGCTATTCAACATTAACAATAAAATCTAAACCTGTTACTTCTTGTTCTCTACCGGCAAACACTGGGTTCAGGCACTTTTTCGCAAGGAGCTTAATCGCCTTTTGCTTCTCATCATTTATCAGCGATTGCACTAGATCCGACGGCTCAAGAAAATCAAGCAAGTGAGCGACTTCTGTTCTTCCGAATTACAGTCGACTGAATAGAATCTGAATAAGTCATTGAAGTAAAGCTCTTAAAAAATGTTCTCCTACGTTTAAAAGCTCGTCCTACAAGTCCTCATAAAATCCACTCTCCTCATTAATACTTTTGACTCCGAAAAAAAATTCGACCAAAATTAAGCCCCGGATTGTTTTCCACTTGATGAAACTTGATTATTTATTAGTAAAATCATTACGAATCATCTGCTATATAAAGGCATCAAAAACTTGCAAAAAAAAACAAAAAAACATATAAAAAGAAACACATAATTCGAAAATTTAGCAAAACAGTTAAAAAACACAATGCCAAGGCGTATTTGACAACATATAAGGTTTCGACGCTCTGTGCTGGGCAGGGATGTGCATATACAGCCTATCAGAAGAAAAATAGGCCGTTTTTAGGATTTTTTGACGGCTTATTTTAGGCCGTATAGTCCTATTTTAGGGCACGGCCTATTTAGGCAGTATGCCGATTTTAGGCCGTTTTCCTATTTTAGTAAACGGTCTATTTTAGGTCTGTGCCTATTTTGGACGGGGTACTTTTTTAGTATTATTGAGTAATCTACGCTTTTTAATTGGTTTGAATCAAGATCTTGCTTTTGCTACGCATAAAAATGTTTTGTACACAACGCTTGCGTAAAATTAGCATTGAAAAATCAATGGGTTTTTTTTTTAATTGTCAAATCTGTTATATAGCAAGCACATTGTTATTTTTGAATGGCTTAATTCGAAATGCTACTTTACACTTGCCCGGTCATGCGTAGTAATTGCTGCAAATATGCTACAAATTCTAAATTCCGCTTAAGACAATAAATATTAGGACAATAAGACAATAAAGTGTAAAGTAGCGTTTCGAATTGAGCCCTTCAAAAATAACAATGTGCTTAATGATATAACAGGTTTGGCGATTTTTAAAAAAAACTATTGATTTTTCAATGCTAATTTTACGCAAGCGTTGTGTACAAAACATTTTTATGCGTAGCAAAAAGCAAGATCTTGATTCAAACCAATTAAAAAGCGTAGATTACTCAATAAAACTAAAAAAGTACCCCGTCAAAAATAGGCACAAGCGTGAAATAGGCCGTTTACTAAAATAGGAAAACGGCCTAAAATCGGCTTAAATAGGCCGTGCCCTAAAATAGGACTATACGGCCTAAAATAAGCCGTCAAAAAGTCCTAAAAAATAGGCCGTATATGCACATCCCTGATGCGGGGTGTCTACCTAGAAATTGCACCCAGTAAACGATACGATAATACAGAATGCGCTCGTGCCAAAATAAATAAACAAAAAATACTAACTAATACAACATGAAAATGAAAGACGATTTTGAAAAATTGTTTGAGATTAAAAAAATCGTAAATTTGTTACTGTAAAACTTTGCAGGCTTTTCGGCGCTGCGCTTGGGCCCAAAAAGATCGCTACAAAATAAGTTAATAATAAATTCAATATTGTTTGAAATATGTTGATAAGATCGAGCAGATCAGGGTTCCAAAACTGCAGTCGGCAGCTCGATTTTATATTTATTTTTAATTTATAATATATTTTTCCATCCCTGCCTTTTAGCTACAAGATGACACTAACTGTGAAATATTTTAATGAAGGACAAAACGTTATGGCCATTTCCGAGTGAAATATAAAGGCGTATAAAATGATTGTACACGAAGATTAGACACATTAAACAAGTTTAAATTAGGGTTGGATTCAGTCGGTTAACCGAAAGCCGGCCAATAAACCGAAAACCGGGTTCAGAAAAACCGGGAAAACCGAAAACCGGTATTAAAAAACACCGGTTTTTTCGGTTTATTGTCAGTTGCCTTGAAAAGAAAATTAATTTTTTTTTCTGCAAATATCATTACTTATTTTTATTTATTTTATTATTTTTAATGTAAAATCAAAGCGACGTTCAAAGTATTTTTCGATTACTCAGCAATATTTAAGAATCTTTTCTGCAATTTATTGTGTGCTATTAAGGCATAGCTGAGTCATTATTCGCAAAACAGCGACTGACGTCAAAGAAAAAAAGATATCTTTTCCTGGTGGAGAAAAAACAAGGAGCGTTTTCTATTCATCGCTAAAGGTGCGAGAATTCCCCTATCAGTGCCGTCAACTTCTGTCAGTAGCGAGCGAACCTTCTCTATTGCCGGCCTTGTTTACTCAAATACGCTCAGAAATCGGTAATCAATTGAACTTGTAAAAACAATAAAATAAGGTACTCTTTATGATGCATGGATGCACTGCTGAGATGCCGATTTTGATTAAGGCTAATTTGAACAAGCTGAAGCTAGCTTCTTCAGTGGTTACAGATGTGGAAGAAATAAAAAAATACACATCAGATTTAGAAGATCCAGAAGATATTCCAGAAAAATGCGTTTTGACAAAAAAAAACCGAAAACCGGCCGGTTAACCGGGTTGCTGACATAAAACGAAACCGAAAACAGGGTTTGAAAAAAAACAGTTTTTTTTAAACCGACAGATCCAAAAAAACCGACCGAATCCAACCCTAGTTAAAATCATAAAAAACACTATAGAAAATAATTATTCAAGAACTATATAAGATTTGAAAAAAAATCAAGATTTTAAACTCAAAATTATTACACCATTAAATGCAGCAAACCTTTGTGGCTATCGCATTTTCATTGTGAAATTTTTCCAGTAGCAAGCGTCGCTTTTTTAACAGCTTAGCAGCAATCGTAAAAATATCAAAATTTTTTGGTAGCTTTATAGCCAGCGGATTCATGCCCATCAGAATACTACGGTCAAATCTACAAGCTCGACATTTGACAACTAAAACAAAAAATTGTACTTTTTAAAAATTTTACGGTAATCACCATGCGACAGGTCAGTTAGTGTATTTTCAGAGCAAAAAAGTTGCTTTCCTGATAAAATAGACTGTCGAAAAGCAAATTTGCAACCTTAAAAAATTTTTTACAGTACTTTTTTGTAAATAAAATAGGAGACCTACCATAGCAGCTAGGAATATCATAATGCAAAAAACTTGTACGATGTCCACAAACAAAGCATTTTGTTGACAAATTTTGCAAAGCCTTATTAAAACTGTTACTTTTCATAATTTTTATAGATAAAAACCAATATATAGTTATTTAATAAATGAATTACCTAAAGTAGTAAATGATATTGACATTTATTTAACAAATTTTTAAAAATCGGTGAAAGATTAATAAAAAGTGTTTCTGAAAAGTTGAGGTGCTGAAACATTTTTTCAAATAATTAAATTTAAAATATTTGAAATTTTACTAGACATGATCAAAATTTTCTAGGATTAAAAATAAAAAAACGATATTTTTCGAAAATATAATAACTTTATCGATAATAGTTTCAAGGCCATCTTGATAAAATTGTATTATCGTATAAATTTTAGTACTTACAAGCGGCTCATCTTAGAAAACGAAGGGTCATTGTCAGAGGCTTAGCCAGAAGTTTTTTAAGGGGAGATGGGTATTGGTTTCTTACAACAACTTTTTATTAAAATAAAACAAAATTTTCGCTGTTTCAAAAAGCAAAATAACGTGTGATTGTTTTGGCTTGCGCTTACATCTAAAGTAAGAAACGGACTAAGAAGTGTTTGTTTAAAGACTTTGTAAGTTTTATGTAGGTTACCAAGGCTAAAGTACCGAGTTCCTAGTTCGCCGAAGATCACGTTTTAACCATATTTTTACACGTTTTAGTTTCTGAAACATATGGAAAATGTGTTTTTAGGGCCCGGAAGAGCATCTTTGGAAAATAGCATTTTTGGCCAAAATTTTACTTTTTGCCTTGGGGGACCAAGGTGAGGCACTCTAAAAGGGTATCCAGAAACCCTAAAAAGATGGAATTTGGACAAAGTTTTGTTAACTGGGCCCTACCGCGTAAAGAAACTCTGGTATGCATGCCTTTTTCATGCATCCAGAGTCACTTTCGAGGGATTTGTGTCTGAGGTATATGGGTGTGCGCATGTCAACTCCATGCCCCCTGTGCCCCCGAAGGGGTCGCATGGGGCTTGAGAGTTAGAGATACCTCAGACATGATTCCGAGAAGTACAGGGTTGGCCAAATTTTTCCGACTATTTGTTTTGGCCATGACTTTTGTAATTCGCGATGTTTCGACGAGATCTTTTTTTGTACTAGTTCGGTTTAGACAACCCCCCCCCCACCCCACGACAAAATTTTTGCAACGTGACCCAAAAACATTTATAAATATTTTCTGATAAAAAAATTTAAACTTTAAAAAAATTTTAACTTTAGCTCATCAAAGGTAGATGGTTTTTAGGGTATTTCAAGGTCATTATTTTTGTCATTTATTTATTACATTTTTAGGCTCAGGCTTAGGCAAAGGTCGGCCAGCGTATGTTAAGACAGACTCAAGCATGTTTTCTTATTGAAAAAAGTAATGAAAACACGTTTGAGTCCGTCCTAACATACGCTGGTCTACCTTTGCCTAATCCTGAATATGGTGAATATCCAAAAAATGACCCTGAAGTACCCTAAAAAGACCATCTACTTTTGATGAGTTAAAGTCGAGATTTTTTTAATTTTAAATTTTTCGATTAGAAACTGTTAAGAAATGTTTCTTGTATCGTATTGAGCACAGAAAAGTAGCTAAGAACGTGTTTTCAGGTCACCTTTCAAAAAATTTTCAAAATTTTTAAAATTTTTTAAAATTTCACACGATTTTGGATGAACCAGGAATTCGGCACTCGTGCCGTTACAACTATTTAGGGCTAAAGTTCCTTTTATGCACTCCTCCCAAAAGTGTGTTTTGACCACTTTTTCGAGCTTTTCAAACTGTAATTAGTCTAAAAAACATGTTTTAGGTGGGGGTGAATTTTCGAAAAAAAAAGTTTTGACAGGAAAAAACCAAAATTTTCATTTTTTGCTTTTTTTTGTTCGTAAAAACAGGGGAAGGGGAAAAGTATATATCCATAAAAGTGTATACAACCCTTTCCTTATCCCTTGCAATAAGGAGCAAGTTAGGTCTTTGGCCTCGAAGCGGCCAAACATACCTAAAATCTAGGATACCTGGTTTATCCTAAATTTTAGCCATGGGTGGATTTTTTTATTTTCTGGGGTATGAACCAACCCCGAAAACACAATTTGTATACCCGTAGGCTTGTTGTTAAAAATATCGGAAATGAAATTACAGAAATTTAAAGAGCAAAAAAAATGCAAAAATAAAAAAAATAAAAATTTTGGTCAAAAAGTCGAATTTTCCTGTCAAAACTTTTTTTTTCAAAAATTCACCCCCACCTAAAACATGTTTTCTAGACTAATTACAGCCTGAAAAGCTCGAAAAAGTGGTCAAAACACACTTTTGGGAGAAGTGTATAAAAGTAACTCCTGCCCTATTAGGTAACCTTTCAACCTCTGGATAAGAGGTTGAATAGAGAATCACAATGGTCGGTGCTGCCATGGTGACAACGAAATTCGCAAAGCTGAGATGTTTTAAAGGCAAAGAAACTTTTATCGCATACAAAGATAATCGCAAATCGTAGATGACAGGTAATATTATAGACAAGCTGGTTTAATTAAATCTTAATTTTAAACATGGATCAAAGTAGAACAACAAGTTTTATGGTACTTGGTACCTATCTCTAAGTGTTTCTACATTTCTCTAAAGTCAAAAATAGAAATCTTCAATTAACGTAAAGAATGAAAAGGCTTGGTTACTTAAAAACACTAAATACTCATAAACATAGATTCTTATTAACATACACCTCAGACTAGTGACTTCATTAAAAGATATTAAATAAACAGAAATAAACTACAAAGCAAGGAACAGACTTCAAAGCAAGAAGCAAAAACAAAAACTACAAGCAATATAAAAAGTTTTGATTGTGAGTCTTCTAATAGCAAAAAATTAAAAATTAAAAAAAATTAAAAATTCGGTCCAGTTTGAGATACTAACATAGAAAAATAGCGATTTCTTTCACATATTATTTTTTATTTGTGCTTTTTTAAATTTTCAACAGCCGGAAAATCAATATAAAATGCTTACTAAAGAGAGAGAAAGAGAAATATAGCGAAAAGTAATTAAATTTGGTAAGTTTAATGGCTAAGTTAGAATCTGAATAATAGTGCGTAAAGGACCAGACTTGTTGATGACAATGAAAATTTGGCAAATAAAAAAGCGCGCGAGACAATTTTTTTATGCCTTAATGTTTGACAATAATTTTTGAATTTTTTAATTTTTGCGTGGTGGCAGCAATAAGTAATGTAAAACACCAATAACTAAGTAAGTAGCCTAGTTAGCTCAGTGGTAGAGTTCTTACAGCATTCCCAGTAGGGTTGGTCCCTCCCCGTGATTATCGATTTGGGGAGGGATTTCAGAGAATTTTCGATGCGGGGAGGGACGCGGGGACGGGAAGAGCTGATTTTGATGCGGTGAGGGACGCGGAGACGGGAAAGGGAGTAAAAAATACAAGGCGGGCCAAAAATATCTCTGCCATTTCAGAAAAATTAGGCTACGTAAATTTGGCTTTATAAAACATGCCTGCGAAAACCGCGAAAAATAACCCAAAAATTACGATTTTTCGATCTTGCGTGAAGAGAAATAGAACAGGATAGAAAAATTTTTGATGCGGGGAGAGGCGGGGATAAAATTAGATAAAGGTGGGGATGCGGGGACGGAGAGCGCACTTTTTTGATGCGGGGAGGGATGCGGAAACGGGGACAGCATGTTTTTCGATGCGGGAAGGGAAGGATAAAGTGCGCGGACGGAGCCAACCCTAATTCACAGTAATGACGCGGGTTCGCACCATTGGTAACTGAGCTACATTTTTTGATGATTGAAATGTTGATATATAAAAGATATCGCCAAACAGTTACGGCATAAAAAAGTGTCTCGCGCGAGTTATTTAATGGGTTATTTATCGGTCATCGCGTATAATTTTTTAATTAAAAGTGTAGACAGGCAAAGAAAAAAACACAATTACAAAAATACTTAAATAAAAGATTAATTAAATTTAATGACCACTATGACACATTTGTACCCTTTACTTTCATTCCCGTTTCACTTGCCTTTTAAAGACCATGGTGTTTGCGCGCAGCGGCATGTGCAAAATTTGCATTGGCGGGGAACAGTTCTCTTTCGTGGGTCGGGGTCGTTCGAAATCATTCAAAAGAGTACAGTGAGAGACGAAAGATAACTGTCCCTCGCTAATTCAAATTAAAAGTTCAGCGTCGACAGAAAGTGCATCAGAAGTTGAATCAAGCAAGAGGTTGAGCTAAAGCAAAAAGTGTAAGATTTTTATTTATTTTTGCTCGTTTCATTTCTATTCTTCTGCTTCTTCGACACTTCCAGCGACACTCACTTGGTAAGTGAAAAAAGCTTGATGCTGGGGCGGCAAGTTTTGCACAAGCTTCTGGATGTGGAACTAGTGAAATGGATGAGAGAGAAACGTGAAAAGAAGCAGCCTGTGTCTTGTAAGATCATCATAAACCAATAAAATGACTTGTTCCGTGGCAAGGAATTGAAGGTATTATTTTTAACTTGTTTTTTTTTGGAACCAGTAGAATATGAGACCACTTTCAGATATCTGTTGGATGGCTTGACAAGTTCCTTAAGCGAAATAATTTCGTTCTACGTACTACTGCACAGAAGCCACCAGAAAATTATGCGGAAGTGGTCGCTAGATTCATCATCCATGTAGAACAGCTGCGCAAGAAGAGGTACTCCTGCACAATATGCGCCCCAACATTTTTTGAATTTTCGGGCCCTAGAATTCTTTGTTTTTATGTAATTTATTTATACAAATAGCTTTATTTATTCATCTTCGAACACGTCATAATTCGATTCAGAATCAATAAATTGGCGAACCTCTTATGAATTCTACGGCCCAAAAATTCAAAAAAATTTTGGGGCGCATATTGTGCAGGAGTTCCCAAGAAGACGAAATTCAGCCATGTGATTGCGATGGACGAGACCGCTGTGTGGTTTGACTGTCTTGATGGCCGCTGCATTGAAACAAAGGGTGCCAAAGATGTAAGAATTTCTATTTTGTAGAATTGCATCTAGCTTTTTGTTCCGGGTGACTCTCGTAACAACCGACCATGAAAAAATGAGGGTGATAGTTTGCTTAGGATGGAACGAAAGCTCGTTAACCAAAAACGCCCTGTGTCGAAGATAGAAGATGAATTTAAAGGTAAACTGATTGTGAACTCGTATGGCTCTGTTTGGATGGATGAAGATTTTCTGTGCAACGTGACAAAGGCTGGCTGCATATTTTCAAGCAAACGACTATTGGTGTGAGATGCCTTTGCTGCGCACAAGATGGCAGTTCTGAAGGAACTGGGCGTTGAAGCAGCAATTATCTCTGCGGTTGTACAAAATTTATCCTGATCGAAACTGAATTTTGAATCCAAGGTCCATATTTGCCTCTATGTTCTTCCTTAATAAGTTGTAGGTCACCTCAGCTGTTTCTCAGTTCCGGCTCACACACCGAAATGTGCACTTGCATTTGGAAAGAGCGTGTGTAAGTCTTTGTGACTGGCTTGCAGATCTCAGCTATATGTCTCACCTGAAACACAAGATTGCCTATTGGTCTTTCATTCTGGTCTCTTAATAAGAGACAGCTCTTCTGCCCTTTCGGCATTAGATTAATCAAGGCAACATTACTAAATGTGCACTCTATGCTACTTTGGGAAAACATACAGTCCTCCGTTTTGCCAGTCAGAGCTGTGACCTCTGCGCAACCCAATATGCGGGTAATATTGCTTAGAGTTATCATTACTATTATGAACATAAGTTCAGGTTGGAGCCCAAACTTGGGCTTTAGTCTTCCATTTTCTTGATTTTTTTTTAAAATAGACATAGGGCTGTATTCGAAGTAGAAACTCACTGGCGAAAAAGGAAGCATGGTGAGCATGCTTTTCAAAAATATTGGAAGGAAAATGTATCGGATCAGAATTTAAACAAAAAAAAGTTGAGCACAAGAAAGACTGATTAATCGATTTTGTAAATGTATGTAAAAGTGCTTTTCAAGCTCCCCACGATTGATGGTGGTTAATCAGTTGATTATTGATTGGCAAAATATCATTAGCTTTGTGAAAAGTGTTTCTGTATTCTTGCGTAAACAACTTGTTTTTGTGTTGCTCCCACAATTTTCTTCTACTTATTGTAGGAGTGAGGCAAAAGCAACTTCTAGACCAGGCAAAAAGCTTTTTCAAGGCGCGGCTGTGAACAGGCTAAGGCCTCAAATTGATCTTCTTTCGCTACAAGATAACCCTTACTGATATTTTTCGTTTTTAATTCATTCTGTTTTTGCTCACACATATTAAATAGATTTTTGGGAAGCTGTTATTGATGTAGAGGGTGAATATGCTCCAGAATAATATTCAGAAATGTTATAGGCGGACTTGTATTTGGGTTGTTGTTGAATAGTATGCAAATAAAAAAACCGACGTTAATTATGCACCAACCCAATATATAGTGCCTAACCAACTGCTTTAGAAAAAACGGGAACTTTTCGAACACCCGATATAGGCTTTTTTTTCGTTGTTATTGTGTGCTCTTAATTAATTGTACTGATCTCTCTCTAATACTCCACATATAGTGCCTTATTTATTTAACATCTTTTAGGAGAGCTGCTCTATTATGAAATAGTGTTTTGATAGAGATAGGTGCTTTTCCATAAAGAAAAAAGCTTGCTTGAAAATGCACCGAAGCACTGTGGAAAATAATTTCTAAAGTTTTGAAAAACAACTCATAAAAAAGAGATATCGATTTATCGTTTATTGCTAAAATTCTTTTGACTAAAGGTGTAGAAAAAGAAAAGAAACTCTCTTTTACAGAAACCGCAGAAAATATTTTGATAAACTTATTGTTTAAAACCCTAATGACACATTTGCACTCTCTAATTTACTTCCTTTATTTTTTATCTTTAACTTTTTTGCCTACTTTCAGTAACACACCACCACTTCATACTAAAGAAAATGAGGCTTTCCAAAATAATACACCTTTATTTATCAAGCAACTTAACGAAAATAGTTCTAAAAATGATATTGTTTCTATAAAAAAATACTTTAAACACAACTGATTTTGATTTAGTATGTAATGAACCAAATTCTCTACTTTTCCAATCCATAGTAGAAAATAATTTTAACTTATTTGAACAATCTATCCGCTGTGGTGCTGATCTAAACATTAAAAATCTAGACGGCCTTACACCAATTATTTTGTCAGCTTTATTAAGGCAAAAGAGTTCTATAAATTTTTTTGCTAGATTTGGACGAAAGCCTTATTAATTCGACCCGATTCAGTTCCTTAATAGTGGAGTTGTAGGTCACCTCAGCACACTGTTTCTCACGTTCCGGCTCCTGCACACCGAAATGAGTGTTGCACTTGCATTTGGAAAGAGCGTGTGTAAGTCTTTGTGACTGGCTTGCAGACCTCAGCTATATGTCTCACCTGAAACACAAGATTGCCTATTGGTCTTTCATTCTGGTCTCTTAATAAGAGACAGCTCTTCTGCCCTTTCGGCATTAGATTAATCAAGGCAACATTACTAAATGTGCACTCTATGCTACTTTGGGAAAACATACAGTCCTCCGTTTTGCCAGTCAGAGCTGTGACCTCTGCGCAACCCAATATGCGGGTAATATTGCTTAGAGTTATCATTACTATTATGAACATAAGTTCAGGTTGGAGCCCAAACTTGGGCTTTAGTCTTCCATTTTCTTGATTTTTTTTTAAAATAGACATAGGGCTGTATTCGAAGTAGAAACTCACTGGCGAAAAAGGAAGCATGGTGAGCATGCTTTTCAAAAATATTGGAAGGAAAATGTATCGGATCAGAATTTAAACAAAAAAAAGTTGAGCACAAGAAAGACTGATTAATCGATTTTGTAAATGTATGTAAAAGTGCTTTTCAAGCTCCCCACGATTGATGGTGGTTAATCAGTTGATTATTGATTGGCAAAATATCATTAGCTTTGCGAAAAGTGTTTCTGTATTCTTGCGTAAACAACTTGTTTTTGTGTTGCTCCCACAATTTTCTTCTACTTATTGTAGGAGTGAGGCAAAAGCAACTTCTAGACCAGGCAAAAAGCTTTTTCAAGGCGCGGCTGTGAACAGGCTAAGGCCTCAAATTGATCTTCTTTCTGATTGAAAATTCCAACTCGGGGACTCTTAACCATACACCACTCTATGAAATTCAAAGTTATAGTTGAAATTAGAGTTACCGTATTTCCTCTAATAGCTCCCCGGGGAGTTATTTTTTTGGATGCCCGAAAATAGCCATTTTGAACTTTTTACGACAAGCTCTGGTACTGTATGATTAGGATGGAATCAAAGAATTAACATTTTCCGATACATCTTCCTTCCAATATTTTTGAAAAGCATACTCACCATGCTTCCTTTTTCGCCAGTGAGTTTCTACTTCGAATACAGCCCTATGTCTATTTAAAAAAAATCAAGAAAATGGAAGGGTGACCGAACACCACGTAAATTATGAATTAAAAAAGCGTGTTATATGTGGATCTGAACTTTTTTGCACACACTCTAAGTACGTCCACTATGAAGATTCCAAACTTTTGTAAAGAAAGGTATTTGATTCGTACGTGGATTCAAACCTATATAGTAACAAATGTAACCGCCATAAATACATCATAAATAACCCCCCATAAATAACCCGGGTTATTTATGGGGGGTTATTTATGGGGGTTATTTATGACCCATAGTCGATGGTTTACCCTGGTCCCCCAAGACAAAAAGTCAAAATTTTGGTCAAAAAAAAATTTTCCCAAAAAACAACTTTTTATTTAGGAAAATATCACAAAACAGCTTTTTATCATTTTTAGCATATAAAAATTACTTAGAAGACATTTAAACACTATTGCCACGTGGGTAAAAGAAAACCGCCAACTACCGCCCCCAAAACCGAATTAGTTCCGAAAGCGCTAAACCACCGCTACAAGATAACCCTTACTGATATTTTTCGTTTTTAATTCATTCTGTTTTTGCTCACACATATTAAATAGATTTTTGGGAAGCTGTTATTGATGTAGAGGGTGAATATGCTCCAGAATAATATTCAGAAATGTTATAGGCGGACTTGTATTTGGGTTGTTGTTGAATAGTATGCAAATAAAAAAACCGACGTTAATTATGCACCAACCCAATATATAGTGCCTAACCAACTGCTTTAGAAAAAACGGGAACTTTTCGAACACCCGATATAGGCTTTTTTTTCGTTGTTATTGTGTGCTCTTAATTAATTGTACTGATCTCTCTCTAATACTCCACATATAGTGCCTTATTTATTTAACATCTTTTAGGAGAGCTGCTCTATTATGAAATAGTGTTTTGATAGAGATAGGTGCTTTTCCATAAAGAAAAAAGCTTGCTTGAAAATGCACCGAAGCACTGTGGAAAATAATTTCTAAAGTTTTGAAAAACAACTCATAAAAAAGAGATATCGATTTATCGTTTATTGCTAAAATTCTTTTGACTAAAGGTGTAGAAAAAGAAAAGAAACTCTCTTTTACAGAAACCGCAGAAAATATTTTGATAAACTTATTGTTTAAAACCCTAATGACACATTTGCACTCTCTAATTTACTTCCTTTATTTTTTATCTTTAACTTTTTTGCCTACTTTCAGTAACACACCACCACTTAATACTAAAGAAAATGAGGCTTCTCAAAATAATACAGCTTTATTTATCAAGCAACTTAACGAAAATAGTTCTAAAAATGATATTGTTTCTATAAAAAATACTTTAAACACAACTAATTTTGATTTAGTATGTAATGAACCAAATTCTCTACTTTTCCAATCCATAGTAGAAAATAATTTTAACTTATTTGAACAATCTATCCGCTGTGGTGCTGATCTAAACATTAAAAATCTAGACGGCCTTACACCAATTATTTTGTCAGCTTTATTAAGGCAAAAGAGTTCTATAAATTTTTTGCTAGATTTGGACGAAAGCCTTATTAATTCGACCAGTGATTCGCCAAATTATTCACCTCTTGAGATTGCTGTACTGGCTGGAAGGTTGGATTTAGTGAAAAGATGGCTAAAAGATGGTGAAAATTTAAACGTAACAGATGTCAATGGGGACACAGCATTGCATTTAGCTGCAGAAGCGGGTGAAATAGAAATAGCAAAAGAGTTGCTTAAGCGCCCAGAAATAGTCGATCTAAGAAACAATAACAATTTAACTGCTCTTCATTTTGCTGCTGACAATAACCAAAGAGCTATTGTCAAGCTTTTATTAAAAGCTGGAGCAGACGTAAATGCCAAAGGGAATGATCTGTCAAACCCTACTTCTAATAATGCAGTAATTACACCATTACACTTTGCTGCCATCAAGGGCTATGTTGATGTTTCTAAAACACTCATAGGTATGTTTTTTTAAATAAATACAGATAATAGAATTTTCAAGCATAAATTTTCGCAAAAAAAACATAAGAAGTAATCTCTATACATATATCTCTATATAGTACTTGGGACGGGGAACGTCTGTCGCCAATTTGAGTACATGTTTGGTCACAAAGGAAAACTTTTTAGTGTAATATTTTTATTTGCATGTTTATACTTATTCGAAGGCTCTTTTAATGGCGGAGGACCTTTTGCAATCAGATTTGAAGATTGCTGTGAAAAAAATTGAGATTTTGCTCCTTGAAAGTGAAAAGTGGTGGTTTTCAGGGTTAATCTTATGAGTGCCCATTTGGTCACAAGGAAAAATGTCCCTAGTACTTTAATACTAGGGACAAAAGGAGACTATTGGCGCCTTGTATACCTATTAATAGTTGCTGATATATTGGAAATCCATGTAAAACTAACAAATCGATGTACAGCATGAATGATGCACGACCTCGCTAGAAATATTTTTCGGTGTGGACAAGTAGCGGTAATTTTTTTTACCAGGCAATACCTAGACTCTGACTACGAAATCGTTCTCAGCGTACTCGATTTGCTTACAAACCGCTCTTAAGAGTCAAGCTTGACTGTAAAATATTTAATTATTCTCCAGACAACAAATCTTTAAGTTTGTGTTTTCCGTAGTCCGGATTTCCCGGGTATCAATCTTAAAACCATTATAACACTGACTAAAATTTTTGTTTCCATCAGATTTTTTTAAACTACAGCCAACGTAACAGAAAGCATTTTAAGATGATTAAAAATTAAAAATTTTTTATTAAAAAAGCCTATAAAAATCAAATTTAGAAAAAAAAGTAGGGCCAACACATGCCTAATATTATATAGAGCTTACTGCTTAATATCAAAAAGTGATTGATAATAATTACTTAAATATAAAAACAGTAAAATATTACTTTTTGATATTTAATAGAATACAGCTACTTTGAAAAATCTCAATTAAATTAAAAAATTCTGCATGACTTTAAAGGACAAAACAACTTTTAAAATACAGTTAATCCTCTCCTTAATTGGGCAACCGCTTTTTTCTCTTGAAAAGCGGGCGTTTTTGTTATTGAATCCGATAAGTCAGGCTTTGCTGTACATTTTTTGTTTTTATTTTTTTAAGTTATAAAAAAATTGCCTACCTTATTTTCTCTAATATAGCCTCCTATGACTTTATTTTTCAACTCCTGAAAAATCTAGCAATTGGAAAAATAGGTAAAAAAAGCCACAGTAGTTGGCATATTAATTTTTGAAGTCAAAAGATGTGTATGCTCTGAATAATTCACTTTGTCTTACGTTACTATACTTAACACACTTTAAGAAAGTGAAGCAGATGTCAATGCCTTGGGGCCACAAAACACAACACCTCTTCTCTATGCAATCAGTGGAAATCACACTCAACTTTCTAAACTCTTGCTGAAATCAGGCGCCAACCCAAATGCCACAATAAATATGTCCACTGATCCACCCTTGAACATGTCTGCTCTGCACATCGCAACTAAAGTGGGCAATTTACCTTTAGCTAAAGAGCTAATTCACAAAAAAGCTTGGGTAGATGCAAGAGACTTGCAAAATCTGACTCCATTGCACACAGCTATATTAGAAAACCAAGAAGAAATTATTGTGGAATTGATTAAAGCAGGAGCTGACGTAAATGCAACCATCAGATACGGCAATACACCTATGGAAGTGGCCCCGACGGTGACTGCACTGCATTTAGCAGCTATTAAAGGCAACTTGAAAGTAGTGGAAAATTTGCTGAAAAATAATGTGAGTGTTGAAGCAAAGGATGAGAAAAACAGGATTCCACTTCATCTGGCTGCTCAAAATGGATACAAAGTGATTGTAGCAGCGTTGCTTGACGCTTGCTCAGATGTTAATTCTACTGCTAATTATCCAGGTAAAAGACTTCTGGACTTCAGAAATATAACCTATAAAAATTAGACAAAAGTAAACAAGAAAGCGAAAGTTTTCTCAATTTATACGATTGTCGGCGCTCGTGTTGTATAGCGTATTCTCTCTAATAAAGCACCATGGCCTTCTATTTTTGAACAGCTCTTGGATGGTGGCGTTTTCTTAGAGAGAATACGGTAATCATAAAAAACTGTTATTGTCATATAACCGCCAACCCCCTTACCCAAGATTTTTTCTCAAATCCAATTTTTCGACTTTCTTAGTGGGAGAAAGGGCTATATTGCAGATGTTGTATTCTGATATTGTCGAATAGAGAACGAAAGAGATGCGACTTGCTATTTGCTTTATTCAACACAAACTGATTTTAAACACAGACGTTCAAACCATATATACCGTATTTCTTCTAATTGCCGCACATGTGCGTTTATTTTTCAATCACCCTCTAGGGTGTGCGGTTATTAGAGACTGTGCGGCAATTGGAGACTGTGCGGTTATTTTTCGATCCCTAAGCGCCGAAATTTTCAGCAGACATTTAACGAAAATCAGCAATTTTTCATCAAATTTTATTTGCAAGACAGCAAAAAAACACATAACAATCAAATAAACATTAAACAAAGGTTAGTCTTGAAAATCAAATGAGTCATCACTCAAGTAGCCGTTTTCTTCGTCCTGATCTGGATCAATTTCTTCAGCTTGCCTCCGTTCCACTTCCAGCCACGCTCGAGCATCTTGAAGCATTGATCGACCCTCTGGCACCTGACCATGTTCTTTGAAGCAGTGAATGAGATCGTCTTCGCTCCCATCATGACAAACAGTAACTCCGCAATCTAAAATAAATAACAAGGAACAAACAAGTCTTTTCAAGTTACCTTTGAATGACTTTGCGATCATCTCCTTCGGTAGCGATTCCCAAGCATGCAAATCAACTCAAGTAAACACACAAGCTGGTGACGATGGTTTCATAAACCGTCACACCAAATGTTGTGATATCTTCAATTTGGCTTTGAAATAGATCTAGGAGAACAGCATAGACATTTATAAAAACAACGAAGAAAAAGATGGAAAATAAACAAAATATTGCAGAAATAAATGAACGAAAATTTATTTTAAGGCGTTTCCGTTACTTTGTGCAAAAGGGCACAAAGTAACTCAAACGTCCATAATAAGTCGTTTGAGTTATTTTTTGCCCTTTTGCACGCCTAACTCAAACGACTACGCACTAACCGTTTCTTCAGATTTTTCACGTTTCTGGGCAAGCAGAAAAATCATTCGATTTTTATTTATATGGGTGTTGGTTTTTCCGCACTAAAATCGACATTTTTCGGTTTTCGGCTTCGGTTTTTGGCCGGCCGAACCGAAAGCTTCGGCTTCGGTTCAATTTTCGGGTTCGGCTGGCCGAAAATGTTGGTAGGTTGACAACCCTGTATGGGACACAAGCGTCCGATTGTCTTAAATATTGGTAGCGCTTTTAAAAATTAAACAGTAAAGAACAAATTAGCATATGAATGCTTATTTTGATTCAATTTTTCGCAGTTTTCGATTGAAGTTATTTCAGATGATGCACCTGGAATTCTGCCTAAAGTTACACCCTTCACTTGGCTGCTTCTAAGGGCCACTTGGAAGTAGTGAAGAAACTACTTGAAAAAGGAGCTAACATCGAGGCTAAAGATGCAAAATATTTGACTGCTTTGCATGTAGCTGCTAGAGATCACCACATAGATGTTGTCAAATATTTGCTCGAGCAAGGGGCAAATGTCAATGGGAAAATGAACTATCTTAACGATTTGCCTGGAGCTCCTCCTAGAGCTACTGCCTTAGACTTTGGAGATAGTCTTGACAAGGACATTGTGGATGAGTTAAAGAAACATGGGGCTAAGGAAACCGACTTTTATTTTTCTCAAGAAAAAAGTTTAGCTGTACTTGGAGTTGGCGGTCTATTCTTTTTAATGTTAATTATTGGGTTGTTTAAGTACAGATTTAATTGTTTTCGATGATTTGATGTTATTTTTGTTATTTTAAATGTACAATTTTAGACCAATATAAATAAAAGGAGCACGAAAATCTTATTTCATAGGTACAATCATGGACGTAACCATGAAGAACCAAGGTAGGGCTAACCAGGTTTTTGCCCCCCCCCATTTGCACAAACATTTTTTTTAAATCATTGTGTGATTAAAACAGTGTAAAAGTCTAAAACGGTGGGTACTTGTTGGGCTGCCTCTATCCATCCCCTCGGCGAAATATTGTCATGTACCCAATTCGAATGGAAAAGTCATCACAAAGTCATCACTTAAATCCAAATTGTCGTGATTTTCATCAACGCACTCATCTTCAAATTTCTCTCCAAAGATGCTTTCGCCTACGTTACCATCGCCACGAATGAAGTGACCACCCTAAAAAATGGACGTACAATTTTGCAAATTTGTGATATTTGAATTAAGCCTACCTGAAGCATGAAACCCGGGATGATGCGATGAAACTGAATATGAATATGTGTTCAACCGAAAATCAGTCCAAAATTCTTCTTCGGCGTTTTGAAAAGCCGAGTTAGGGTCACAATAAGTTTCCAAGAAAAAAATTTATTATTCTTTAAACAGCAATTTATTTATTAACAAAATTTCCTCCCCACAGAACTTCTAGTTGGGTGAAATACTCTTTTGTTTCTCTTTCTGGTGTAGAATATCTCAAATCAGCACCTAAAACATTTTTCAGTTGAGCAGAATAGCCAGCTCTGTCTGACACAACGTTTGATGCAAACTCATGCTTGTAAAATACTCGTCTGAGATTTTTTAATGAAAATATGCATTTGTTAGATTGTAACAACAAAGAATCAAGTTGGTTCTTGTAGTGGTTAAGCTCGTGGATTATAATTACTGGCAGAACATGAGCATATCTTAAAAGTTTTAAATTTAAAAAAGGGGTAAAATTAAGTTTGTTATTTTGGTAGGTCAAGACACTTTAGAGGGATGGAACTTTTACGGCAACCTTTTGACATCGACTTCTACTTCACTTCACATACACTTTTTCACATAGTTTTGTTTTCTTATCTTAGATGTTTTTACACCATTTTGTAGCTAAGATTTTTCGGCGCTACTTGCATATACCCCCCCCCCTAAATCAAGTTTTTTTTCATGTTCCCAAACACCTTATATCGACCTAAAATCGCCTCAGGAGCTCAAAAAAGTCATTATTTTCAGGTTCTGGTCAATAAAAAAAGAGTTTTTCGCATTTTGAAATTTCGACAAAATTGAAGTTCGACCTTTCGGTCCAGAGTTTTTCGTACCTGGCATGGCCTCAATGACAACTAAAACTTTCACCTACTTTAAAATGAAAGAAGTTGAACATAGTTGTGAATACTGGGGCCTACTGCATAAATAAACTCTGGTATTGATTTGAGGGGGGGGGGTATATGCAAGTAGCGTCGATTTTTCTCTATCGATTGAGTGGTCAAACACCCTAATTAAAAATAATTTGTGAGGAAATCACACAGACCTCACACTAAAAAACTTTGATTTTTTACTTAGGTTTTATAGAAGGTTTTTTTAACCTCACACTTAGTGTAATTTCTTCAAAAACTATTTTTAATTAGGGTGCTTGACCACTCAATCAACACAGAAAAATCTCAGCTACAAGATTAAGATTGCTTACCTTAAGAAACCAATGCAAATAGTCAAATTTCGGTAGCAATTTTTTTTGAAAACATAACTTTTTAGTGAGGAGAACGTTGAAAAACAACATTTGCATCGTTTTAAACGTATGAAAATTTCTTAGAAGAAGTTAAAACAATATTTACAGTTAATAGAAAAAGTTCCTATAAGTGCACAAGTTTTAATTTCGTTACCGCCTAAATTTCTACCAAGCTTTAACCCAATATATTCACCCGGACTTTCAAATGACTTTAAGACATAAATTACGCATAATTTACTAAAAACAGGTAAGTGATTAAGAGCAAGTAATTCGGTTTTTTCATTGTTTCTCCTTAGGCTTAAGCGCAGGGTGGGTCAGACCATATAACAGGAATTTCTCGTAAATAATAGAGGCGCTTAAAACAGAACTTGTTTTTTGTAACTCGTTTTTGTAAAATTTGAATGTCGCTAAAATTGGACAAAATTGAGTGGTGTGGCTGTAACACGAATTACTCACATCGCTACCACCCAGTCAAATATTTCAAAACAAATGCCAGCGAGTACTAAGTGCTCTGACATGACAAGAGTAAAATAAACAGGCGTAAGCAATATAACCGCTGTAAATAACGCTATTACCAGCTTTTTTAATAACTAAAAACACAACTTTATTTTAATAAATTACTTAAAAAACTTACCGCTGCAGCACGAATGTTTTGGGTATTCTAAAATTTTACAAATTTAACTAAAATTGATTTTTAAGGAATTAGCAAAATTAAGAAGCTAAAATTACACGCCTTTTAATAATCCGAAAATGTAAAAAAGCGGTTTAGATTAATTTTTATGATCTGCGGGTGTGTTTAAAAGTTTTAAAATATTAATTTTTTCAGCCATATATTCTGGATAATATTTAGCAATGACCTATTTTTCTTTAAAAAAATCTCAAAATGTGTGTTTTGTATTCGGCATGTTGTGGCAGTCATTTAGAAAATATTTTTGCCCAAATCAATTAACTCTGACGAAAAACTGCTAAAAGTAAGGGATTGACGTGGAAAAAAGTTAAGGCTTGGTGAAAGTAACCAAAAACTTAGAAGGGACGAAGCCATTTTATGTGAATTTTGATTTTCTTTTGGGGAACAAGTCATATTTTTCATATAATTACAGGTTCATATTTTTTTTGAGCAAGCACCATTTTTTTCCTTGCAAATGGTCTAAAATGATCCTAAAAAAATAGTGAAATGGAGCACTTTCACCCTACTCCACCCAGTCGATTTCACCCTACCCCACCCAGTTGAAAATATTTTTTCGTGAAGCGTTACAGATTAAAGAACCTGTATATTTTTTCGCTATTTGTGCTTACATCTGTTTTCATTGTAATCAAGTGTGTAATCAACCGGGTGGGGTAGGGTGAAATCGACTGGGTGGGGTAGGGTGAAATTTAGCCAGTGAAACTTAGGCTGGCTAGATAAACTAAAAGGAAGTTAATCGGAAATTTGCGCTGAATTTTCAGAAATTGCTAGTCAAAATTAAATATCAACTATAAATTTTAATGACCTTTCTTAAAGTATAAGCGAGCAAAAGCTGACTAATTTTTTACAAACTTGCGGCTCTTGTTGTTTTTTTTTGAAAAATTTTTATTGATAAAGAAGTGTGTAAATATGTAGTAAGGAAGACACAAAAATACTAACAGTGTAGTTTGTTAAAAAACTTATAAAACGCCAATCATGAAATTTTCAAAAAAAAATTAAAATAGAAAGATAGTTAATGAAAAAAACTTACTGAGAATCTTTCACTTAGAGAGTATGAACTTTTTCGATCTTTCAATTGAGCAATGCTTGTGCTTTGTAAGTAAAAATCAACATTAGCTTTGTCACAATAATAAAAAATCTTAAAATTGAGATTTTTTAAATACAAAAAGTAAGGAAGCCAAGTACCACTAGTGAAAAAATGTTGACGGTGCTAATTATAACAAGCACATAAATAATATGAAACCATGCTACAAATTTTAATTTTTTGCTATTTGTAATGTTTAAGATAATGTCTCACAAGCAAACCGATCACAATTTCTGAATAAGCTATCTTGCAGAGCATAATTAATTTACAACATAGATTTTTAATATTTTTGTTAAACAAAAAAAGCTGGAAATTTGTAAAACATCCAGCCGAAAAGTGCTTTGATCCTCTTGTATATTTGCAAAAGTTATTTTTCTTTATAGGGTATAGCGATAACCCTGTACCAGGATACGGTGGCACCGGTGCCGCACTGGCAGCTCACGGCACCGCAGTGGTGCCGTGAGCTGCCAGTGCCGGCGCTGAAATTTTTTAAGTCGGTGCCGTGAACCGGTGCCGAAATTTTCAGGGTCAGTGCCGTGAGCTGGTGCCGGTGCCGGATTTTTTAAAGGTCGGTGCCGTAAATCGGTGCCACTGAAAAAACAGTAACTAACACCGGTGCGGCAACGGCACCGACAGCTCACCGCACCCGTGCCGTGAGCTGGTGCTTTTCTCTTCTCAATGTGTTGGCCTTTCAAGGTGGTTGAGGTCGAAACGGAAGAGTGGAGGATAGCATAGATTTGCTGCAGGGCAGCTGAAGCAAAGCAAAACTGGGGACATAAGGGGGTGAAAATAAACGGGGTGAGAAGCCAATTGGCAAATGCCAAATACAATATCTTCTTATTTTAAATTCAAACTGTTTTTATGGCCTTTGCGTAAGACATAACACCTGGTCTGTAAATGTTCTCTGGATGACCAAGGCCCAAACCACAGAAGGGACGAAGCGAAAATCGTGTTTTATCATTATACACCAAAAAATTGTCATGATAAACGATGAAAAGACGAGAAACTTTCAAAAAAATCCAAGATAAAAAGTTATGGTCGTTAAAAAGTGGCGCAATTCCTTGGGACACCTTGTATCAACTGTGAATAGTCTTAAAATTCAAATTTTCATAACAAAATTTTTTTGAAAACTTCTTTTTTTAGTAAGGGTAGCGTTGGAAAACAACTTTTACGTTATTAGCGTATAAAAGTTACTTAGGAGATGTTCAAGCACTATTCACACTTAATATAATAAGGGGCCTCGAGACGCACAAGTTTCCTCAGCATCTATATTTTCCGCCAGCGGGCTCCCATAAATGCCTCTAAAACAGCCTTCTAAAGAGGCCCCTATTCTGTCCTTTTCTCTCGCAATACAGCCCTTTGTCCCTTTTTGAATATCGTCTCTAGTTCTTTTTGGCAAAATTTTGACTTAAAAATTATTTTTAGACACTCTTAAAGAAGTCGATTAGGGGCAGGGGGGGAGTGGAAGTGAATTAAAACCGTGTAGGTCCAAGGATTGGGGGCGGGTTTGTGCTAAACGGCCCACTAAAGTAGCCCCTATTCTGTCCCTGAGCCGAGTAGCGCCAAATTTCGCCCTATTTTGACATATTTCTCAAGTCTCCGGATTTGATATTCTTGTCTCCTAGCCAAAAATATTTAAATTTTATATAGTAAATCGACTATGCTCTACAAGATTGCGCAATCAGAACTTTTGAATCAAACTTTACAGTTCGGCTGAAGCACCAATACGGAAGAGATAGGAAAAGTAAAAAACCTACCATATAAAAAAATTAGCGCAAAAAGAAAGGCGTTTAAGTTGACTAAAAAGTTTAAAAGGATAGAAATATAAACTCGTCTTTTTATCTCATAGTTTGAGACAAAAAGTGTTGCCAGCAGTCGTTCCAATGTAAATCCAGGCAATGAAAAACACGATACAAATGTAAAGTAAGATCCTAGCGCATCTGTCCAAAAAAATATCGAATATTCTCTTGGAAAATCACTGTGATTAGAAAACTGATTGAATGACACTGTAGTGGAATTCAACGGCGTATGCGGGAAATGCAGGTGGTGATAAAATACAATACTTATTTCAACTATTCTACTTCCAGCAAAGAAAATTACTTGAAAAGCAAGGTTAAGTACCATTAGAAAACTGTTAATATGGAAAAATTGAGCTCTGTAGAGCGACAAAACAGTAGCATTAGCAATAACTGCAGCGGAGAACAGCAAAAATACTTTAAAGATTAGCAAAATAGTGTAATAAAGCGTCAATTCCACATTCGCGACAGTTACAGCAATACGGTAGGTAGGTATATAGAATGGTAGATGAGTGAGCATATGGTAATTTTTAGCTAAATATGTTATATAAAGTATTTTCTCTAATAGAAAATTCGGGTATTTTTTTTAACCTCTCTCCAGGGGTCTTACTTTAGAGGAGGGCCTTTTAACCACGTCGCGCCAAACTTGCCACGAAAAATAAAGAAAAGTTTAGTAAGCAAAACATTTAGCGTATATTTTCTAGTAAAGTTCCACCTTCTAATAAACGCCCATGTCCGGAGAATTTTTTATTCGGCACGATAAAACAAAAGTTTGGCTATAAAATGTCAAATTTATAAGCAGCAATTTAAACTAGTTTCCTCATTGCTCTCGTTTTTAAGTACCGCGTCTTTGTAGTGGCTATTTCCTTGCAGATATCTCATACCTTCGAGCTTGAATGAAATTTTGCATGATACTCAGTGCCATGGTTATGCTCAGTACCATGGCCCGTACCATGGTTTTCCGGCACCTTTGACGTGGGCGTTCTACGGCTGAGCATGGATAGTTCTTTTTGGCTCAGTTCTTTTCCACAAACCCACAAGCGAGATTGAAAGCAGTTTGAGCTTCTTCTCTAGTGATGACCACTTCTTCGGCTTCCTCTTCCATTGGCTCGCTATCGCTGACCTAGCTGGCCTCCTCTTTCACTGATGATACCTCTGCTACAATTTCTTTGAGGGTGAGTACGAAGAGAACATTAAAAATAACACAATAAAAAAATCCGAACCTGCGATAAATTCTGATTCCACATCGATGAAGTCCTTCATGGCAGCCTACTTGCTGATTCCTTCTCTAATTTCTAGCTCGGCCCAGGTGACCAGTAGATCATCCGTCTCGATATCCAGTCCTTCTGCTTCTTCCGGCACGAGTTCTTCCACCTAAACACTTGGAGCTTACAATGTGAACTAACTCAAACTTTACCTCTGTGCTGATCACGAACTTAGCATGACTGAAGCAATTGGCAATCGTCTACGTTTTCACTTCTGCGAAGGTCACGCAGAAGGTTATGCTCAGCACCATGGCCCGTACCATGGTTTTCCGGCACCTTTGACGTTGGCGTTCTAAGGCTTTTTTCTGATCAAATCGAGCCATCATTACAGATTTTAACATAACTCAGGTAGTATAGTAGAAATAAACAAGAACTCGAATTTCGGTGTTTCCTAAAATTTTCAGTTTGAGTACTTTACTTAAAAACAATCTCGTGCCATTATCAGTCGTCTGTTCGCTAATTTGGATCCAGAAACGCATAATAAAATCCCACCAAACTCAATAAAAGAATAATTCCAGAAATTTTGAGTACTTTTGTTTTTATAATTTCTCCCTAATACATTAATTTTGAAGAAAAAGAATGCTAAAAATTCTAGAATTTTTGAAAATTTTGAAAAAAAGGTTGAAAAATAAAGGCCCACCTTCTAATTAACACTACGTGTCTAATGACGCGGAAAAGTGTGACTGCGACTGTGACTGCGACTACGACTGACGCTTCAAATTGATTTGAATTTACGACGCCGTCACAGTCGCAGTCGCGTCATTGGATAGACACTGTGACTGTGACTGCGACTGTGACTGCGACTTTTGCCGCGTCATTGGACACGTAGTGTAACGCCTACCTTCTAATAAACGCCCATGTCCTGACCGGGGTTGAAAAATAAAAGCCCATGGGCCTTTAATAGAAGATAAACGGAATTATCAAAGTATAGGGCTTTAATAAACATTGGGACAACATGTATCGTAAGCTACCCAAAAATAAACAGATTCGATAAACCGCAATTTCTCTTAAAAATGCCACTCTCTCAAACCATAGCCTTTCTAAAACGCCCCTGGGGTGGTGGCTTAACCCAATTATGCCCAAATTAATTTTTGTAAAATCCGAAAATTTTGCTTTGTACTAAAATGCTCATTTTCAGGAGTAAAATAGTTGCTTTTATTATAAAAATGTAGTCAAAAATGTGTTGAGATTATGAAAATCTCGAGATTTTGACAATTTCCAAAAAATGGTTTTTGTCTTTTGTTTACTATTTTAGAGTCTTTTGACGTCACCACTCAAAATGTAGCATTTTGTCTAAGCTATTTCGACGATTGCAAGAAAAGGTAAATAAAATACACAATACCAAGACGACGAGTTCAAATTTTTTTAGGTTACTTAATTTTTTCACAATAGAGACATTAAAAAACTCTATCTCAGTGTTCTTACATTAAAAAATTATTCTGAAAAATCAGTTTTCCAACACTTAAAAATCACTTGTTAAAAAAAGCAAAAATATTGTTTTTATGTCTTAAAATTTTCATTTGGCAGGTGGAATTTTGAATTAATTCTTTTAACCGCAATAGCATTATTTACACAACAAAAAAATTAACACTTTGGTTTGAGTAAATTATACAGGGTGTCCCACGAATTTCCGGTTTTTTTGTTTTTAGGTAATTAATTTATTTTTCTCTTTTTTTTTCTTTTTTTCTTTTTACAAAAGGTTCATACCAATCGAAATCTTGTTTTTTAGGAAAACGTTTGGTCAAAAAATTAGCAACATACAATTTTTCAGCGCTCTGCTATCTCCTCTTCAAACTTAGGTCGATTTTTCGAATTTTTTTTGAATTTTTATTAGTTTTTTCTTTTTTTTTTCAATAAAAAAGCAACATTATAGAAGGAATCTAAGAATTTATCACGCTTTTCAATTGATCTCTACGTGGTCTCCTTCATTTCCTGACACCCAACGAAGGCGGCGTTCATAGCTCTCAATGCTTCTGTTCCGGCATTTCTTGGAAAGTTTTTCGATTCTTCTTCTTCTCAGCTATTGGAGGTTTGGCAATGGGCTGGTGTAGACATTTGATTTGATATAGCCCCAAAGGAAGCTGTGCTATCTCCTCTTAAAACTTGGGTCGATTTTTCGAACTTTTTAAATGGTTGATCTTATTTTTTTTAACTGATAAAAGGACAATATCTTTTTATCAATTGATAAGGTATACTAGATTTTTTTTTCCATTTTGTATTCATTTGCATACCAAAAAACAGCAAAATGGGTAATGAGTAATCAGGTGGAGGAGATAACATCATATTCGTGTTTCTCGACCCCGATTTCTTGTGTTTTTTAGTTCTGAGAAAAAAAAAATTTCAATCCACAGGGGGTATCATGGTTTTTTAGTCGAAATTTGAAAAATTTTGAATTCGCGCCTTTTGAATTTTCAAGGGATTTGAGGCTGTATTGGGAGGGGAAGGGAATAAAAGGGGCCACTAATCACAAAGGGGCCACTAACAAAAAGATGTTGAACATAGTTTTGAATACTGGGGCCTACCACATATAGAAGCTCTGGTATGCATGCATTTTCATGCATCCAGAGTCACTTTCGAGTGATTTGTGTCTAAGGTATGTGGGTGTGCGCATCTTAACCCCAAGCCACCAAGCCCCATGCTCCTTCGGAGGCGCAGTGGGCTTGCTTGGTTAAAGATGCGCGCACTCACTTACCTTAGACATGATTCCGAGAAGTACTCTTGATCAAAAAATGCATATAGAGGTTCTTTTTGCGACGGCCCAGTTGAAAAACATGGTAAGACAGTCTAGTGATACACATATTTAGTTTTTTAATGTTTTGCCATAAAAGTTTCCCCCTTTTTATTTCCTTCCCCTCTCAATACAGCCCTAAATCCCTTGAAAATTCAAAAGGCGCGAATTCAAAATTTTTCAAATTTCGACTAAAAAACTATGATACCCCCTCTGTGGTTCGAAAATTTTTTTTCTCAGAACTAAAAACACGCGGCTTTCTCATGAAATCAGAAGATGATTATCTCCTCCACCTGATATTGCAACCGTATGAATAAATATAAGATTTTATAAATAAAATTTTCAAACATTGAAGGTAGACATTGCAATTTCTGGTTGGAGTAAAAGTAATTATGTGTTTTTATGAATGAATATACGTGTTTTATGAATAAAGTATAAATAAATATATGTTTTTATTAAAATTTTCAGTGTTATAAATCATTATTTACTTGGGTATTAATGTAATTAATATGTTTTCATGAATAAAAGTTTCTGATTCTTTATTCTTTTTATTCTTCAATACAAAATAGTTAACTTCAAATTTCATTGTAACTTCATCATAAGAATCATCATAAGGAAATATCTCATAAATATGTAATATATTTATCGACTCTACATCTTTGAAAGCCTACATTTTAGGAAACATTTCGGTATATGTGTTTTTTTAAAGAACTTGCGAATGCTTACAAAATTCCCTTTCATAGTAAGAGGATTTTTCACAAAATGGGTGGTAGGCTAAAATCCTTTAACTTTGAGGGTGCATTTAGTAAGCTTCTGCAAGTTATAATAAAAACCCAAACTCAGTGACTTTGGTGTCAGTCTGAACCAATAAAATTACCTCCGATGTAACGAAATATCAAATTGGCACAAAAATGTTCTATATTTAAATTTGACAATTCGGTTTAAAATTCATTCTGCTACCATTTTTGTAATTGTCACACTTTTTATTATTGTATCTTTTTGTCTTCGCTCATTCTGCTCTGATTTGTTCGTTTAGGTCATGATAACTCCAAAAAAACGCACGGCTCTCACGCTCGATAATAAAATGGAGATCATCGAAGCGGCTGCAAAACAAGCGAAGGTGAACAACACAGCTCTTTCAAAGCAGTTCAATGTAAAAAGTGATGTTGATGATGCGTGAATGATGATTCTCAAGCACAAAGCGACAATTCTGAAAACGATTAAAGAAGGCAGCAGTGCAAAGCGTGCTCGACTCAAGCAAGGGATTTATGCAGAGATGGAGAAGTCGCTCGTGCCCTGGATCAAGCAATTGAGAAGTCTGGATCATTCAGTCAGCGGCGAATTGGTCAATGTGAGCTTTTGCTACCATTCTTTTGTCTTTTTTTGGAAAATGCTCTGGAAATCGCAACTCTGCTCAACGTTGACAGCTGGTGCAATCAAAAAAATCCTCTTCAAAAGAGGCAGTGTGAAGTGCTTCGGCAGAGTTGACTGAGTTCAAAGCGGAAAACATCTTCAACGCCGACGAGACTTGACATTTTTGGCAGCTGCTACTGAACAAGACTCTCGCGTTCAAAGGTTGGCTTTTTGCTTCTTTATGTAGAGAACTGCTCAGTTCATTCGCTGAATGTCGACTTAGAGTGAATCACGCTGAAGATCTTTTTTGCCAAATATAACATCTATAAGTCAGGTTTGTATTTTCTTCATGATTTTCTCATTGAAACATCTATTTTCAGCCATGCAACCAGCGGATCATTCAGAAACTCAAAGTCCACTACAGAAGACTCCTACTGAGCGAGAATCAAGGCGATCGACGAAAATAAAGACATACTCATCGATCTCTTTGGCGCTCTTCAGAAGTGAATCCCAATGTTTATTAAAGCCCTAAACTTTGATAATACCGTTTATCTTCTATTAAAGGCACATGGACTATTATTTTTCAACCCCGGTCAGGACATGGGCGTTTATTAGAAGGTAGGCGTTAATTAGAAGGTGAGCCTTTATTTTTCAACCTTTTTTTCAAAATTTTGAAAATTCTAGAATTTTGAACATTCTTTTTCTTCAAAATTAATGTAATAGGTAGAAATTATAAAAACAAAAGTACTCAAAATTTCTGGAATTTTATTATGCGTTTCTGGATCCAAATTAGCGAACAGACGACTGATAATGGCACGAGATTGTTTTGAAGTAATTTACTCAAACTGAAAATTTTAGGAAACACCGAGATTTGAGTTCTTGTTTATTTCTACTATACTACCTGAGTTATGTTAAAATCTGTAATGATGGCTCGATTTGATCAGAAAAAGCCTTAGAACGCCAACGTCAAAGGTGCCGGTAAACCATGGTACTGACCTTCTGCGTGACCTTCGGAGAAGTGAAAACGTAGACGATTGCCAAATGCTTCAGTCATGCTAAGTTCGTGATCAACACAGAGGTGAAGTTTGAGTTAGTTCACATTGTAAGCTCCAAGTGTTTAGGTGGAAGAACTCGTGCCGGAAGAAGCACAAGGACTGGATATAGGGATGGATGATCTACTGGTCACCTGGGCCGAGCTAGAAATTAGAGAAGGAATCAGCAAGGAGGCTGCCATGAAGGACTTCATCGATGTGGAATCAGAATTTATCGCAGGTTCGGATTTTTTATTGTGTTATTTTTAATGATCTCTTTGTACTCACCCTCAAAGAAATTGTAGCAGAGGTCTCATCAGTGAAAGAGGAGGCCAGCTAGGTCAGCGATAGCGAGCCAATGGAAGAGGAAGCCGAAGAAGTGGTCATCACTGGAGAAGAAGCTCAAACTGCTTTCAATCTCGCTTGTGGGTTTGTGGAAAAGAACTGAGCCAAAAAGAACTATCCATGCTCAGCTCCAGCGACAAACTGGATTAATTCTTCTAGTAAGAGCGAAAGAAAAATGAGAAACAAACAAACTCACCGACTTTTTCTCCATTATTTAACTTCGAGATTATGTAATGTACTTTATTGTTATGACTATTGAATAAAAATTTTTTTGATCGGTTAAGAACATCTGAATCAAGCTGATTTTGCCTTACCCCTAATATAACGCGACCTTGAGCCGGTCTCGAGGGGTCGCGTTATGTCGAAACTCGACTGTATACCAAAATGTTTCCTAAAATCTACTGTTTCGAAGCATATAAACTTTTTTTACAGTAAAAATAAGTAAATTAAAACCTCAAAAACAAAATTCTGAAATTCGAGACACACCCTGTACTTTTAATATTCGAACAACATCAAAATAGTTACTCATTGTTCTGGTAAAAGCTTAATTTAATATTTTTCAAGTTATAGTTAGTCAGAAGAAGCAAACTATCAATCTAATGCTTAGGAGAAAAGTTTTTGTTTAAACAGCTTTCAGCAAGATTTTTAAAAAAATACTTAAAAAGTGATTGCGTATGATAGTTTTTAATACGGGTGCTTTAGGAACCATATGGGTACGAAATAAAATGAGAACAACATTTAATATTCTTGTATTCAAGCTCAACTATTTGTTTCTAGTTTTTATTATATTATTACTGCTGGTTGAATTTTGTGAAATGAAAAGAAAGAGAAAACGATCATCAAAACTGTATAGATGTTCTGACGGAGTTGACAGTCCAGCTTGTATGTATTACGTCATTTTTTAATTGAAAATATTTTAAAAATTAAAGGGGCATTCTCCAGGTTCAAATTTTGTCCCCGCCAATTGAAATTTTTTTCCGAATCGTTGAATTTCTGTACGGATTTTTTGGTTTCTGACAAAACAAGGCCTAGAATTTAATTTTAGGTAAAGTTATGTTAGAAACCAAGTTAAAAAATCCGTACAGAAGTTCAATGATTAGGAAAAATTTTCGAATTGGCGGGGACAGAATTTGAACAGGTGAGCATGCCCCTTTAAGAACAAAAATATACTGTATTGTTTAAAAAAAACAGCCTTTATTTTGTCTAAAATTTTTAGACATACTAGTAATTAGAGCTGTAAGGAGTATTTGAGAATCAAAATTTGAAAAAATAGAGGTGAAAAAAGTGTCAAACCTTAGGAAGGAACGAACTCTTTAAGGTTACATCATGGCTTCGATCTGTGCTTACTAATAAGATTTGTACTTATTTTGGGACTCCAAATCTTTTTTTCTTAAAATTTTACATCGAAATACAATTTATGTAGCATCAAATGAGCGATAAGCACTGGAATTAACAGCATATTTTGCAGAAATACTCTAAAATGGGCACTTGTTCGGTTGGAGGGCGGGATTTTTTACCCATGTGACAATAGTGTTTGAATGTCTTCTAAGTAATTTTTATATGCTAAAAACGATAAAAAAGCTGTTTTGTGATACCTTTCTACAAAAAAGCTAATTTTTTAGGAAAATTTTTTTCGACCAAAATTTGGCTTTTTGCCTTGGAGAACCAAGGTAAACCACCAGAAAGGGCTACGTGCATACCTCCGAAATTCCGAAAAAGATAGAATTTGAACATAGTTTTGTTGACTGGGGCCTACGCATAAAGCAATTCTGGTATGCATACATATTTCATGCATCCAATCTCACTTTCGAGTGATTTGTGTCTAAGGTATGTAGGTGTGCATATCTCAACTCCAAGCCCCATACCCCCTTCGGGTGCGCAGGGGGCTTGATGGGTTAGAGAAGCGCGCACTCACTTACCTCATACATGATTCCGAGAAAAATACTCATGATCAAAAATGCATAAAGAGCACTTTTTGCCCAGCTCCAATGACCAAAACGGGATGAAATACCCTCATATGAGATGGTTTACCCTGGTCCCCCAAGGCAAAAAGTCAAAATTTTGGTTCAAAAAAATTTTCCTAAAAAACAGCTTTTTATCTAGAAAAATATCACAAAACAGCTTTTTATCTAGAAAAATATCACAAAACAGCTTTTTATCTAGAAAAATATCACAAAACAGCTTTTTATCGTTTTTAGCATATAAAAATGACTTAGAAGACATTTAAACAGTATTTTTACATGGGTAAAAAAACATGAACCTCCGGCTCTGGCACCTGCTCGGAACCAGAGATTCACACATCACTGGTCATTAGTGTCCAAAATTTCATTTTTTTTAATTTAGTATGCACAGTAGACTCTGTAGAAGGACATGTGTGTTCTCACGACCACAAATTACGGTGCGAATTAAGTCGTAGAGATCTTGAACATTATTGCTGTAATTTTTTTCAAATTTAACAGACTTTTAGTTAAAATATACTGTTTAGGTGCTAGAGAATCAGACGACTCATCTGGAGGATCAGACAGTGGTTCTGATGAAGGTTAGACTAATTTCTAAATGAAACCAGCTGTTTTGAATTCGATTAAGGTTGCGTGGACACTGGTACAAATTGTGAAAATCGCATGACTGCTAGTGGTACTCATTGGTGCATTTTACCGGTAAGTGGTTTTGCTTGAAAAACTTTTCTTTTGACAACAAATTTTGTTTGGTAAAAATATTTTTTTCGAATTTGAAAGGACCATTGCTGTTGCCAAAAACGAGAAATTCACACGTTTGAATGCGCGCGGGACACAATTTTTATTGGGCAATATTTTTTTTTGTCACAGATTCACTTTTTTTTGACGCAGATTCACTTTTTTCTGTCACAGGTTTGAAATGTCACAGACTCACTTTTTTGTCACAGATTTCCTAATTTCTGTCACAGATTTTACTCGCATTTGTTAATTTTGTGATTCTCGTGCTTTATCATCCATTAAGGCTTTGTTTGTCTATATATTTTTAGTTCTCCTAAAATTCTAAATTCATTATGGCCCAGATCTAACCTCAGCGGACTAGATCTAACTTCAATAGTCCAGATTCAAACTCAGAAGTTTAGAAACAAATGTAAAAGTCCTACTGTCATTGTTTCAAATATTCTTGTACTAGCGTTATTCTAGTATTAAATTTCGTGATTTCAGCATCTGAGAGAAAGGACCTTTTTGCCATAGTTCGCATTTTGCCTGGAAGAGATAGTAGCGTCCTATATCCAGTACACGAAGGATAGTCAAAAATAACATCTGTTATTTTTCGCGGTCCATCTCCTGTAAGAAGCTTCCGAGTGTGGTTGCCTAATTAAGAGGAGTAGAACATAACCAAAATATTTTCTTATTAGCTGTAAAATGTTGATGCCAGGCCTTTTTATCTGCTTTCAGCTGCTTGTATACGGCTTCAAGTTGTTCGATCCGCGAAGGAACTTCTTTCTCAGTGGCTTCAATAAGGTCGTGGCAAGGTCCATGTATGAGATGAAGAGACGGCGGTATGCAGTTAGAAGGTTCAATCGGCGTACCTCAAAAACCCTTGCTCTAATGAACAAATCGTTCTTTGCGGATATTTTCTGTTTTTCTTGAACAATACTTTCGGCGATTCGCAAATCGGACAGGGATGAGTTGCACTTGAGCCAAGATGACCGTATACAAATTTCAAGTCTCCTGTTAAATACCTAAACGGGAAACGTATAGCAGAAGAGAAGCTATGATTTCACTTTACCATTTCACTTCTTTTACATCTTGGCCAACATTGATTTGATTGAACTTAAGCTGATTGAACACCACACAGAGACTTGACAGATTGACGTAGCTATCATCATCGTCAAAGATAGAGACCAGAAGAAGAGAATCTGAACTATTGGCCTGCTTCACATTTCCGATTTCAATAGCGCAGTTGGTTAAATTTCCGCCTTTGTCGCCAAGGAACACTAGGTAGAGTTGTCTTCGAACTTACCACCGAAATCAAGCTTTCCTTCTTGATCGAGACGAAGTAGGCGACAAATTTCAGTCGGTCAAAAAATCTAAAAACGTCGTCGTTTTTACGACGTCTTGTACACCAAAATGTAGCCTGTACAGAAAAGTCAGAACGATTTTTTCAAAGTCAGAATTTCCAAAACTAGAGATGGTTTAATTTTTCCGAGTAAAAATAGGGTCTTTCGCGTTTTCTGTCTAAATTTTGCATAGAACACTTTAAATTTGCATTTTTCGCATACTTCCTTGGTACTAAAATGCAGCAAATTTACTCCTCTATAGGGCCTCCAGTTGCGTTTCAAAAAATTAGACACTTCATATAAGAGGGGGTGCACTCAGGGTGGGGGATGTTGTGCACTTCAATTTATACGAAGTAACTAGTTAGTGTAATGGTAAAGCAGCGGCGTCCGGTTGGTGTTGTTAGTGTGTTCAATGCCGCCTTTGCTTCTTTAATAAATATTATATATTATTATAAGTTTACTGGAGAATAATTCTGAATATTTTCGGAATAAAAATGGTGACCCGCGCGCACTCAAATGTGTGAAATTCTCATTGCTGGCAACGGCTATGGTCCTTTATAAGGCTATATAAGAGGCTATGTTGTACTTTTTTATTTTACACAGGGGCACTATTTTAGGTTTAGCTTTTGAAAATAGAACGCCTAAAGCTTGTAAGTCGTGCGGAAATATATTTTTGCACAATTTAAGAGCAAATTATTAAAACTTTAAAACAAAATTTTCACGAATTGAGCGATTTCCCTTAACTGTTTATACGACTAACTATTTTTGTAAAGCTTTACAGCAATATTACGAAAGAATGATGGTGGATTGCAGAAAAACCTGTAATAGATGCAAAGGTAGATGCGAGGATTTAAAGCATCCTGACACTGGTGTTTCTGACTGTCCTGACAGGAAATATGAAGGCTTCTGTGACAAAGAGGTATATTCGTGCGAAATAAAGCATCAGATATTGTTTTTAGTCAATATATCTAAAAACTAAACATCATGATTTTGTTTTAAATCGCAATATTAAATCGCAGTTGATAAAAATAACATATTCCTAAAAAATACTCTAATCGATTTCTAATCGAACTCTAATCATTTTGCCATAAAACTAGACATGAAGCCATAACTCAAACCCTAGACAGATTATAGCACCACAGTATTTTTGTGCTTTTTGACCCAATGCTTACATGTGAGAGTATAGGTCGCGCTCGCGTTTTCTAAACTTATTATTTGAGCAGCAAATATTTTGTGTTTGGTTATGCTTTATATACTAATCAAAGCTTGGCACTTATGCACCTGAGGGCTCATCTTTCAGTTAACTGTAAATAGTGTTTAAACGTCTCTTAAGTATTTTTTATACGCTAAAACCGATAAAAACGATGTTTTCTAACATTTCTCATACCAAAAAGTTAGGTTTTCAAAAAAAAATTGGTTACTACAGGTTGACCAATTGCCTTGGCTCCCAGGGTGGTTAACTCAAATTTCAAAAAAGGTGGCGAAATTCCCCCAAAAAGTGGCGTTTTAACTAAAAATTTTCTCAAAAGGAGGCATCTCTAAAGAAATGTATAAATATGAACATCTTTATTCCCCGAGCAACTCCCGATGATAGCAAAAGGAACAGTTATAAAGAAAAAGCACTGAATTTAACAAAACCAATTCTGCGAAAATCATGAAATAAGGAAAGAATGTTCTGCACATTTTGCTGAATTTCGCACAAAAATGCCACCTTTCGGCTTGGTCAACTCTGTTGAACCTAAAAATATTGAATTTAAACATGATTTTGTTGACTGGGGTCTACCTAATGAATAAACTTTGGTATGCATGCTTTTTCATGCATCCAGAGTCACTTTCGAGTGATTTGTGTCTAAGGTATTTGAGTGTGCGCATCTCAATCCTAAGCCACCACGCCCCCTGCGCCCTCGAATGGGGCGCAGACGGATTGATGAGTTAGAGATGCGCCCACTCACTTACCTTAGACATAATTCCGAGCAAGACTCTTGACCATACATGCATTTAAGACTTTTTTGCCCAGCTCCAGTGATTAAAACGTGGTAGGATACCTCAATATAAGATATTTTACCTTGGGGGACCAAGGCAATCGGCCAACCTGTGGTAAGCAAAATTTTTTGAAAATTTAACTTTTTAGAAAAGGAAACGTTAGAAAAGATTGTTTTTAGCGTATTAAAATCACTTAGGGGACATTTAAACACTATTCACAGTTAACTAAAACCCCCAGGTACATAAGTACCCAAAGCTTAGATTGTAAGATATCCTTGTGTATGTAACAGCAAAAAAATTCGAAGTTGGTCGTAGTCCAGGTCTAGGTAACTCTACACTGGTTTTTGAGGCAGAAGATAGCTTAGAATCTAACCTCTGTTTGGTATTCAAAGCATAACCAAAAATAAAACATTTGCTAATCAACTAATAACTTTAGAAAACACGAGCTCGACCTTGACTCGCCTATGTGATTGGGTGATACTAAAAACCGTTTTTGGTATTTTCTATTTTTAAGTTGCTAAGCAGTGTAAAAACAAATATTTGAAAAAGACCCAAAAGCTAAGATAGATTTTTTTGTGAAATAAAAAAATTTCATGCAAATGTGTTCTCAAAATGTTATAAGAAGGATTTTGTTTTTGCAAATTGATTTTTTTAGATCTACAGAGACCTAATGGTTTGGCAGTGCCCGAAAATGTGTGGTTGGAAGTGCGACAGCAAAACCGATAGACCACCTCCTAAAGGATACACTGAAGATAACTGAAGTTTTTTTCCAAAAATTAAGGAATGTGAATATAAAGACTTCAGAAAAGACAACATAAATTTGCAAATTCAAAAATTTGACTCTAGTGAAGAATTGGGGGCCTTTTTTGGTCCCCAATGTTGTATTTTGTAGCTTTTTAGGCATGTGATCAGGCAAGGGTTGGCCAGCGTATGTTAGGACGGACTCAAAAATATTTTCGATTCATATAAAAAGGAAGCTGACCAACCCTTGACTAAGCTTGAAAAAATTTAAACAACGGGAGGGACCAAGAAAAAACGCACTTACTTCTTTACTAGAGGCAAATTTTTTATATATTTCCATCGAATTTTTGCATTGCAAATATTAAAAAATACCTGCAAGGTCTTAGTTTTAAAAATCGGACACTTTTGTCATTGGCCCCTCCCCTAAATTTTCGAAAAGTAACCCAAAAACACATTCTGAACTAATTTTTTTTTTCTAAAAAAATCATTTGTAATCAGTTTTTGATCAAAACACTAACTCTTTTTTCAAAAAAATTTGTTTCAAGTCGTCAAAGGTAGATGGTCTTTTTAGGGTATTTTTGACTACACTTTGGTCACATACCGTAAAACCTCTATTAAACGCACCCCCCGCCCCCCTACAGTTAATCATTTTCAAATTTGTTTTGCTTTTTTAACCCTAACATTGTTTATTTTTTAAAACGTACGACAACTCATTTTGTAGATCTTTCCAAACTCAATGGGGGTGGTACACAATGGGGGTGGTTTGTATATCAAAGTAGCTGTTTTTTCTGGGGGGTTTGTGTGGGGTGGTGTGTGGTGTTATATCGAAGTAGCGCCAAAATTTTTATACTAGCTTGGATGCTGACCTACTT
The DNA here is from genome assembly GCA_029231635.1 of Ditylenchus weischeri. NCBI lineage: Eukaryota > Metazoa > Nematoda > Chromadorea > Rhabditida > Anguinidae > Ditylenchus > Ditylenchus weischeri. The sequence goes on from JAMRYI010000075.1 coordinate 108,660, forward strand.
TGTGTCATTATATTGATATTTTACTCAATTTTTTAGTTAATTTTTTTATTTGATCAAAAACAATAAATACTTGAGCTTGTAAAAAAATTAGAGCTCAACTCCTGCAGTGCTTGCAACTGTCACATCAGATGTGATTTGTCGAGCTAGTCCATAAGGAGTCATTCCCTTTTGTGAAGCACACTTGTTTGTGCCATATTGCAATGGAATAATTGCTTCTCCCTGTCTTATAGTTTCTTTAGGAAACCATCTGGGCTGATTATGAGCCATCTTGACCACCCAGTTTGGGTATGCTACAGGCGCTTGTTTGCTTTGAGCCTATAATTCTAATTTTATTTATTCAAAAAACAAATTCAAAGAGATTTTCTGACTAAAATAACAAGCTTAATTATTTTCACACCATATAATTTTTTTTCAATAATTTTTTACAGCTTTTCAGCTTTTTAATAAATGTCTGGCTTCCCTTTGCAAAAAATTGTCACTTCATAAACTTAACTACCGTATTGTCCCTAATAAGGCCCCCGGGGCCTTATTTTTCAACCCCTCGAAAATCGGAAAATTTTGAAGTCGATTTGGAGATTTTTGGATAAAAATTAAAAATCTAGAAAGCGTAGAGCTCGTGGGAGTTAAGAAAACGCAATAAACAGCTTTGCAAAAAATTGACTCTGGGCTGAGATATAGGTCCTCAAAGTTGAGGGGGGAGGGCCTTATTAGGGGGCTTTTAGAGGAAATACGGTGAATTTTAAAGCAAAAACGGTTAATATTAAGTATTTTTTGGCCGGAGTATATTATAGCAAGTCCTCCCAAAAAGGGATTTTAACTGCTTTTTTGTGTGTTTTAGGGATTAAAACGTGTACAAAACATGTTTTTAGGTGGGGGACGGCACTTTTTGAAAAAAAAATTTTTTGACTAAATTTTGACCAAATTTAGCTAGACTAAATTAGACTAAATTTAGCCTATCCTTGGTCCCCCAAGGAAAAAAGTCAAAATTTGGCCAAAAAAATATTTTTCCAAAAAGTGCCGTCCCCCACCTAAAAACGTGTTTTGTACACGTTTCAAGCCCTAAAACACACAAAAAAGCAGTTAAAACCCATTTTGGGAGGACTTGCTATAATATACTTTAGCCTATTTTTTTAGTTTTTTCTCTGAAATTTTGGTAATAAATCTAGAAATTTGTGATTTTTTGGGAAGTTGAGTTTTTGCACTGATTAGATAAACAAGGTTTAAAAACTGTTATAAATAATGAGAAAACGGCACTGTTCTTGTTGAGACAAACGCCCCCACCCCCAACATCAAAAATTTTTGATTTAGTCCCCCGTTGTTTTGTTAAATAATTAAGGTCAGGCAAGGGTTGGCCAGCGTAAGTTAGGACGGACTCAAAGTTGCTACAAACTCGTGTTCAAGTTTGTTTTAACATACGCTGGCCAACCCTTGCCTAACCTAAATCTTAAAAAATGAAAAAAATCTCAAAAACAACGGGGGAACAAGTCAAAAAATTTTTATATTTGGGGGTGGGTGGTTTGGCTTGACAAGAACACTGCCGAAAAAACATGCGAACGTGCGAACACATAAAAGTCTAAAAACTTGCCACAGCAGCTAGAGAGCGAAGGCATTCAATTACTTTGTAGCACTGTTTGTTCTCATACAAATCAACTGTTTGAAAGCAGCTTATTTCTGGAACACCATAAGCTTTGCAAGCGTCCAAAAAATTTGATATGTTCTCCATCTAAAAATACAAACTTAAAACGAGAATCAAATTTTCATTTAAACAAATTTGAGCAATACTTTTTTCTGCTGCAAAAAGACTTGATTGCAGCAAATTTGACTTCTCGCAGCAAATTTAATTAAAACTCCCGAGGAAACTTAATAATGGTCTAATGTTTTTTCTACTATATTTTCACTATATTTGCAACTTTTGGTTTAGAATCAGCTGTTTGAAAAAACGGCGGTTGCAGTTTAGAATCCCCCTACGCAGAGTGCTCGTATGGAGTAAATAACCTCGAATTCGTGTTTCTCGACCCCGATTTCTTGAGAAAGCCGGCTGTTTGTTTAATTCTGAGCAAAAAAAATTTTCGAACCAAAGTGAGGAGTTCTAACTGGTGGAAAGAAAGTTCGTAATGGGTTTCTGAGCCAATTTTTTTCAATGAAAATCTTTTTTTTTAAAGTTCCAAATATACAGGGTTGAAGCATTTTAGCTCCTCTTTCAAATGGTATATAACATAATATATATCTATTCCACAAAATGACCACCATTAGCAGCAATACATTTACGCAACCGTTTAGGGAAACTATCGATTGCATTTTGAATATAACTCTGGGGAATTGCATCCCATTCTCTGACCAATGATTCTTTCAATTGTGGGATTGAGTTGTGAGGGGCAGTGCAAGCTTTTGACTGGAGATAGGGCCAAGCAAAATAGTCCATGATATTCCAGTCGGGGGAGTTGGGCGCCCATTCACCAGTTGGTTTTTTCCAATGTGGGTCCACTTTGATGAATTCAGTTTTCTGCCCTGTATTTCTTATTCCCATTATACCGATTAAACATTAAAGCAGATGTATTATGTTATATACCATTTGAAAGAGGAGCTAAAATGCTTCAACCCTGTATATTTGGAACTTTAAAAAAAAAGATTTTCATTGAAAAAAATTGGCTCAGAAACCCATTACGAACTTTCTTTCCACCAGTTATTATGGTTTTTTAAGTCAAAAGTTCATAATTTAAATTGGCGCCTTTTGAATTTTTAAAGAGAATTGTTGTTGTTAATTATTTGGAGGGAGAGAAAATGAAAAGGGCCACTAATTACGGAGGCCCACTAACAAGAAGATGTTGAACATATTGTTGTTGACTGGGGCCTACCGCATAAATAAACTCTGGTATGCATGCTTTTTTCATGCATCCATAGTCACTTTCGAGTGATTTGTGTCTAAGGTATTTGGGTGTGCGCATCTTAACCCCAAGCCACCAAACCCCCTGCGCCCACGAAGGGGGCGCAGGGGGCTTGAGAGTTAGAGATGCGCGCACTCACTTACCTTAGACATAATTCTGAACTCAAGCCTCCATTCCTTATAGCTAGGTCTTTGTAACATAACTGTCGGAGCACGTTAACTCATCATGAAAGAGGCTTCCTAGCAAAAGTAATTATAAGCAGCATATTATTTACCATAATCTCTGCTGGAATTTATATCACTAATTTTCACGTACAATTTTGCTCGGTGCCCCGGTGCAGTGCCCGGTGCCAAAATTTCAGAAGTCGGTCAAGATTGTCTAAGTTCGGTGCCCGGTGCGGTGCCGGTGCCGAAATTTCGAAATTTACAGCGCTGGTCAAGAAACACGAATATGAGGCTATCTCCTCCATTTGACCACTCTGCGTGGGGTGATTCTATACTCTAGCCAAAACGGCTTCCAACAAGAACAAATTCAACATTTTCGAAACCTGAGATGAAAAAATTCGTCCATCAAGGCAAAATTAAAAGTCTGACTTTTTAGCAAACATCCTCCAATTATGGCAAAAACATTATAATATTACCCTTTTTTAAAATGTGAAAGCTCTTGGTCATCTTTGTGGTTTTGGCTAGAATTCTTTTTGTGGAAAAAAGTTATTTACATGCTGTGCTCACTTTTCGCTCACAAGATGTGTTGTTATCTATTTTTTTTTGTTTGTTCCAAACCTTATGAAAAGGCATCTTGGGGCTTTTGTGATATCGCACAGCAGTAGAAGAGTATCCTGTAGTTTTAGTGGGGGCTGGAATTAGTTGGTTGATAAGGCTGAAAAATATAAATGTTTTGATAGAATCAACACCATAAAATGACAGAAATATTGACCACTACCGGGTGCGGCAATAGTCCTTGCTGCTTTTACAAGCAGGTGGTTAGGCATAAAATCTAATTAAACAAATTATTCTCAATATACAGTTTTGTAGCCTTGAATCCCCTCTTTAAAACAACGAATAAGCTTTTTTATTTTGAATAAAAAATTATTTTAAACAATTTCAAAGAAAAGGCACCCAAAATAAAATCCCGCATTGCATTTTTTCAAGAAAACGACTGTTTTCTAAGGGCTATAAAATCTATTTGTGAAATCAATAAAAAAAATCTGTTATAGCCATTTTGTAGCACTTGTTAAGGACTTTCAGAATCACTACGCTAACTTTTTTGCTAAAAGTGTGCCCAAGATACAACTGTTACAAAGTAACGAATTTTAGCAAAATTTGCAAAAAAAATAATTTTTCAGTTTTATCAGTTTATCTAATTTTTAGTTTCCTAAAAAAATTATATCTCAGCAATTTGTCAGAGAAAAAAAAATTCTCAAATATACATTGGAAAGCCATTTACCAGCGCTACAGAATAGTTATGATTGATATTTTTTGCGTACACACAAAACTGTTAATTTAGATTATTTTTTTAAATTTTTAGTGAAAAAATGCTATGCAAGTTTTTAATTTATGGGCCCCTTTTGTTTAAAATTTTTTAGAATAATTTTTATTTCAAAATAAAAAAGCTTTGCGCCACTAGCGAATAACCGCAACCAAACCCCCTCCTCCCTAAGAATCTGACATTCCAAAAATTTGGAACAACGAGTTTATGCTTAACCCTTGGACTCAGGGGTAGGCCAGCGTATGGAAGTTGTGACTAAGAAATGTTTTACGCACTTTTTCTGGGGTCTGCAACATATATTTGGGTGCTCTTTACTTAAGTTTAAAAATGCAAAATCGTTGGAGGTGGGGGGGGAGTATTTGCTAGTAGGATGAAAAGCTTATACACAGTGCTGAATAGGAGATCCAGGACTACAAAATGATATATTACAAATAATTTTTTGATTAGATTTTACGCCTAACCAGCTCTTTAAAAAAGCAGCAAGAACTTTCGCTGCATCCGGTATTTGGGTAAATTTTTGAAAAATTCATCAGAAAGATTAAAAATTAAAAGTCTGTAAACAATTTTTAAATTGCTTTTTGAATAAATACGTATGATAAATATGAAGAAAAAATATAAAATGATGTTACATGCATAAAGCGACACCATCTTTGAGCGCATCAGCAATTTCCTGAGAATTTTCAAATTCAGCTGGTTCTTTTTCAAAAGCAATGCCGTTGACAGACTCGATCCATTGAAGAACTTCTTGGGCTTCTTGCAAACTAAATCTAGCTTGATTCTGAATTTTTTAAATGATTTTTTTAATAAATTCACATGCAAAACTATTGAACAAACCTTTTTTTCAAGTTCTCTGCTTAGACCATAACTCGGTCCATGATTTGCCATAACTTTTTGTTGTGAAAATTTAAAAATAAAGCGTCTAAAATAGTATTCTTTATGTATTTTAATAAGGTTTGTATAAAAAATTTAAAGATATTTCAGGGACGTGGGGAGGTGTATGGTGTTACATCGAAGTAGCGCCAAAAGTTTTATACTAGCTTGGCAGCTGACCTACTTTGTGTCATTAAATTGATATTTTACTCAATTTTTTAGTTAGTTTTTATTTTAGCAAAAAAAGTTTTCTGACCTACCCCATTATTTTAAATTTCCTCAGGAATCCGAATCAAAAAACAGAATTTCAAAAAAATGCTTGTGTGCTGAGATATGACCTGAAGTTGGAGTGCCAGTATGCCACCTTTCAACTTTGGGTTATATCTCAGCACACAAGCATTTTTTTTGAAATTCTGCTTTCTGATTTGGATTTCTGTGAAAATTTTAGTAACTAGAGAACGTCACAAAAATTTTTTTTGCTAAAAAAAGAACTTTTATTTAGAAAAGTATGAAAATTTTTGATAAAACCCATAGCAAACTGTCCTCTTAGCGAATTATCGTTTTACCGTACTCGTCCTTGTACTCGTACTTGTTTTTTTATTTCCTGGTACTCATACTCATAGTCGTAGTTCGAGTATGGTACCTGCCAAAGGTTGGCTACTGCACGGCCGATATTGGCACATTATACATTGCAAAGGATTGAGGTACACATAAAAGTGTGTAGCTTGTTTATACATGTTCTACTAGACTTTACATTACGGTCAAGTCTCCACCCTTCTATCTAAAATCCATTCTCTTAAATTCGCACAGAAATCCAATGATTAGGATAAATTTTTGAATTCCCGGGCACCACCTTTTATTAGTGTAGGCATGATCCTTCAAAGGCTCTTCTCGCCGAACTCCAGCAAGAAAAATGTGGTAAATCACCGAAAAATGACCCTTAAATGTCTCAAAAAACTAGCGTTATGAAACAACCCGGGATTTTTAATAGGAAAATTTCACGGGGAATCACAACTTTTAAGGATTGGAAGTCAAAAATGGAAGTATGAGGGGAGAACTAAAGAAGTACCTAAACTAAAATTAAACGTCAAATTTTAAGTTTCCAAAGGTTTGACTGTCAGTGAGAAGCGTGCTGCTCTTGGCCATGTAGCGGCCAAATCGTGGCCATGTACAACAATTATGTACCCGTACAACAATAAAAATTCTCAAAAACAACAAATGGGACCGAACACTCAACAGGGCTGGCGATCATATTGTGCTCAGTGGATTGGAGTAGAGATTAGAGTTTCCGAAATACGGGGGATTTGGCCACGGGGGGTCGGTATTTCGAAAATTTTTATACGGGGAGGGTGATACGGGGGAGGTGGATCCAAAAATCTTTTCACGGGGGATCCCCGTCACAGTGGATCATCAAAAAAACGCACGGGGGCATAAAGGGCGGAAAATTCCTGGGGCTGCGAGCCCTGGTTGAGATGCGACCACACACACACCCGAGACATGAATTCGAGCAATACTCTCGATCGAAAAAGCATTTAAACGGGCATGCCCACGCTAATAATAAGTGGTGCCCGGGAATTCAAATTTTTTTACTAATCATTGAACTTCTGTACGGATTTTTCAACGTGGTTTCTAACAAAACCATACCTAAAATTAAATTCTAGGCCTTGTTTTGTTACAAACCAAGCTGAAAAATTCGCACAGAAATCCCATGATTAGGATAAATTTTTGAATTCCCGGGCACCACCTTTTATTAGTGTAGGCATGCCCCTTTAAAGGCTCTTCCCGCAAAAACTCCAGCAAGAAAAATGTGGTAAATCACCGAAAAATGACCCTTAAATGTCTCAAAAAACTAGCGTTATGAAACAACCCGGGATTTTTAATAGGAAAATTTCACGGGGAATCACAACTTTTAAGGATTGGAAGTCAAAAATGGAAGTATGAGGGGAGAACTAAAGAAGTACCTAAACTAAAATTAAACGTCAAATTTTAAGTTTCCAAAGGTTTGACTGTCAGTGACCACAAGTTCAATGAACATAATTCAAAAGAAAATACATAACTATATAAAAATGCTCAAGGGATGAAAGAGGGAACACATTGGATGTACAAATCAATGTCACATCTCTTTTATTATTTCCAAACACGTTTAGTCCTAAGCAAAGTTATACACATTTGTGTCACAGAATGTGGGATTTCTTCTGCAGAATGTCTGGTAAGAATCTTTCTTTAGAAACAAGTAACTGACCAGTCAAAGGAAGCGTTTGGTTTAAGGAGACAGAGATGCAAAAGATTATAGGTAAGACTGTCCACTCCTGGGGAATTCCTTTTCATCAAAACAAATTATAGTTGGTTGCATGCACACAATAAGGGGCTCTTTGTGTGTTCGTATCCATCACAAAAAAAATTTGAATTGGTCCACTCTGTTGTTTTTTAATATATATTTTTTTTAAATAGTTATCTGAAAATGTTTAATTTCAACAAAGTTTTGTCATCGGACATTAATTCAAACACCAAAACTGTATTTTTGGCTTGATCTTTTTGGCAAAAAGTACATATTGCCGGCGGAAGTATTTGAAAAGGATGACAAATGAGACAAAAAACATGGAAATATACCATAAGAAAAGAAAAAACAAGAAAAAAGGTTTCTTTTACATTTAGATGCTTTTACGAGTATTAACGAGCAATATTAAAAGGCGTGTGAAGTGGGGAGAGAAATGTCTTTGAGTAATAATTTGAAAATATCTTAGTTCTTAATTCGATTCCTTCACCAGGATTATATCAAGTATGCTTCTATATGATGACGAGCAGTTCACTATGACTTTTGTTGCGCTTCTTTGATGATCGCCACGTTCTTTCGACTTTGTTGGTGTGAGCTAAAAATTTGTAAAAACCAACAAAATTCAGGTAATAATAAATACCTCTGGATTCTGAATCTAGGAAGTTCTTCTTTCGGTTGACCGTCAAATGAGAAAGCGCAAGTTTGTTTTGTGCAAATCCAATTCACAACAATTTGTGTTCAAAACATTGTAAATTAAAAATAAGCGAGATTAGAGATCCGTAATGATAACAGACATTAGGATGGATTCGGCGACTAATGACTGCTTCTAAAGTAGCTGCATCCCTAGAATAAAAAAACAGGGGAAAACAAAACAACTTTTTGACGTCAAACCTTTTATCGATGACTTCAATGAAGACATTCCTTGTTTCACGACGAATACCACCGAATACCCATCTTGTAGGAAAATGATTTTTGATATTTGCGATGAGTATAGGCACTTTCATCAGCTTTGACGGTCAAGCCAGTACCACCTAAATATGACTTGGAAAAGATCTGTTCGAAAGCCAATGATTACAATCAATTAAGAAAAAACCAATTATTCCAGAGGTCCTCCAGAGAACTTCATGACATATCTGGCGCATATGAGAATTGTAGTCGACTCCATGGGATATTTCCACTTCTTGTTCGCACCATCGGATCGATGTTAACTCATAGGGCCGGCTGTAGAAGAAGCAAGCGATCTTTTCAAATGGCATCTTAGTATCCTGAAACAAAACAATACTAGAAGACACGAAAAGAAATTCCGTTTATCAAACCTGGAACCAATTATCCTGGTGCATATTAGTTTTTTGCATACATTTCTTCACCATGCACTTCCAAAATATTTTAGAACCAAATTATACTTTCATATCGTGTCTGTTGCTGCATTGTCTGCTCGAAGGAAGCAAACCAAATATTATGGCTTTTTTTTGATCTCGGTAAATCGCGAAATTTCATTTCTAAATGGCAGAAATTGGATTGATAGGAGACAAAAGGCTTGTAGAGATGAGTAAGCGAAAGACTTTGTAACGAAATATCACACGATGGCATAAACTATGTTTACGTGCTTTTTGACCGCTCAAAAATAATATTTGCATTGAAAACCTGCAAAATAGAGGTGAAAAATTGTTTCAGAAGGGATGGAAAAGAACCACCAAATTGCAGAAAATAACAACAAGCTGACCAACTCAACTTATAAAAAATCGCAAAAAAAACAATAGGGGTACAAAGGCAAACTATTTTGGGAAAGATGCGAACACATGTAAAGCCGTATAAGGTAATAAAATCTTTGGCGCTAGTATAGAATGCCCCCCCAAAATCAGACCTTCTAAAAATCGTTGTAACTACCCTTTGGAACAACAAGTTTAGGCTTAGCCCTTAGGCTTAGGGGTAGGCCAGCGTATGGAAGTTGTGACTAATAAGTGTTTTATGCACTTTTTCTGGGGTCTGGAACATATATTTGGGTGCTCTTTACTTAAGTTTTAGAAGGCATAAGTTTGGGGGTTATTCTATACTAGGGTCAAATATTTTTATTTGAACTGCCGATTTTAAACAAAAAAGCAGTATATTTTTTATTTTTTCTTTCTTTATTGTTATCTTATATAGTATTTGGCATGTGTGGGTGGGTGGGTAACGCTTTTTTACTTCGAAGGCCAGAACGGGTCGTAGATAGTGAAATCACTTTTGTCGCTAATACCATCGTGTTCCCCAGAATGTCAGCTTTCGTTTAAAAAAAGAACAGGCGAAAAAAATGAGTTCTAATAGGGGATATACCTATTTTTATGAATGAAGTCATAGCCCCTCATTGAAATTTCGAAATAACTGTACTATACAAATAACTGTACTGTACTTTACTATAGAGGCGCCGATAGGCGCCTGTGGTCCCTTGTCTTATATAGTATTTGGCATGTGTGGGTGGCTGGGAGGGTGGTTAACGCTTTTTTACTTCAAAGGCCAGAACGGGTCGTAGATAGTGAAATCACTTTTGTCGCTAATACCATCGTGTTCCCCAGAATGTCAGCTTTCGTTTTAAAAAAAGAACAGGCGAAAAAAAGGAGTTCTAATAGGGGATACACCTATTTTTATGAATGAAGTCATAGCCCCTCATTGAAATTTCGAAATACTATAGAGGCGCCGATAGGCGCCTGTGGTCCCTTGTATCAAAATATTAAAATTCTTTTATAATTTTATAATAAATTTTATTTTGAATTAAATTATGACAGAGAAAAACAGTTTTAAACTGCGTTTATTCGGGGGTTGTATTTGGTGATAAAGTGACATCAAGTATGCCCATTTCTTTTGGTGTTTCATCATAGCCGCGGGAGAACGGGAACTGCACCCAGTCTTGGTCAATTATTATTTTTGTCTTACGGTTCACCTTAAAATATATGTATAAATAATTACAGTCGACTGCCTCTATAACGGACTAGTTTTTTTGGTTTGGTTGGATTTGCCTTAAAGAAGGCATATTCTACCCTCTCTATAACGGACTTCCTCTACAGCGGACTCCCTCTATAACGGACACCTTAGCCGGTCCTAACCTTATAAAGTGACCCTCGATATAACGCACCTGTACAGATGGCAGTGAAGTAATGAAAAAAAGTTCCAGATTTTTTCAAAATTTTTTTAAATCTGCGCAGTTTTTTAAGGTAATTAACTCGTTTCAGTCATTCAATGTTCTGTTCTGTTCATTCTCTTCATAATGTAGCTTGTTTGTGCTGTTGTTTTAACAACCTTTTGTTTCAGATACCGATGAGTCGACGCTACATAGAAACTCACGACGTTGATCCAGCAATGCTTGAAATGTCGCAACGAATACTTTTAATCCGGCCGACTCCCGCTATAATGGACTCATTTTATAACGGACACTTGAGGCCTGTCCACAGCGGTCCGTTTTAGAGGAAGTCGACTGTAGTCGAATTTTGAGTTTATTCAACATATGGAACATAAAGTTACCACATATTCTTCAATAAAATGGGTCCGCGCGGTGTTATTGTTTATTTGCTAGTAGCGCAAAAAAGTCAAAACGACGAAAAATCTATTTGTCATCTACTTTTAGGTTGTTATAAAAACTTCTATTAAAAATGCTAAAAAATCACGCGTTATGCAAAAGTTGAACAGCAAAGGTGAATCAAGATTTTAATCATATTTTAGTCAAAATTTTTTTTTCCAAAACTGATTTTTTATGTAGAAAAGTATCAAGAAACAATATTTTTATTGTTTTTAGCATAAAAATTACTTAGGAAACATTTAAACATGATTGACGTGAAATTATGAAATGCCCTGTTCTATACGACAATACGGTGCCAAAATATGCCTTGCCCCCTGTTGTTTTAAGAGAGAAATTCAATTTTTTTCAGTTTTTTATTCTTACAATAATTTTCGCATTTGCATTTTCTCGAAAAAACAACAGGGGGGACCAAGGCATATTTGGCACCGGATTGTCGTATACAGTCAAACCTCGGTTATCCGGCACTCCAGTTATCCGGCACCCTCGGTTATCCGGCACTCCAGTTATCCGGCACCCTCGGTTATCCGGCACTCCAGTTCTCCGGCACCCTCGGTTATCCGGCACCTTAAATATACTTCATTTGGCTGAGACTGGCTTATTCTCTGCCAACTGACATTCCAGTTATCCGGCACCTCGTTTATCCGACACCCTGAGGCCGGTCCCCAGGGGTGCCGGATAACCGAGGTTTGACTGTAAGTCCAAATGCGCTTCCCACACTTAATAAGCTCCCAAGTTCAAAGAAGTTAGTAACCCTAAAAAATTTAGTATCTAAAAAGACATACATATTTGCCCCACATAGGATAAGTACATCTGTGTCCTAAATTTTGTTCTTTATTAAAATCATTTTTCGTGCAAAACCTACGAATATCTAGAAAAGGTTGGATCACAAATATTTCGTTGTGACATCCTTGCAATTGAAAATTTCCATATCTGTCCGTCCTAGTGCTGTTTAATAAATCATCCTCATCTATATCAAAACCGAGAATTTCGCCATTGTCTCGTTCCATTAGCTTAAAATTTTTTAGAAATGTAGATTTTTTAACTTTTTGCTTAGAAGAAAGGCAAACTAATTTTTTCTGCTAATAAACCTTGCAAAAAATATTTTTTTTAATTTTCAGCTCACACCTATTAGAAATGGACAAGTATTAAATATGCCTTGTTCTGGCTGAAAAGTGTATTATTTTTGGCTGAAAAGTGCCTTGTTTTTTGAGTTTTAGTCTAAGAGGCAAGTATCTAAACAATTTTTTCATAATGATAACATCATCAGATAGCCCTGTAGCTGTAGTTTCTAATAGTGTATCATTTGTTGCAACATCTTCGCAAAATGTAGCATGAAAAGGTGAAAGTATGAATCAAATTATTCTTCTGACTTGCTTCATACTTTTACCTTTTTGTGTTAGATTTTGCAAAGATGTTAGAACAAATAATACGTTTTAAGAATCTAGAAACTAGAATCGCAGGGCTATCTGATGGTGTCATCACTTTGAGAAAATTGTGTAGATACTTGCCTCTTTGACAAAAACTCGAATAAACAAGGCACTTTTCAGCCAAAACAAGGCAGATATAAGATTTATTCATTAGAAATACAGTAAAGTCTCCATATAGGACTCACAGATAAAAAATAGCAAAATCAGAACCTTAATTCCAAAAAGAAACTTTTGAATCTGAAAATCTCCATAAGGCAGAACTACCGAATTCACTCTATTAATCCACCATGGGCGATTTTTTCGACGATCTATGGCCGTAGTAACAATGTGGCCGAAAATGAAATATATAGAAGCTTAGTCCACGTTTCAAAAAGCGGTTTTTTGCAAACAAAAATACAGATCTGACATCATTTGGATATTGTAAATTGCCTATCCGATGTCAGAGATTGCCTATCCGATGTCAGAGATTGCCTATCCGATGTCAGAGATTGCCTATCCGATGTCAGAGCCATAGTTGCACGGGCGCCGGCGCCAATCGGCGCACACCAGCGATGTGCGCCGACGAAAATTTTGAGACAAATCGGCGCCGGTGCTGGCGTAGGCACTGATTTTTTTTGACGCCGGCGCCCTAGTCGGCGCCGCTTACTTTGCCGCAAAAATTTTTTTTTAAATACCAAATTATGTGTTTTTTTTTCAATCTTTTAATTTTTTTAAGTAATTATGTATCAATGAATGTCATTATATACCTTTTAAATCGATTTAATTAATTTTTCATATCAGCGCCGGCGCTAATTTCAGTATTTATTCCGGCGCCCGGCGCCACTTTTTCTTGACCATGGCGCCGGCGCTGGCGCCGGCGATGGTGCCAAATTTTGGAAACTGCTGGCGCTGGCGCCGTTTTTTTGGCCGAGCAACTATGATCAGAGCTAGCTTTAAAAGCACAAAAATATCCACGGCTGAAGATATCTTTCGTAGCTCTAAGGCTAAAAATAGAATTTATGTTACAGTTTTGACCCGATTAGTGGTCTGTTCAAAAAAGATTGTATTTTTTATTATACGAAATATTTTGCTAGTTTAGAACCATTCTCAGCCATTAAACTCAAAATAATGTCTCAAAATATTGAATCGCTAGACTTAGTCTAGTATAGTAGGAAGCTAGTTTTTTAAATTCAAAATTTTGAGACATTTTAATCATATTTTAACTTAATTAAAAAGACTGCTAATCGGCTTAAAACTGTACTATAATCTATTTTCAGCCGCAAAGACATTCCGGCAATTAGCCAAATTTGAATTATACAGTCAATCCTCGATTTAACAAATAATCTAGGGCCGTCCAAATTCGATCATTGGAAAAGGGAACTTATCATAAGATTGTTCAAGGCGTGTGGAGTGTATAATAGAGTGGATAAAATCAAAGATGGTGAAATTCACTGCTTCAAGCATAGTTGGATCGCCGCCGCCGCCGCCGCCGCCGCCGGCGGCAAAAATAAAAGCACCGCCGGCGTTGGCGGTGGCGCCGGCGGCGAATATGAGGGCGGCGGTGGTGGCGGCGGCGGTGGTAGACTAAAAGAGCGGCGGCGGTGGCGGCGGTGGCGGCGCACGTGGAGGCGGCGGCGGCGGCGGTGGCAGCGGCGGCGGCGGCAGTGGAGGCGCCGGTGTTGGCGTTAGCGGCAAAAACTTTGTGTTCTTGATTGCGCAAAAAGTGCACTATTTTCAAATGTCATAATTTCAGATTTTTTTTTAAATATCAACTGGACAAATAGTCAGAATAAATGGCTGAGAACGAACAATGAGAGATAACTAAATACAAAAATTTTCTAAATTTTTTCTTTGTCTTGTAAGTCTTTTCGCATTTGGCTGAGATATAGATCAACAGCTTCTTTTGCAATGCCGTTTATCTCTTTAGCTGTGAAGGGAATTGAACGTGAAGAAGCACTTTCGTGAACGTAACCAGTTGCTGCGTCTCGAGCATTCATTTCCAAATGTTTTGGCCATGTTGTTCTAATAGCAGCAGCATTCTGTTCTTTGAGGTAATCATTTACAGCTTTTTTCACTGACTCTTTCGATAAAAAAGCCACTGGGCTCACTTGATACTGCACAAGTAGAACGTTTTTTCAATGAAATAAATAGTGATGATTTCATTGGCACCTGTAATCCATGGGACTTTTGGAAAGCCAGAATCGAGGTAAAATACAAATAACTTTAGTGAGTTTATTAATATGACTTCATTTTTAGACATATTCCTCGATTTCTCAGATGGCTTTCGACATCTTAGCAACGCCAGCTACAAGTGCAGGAGTGGAAAGACTGTTTAGTATTATGGCTATGCTCTCTTCAGGGAGAAAAACTCCGACAGGACCAATTTTATTAAATAGTAAAACAATGCTTGTCTTAAATGGTCATCTTATTAAAATATGAAAAACTAGATAACTTTTTTTTTGACGTTAACGCAATAGCCGGCGGCACCGCCGGCGGCGGCGCCAAAATATAAGGTGCCGCCGGCGGCGGCGGCGGCGCTAGCGGCGGAGTAGCGGCGTCGGTGGTGGCGGCGGTGGCGAAATTTAGCAGAATTTTTACACCGCCGGTGGCGCCGCAGCGCGCCGGCGGCGGCGGTGGTGACGGCGGCCGCCGGCGGTGGCGGCGGCGGCGGTGGTGGTTTTTTAAAAATGCCCAACTATGGCTTCAAGCCTGACCGTCCAGTTTCAACGGTCCACTAAAAATAGAACGACATGTCGCTGTTTTAGAAAATCTGGATCCTTTGAAGCAAGACTTATGAATCAAAATTGAAGAAAAAATTTCAAGAACAGGTGTGAAAGGTGTAGGATGTAGCTGAGAATTGAATTTATTGGGGTATCATCCTATTTAGCTACGACTTTAGTGCCGATTTTTTTCTGAGCCTGGCACAGTTAGCAAAAGTTTTTATTTTAGAAAGCCAAGTTTTTATGATTTTATACGAAAACTGAAAGATTTTACAATGCAAAAAGTACAAAAAGGTTAACATTCGCAAAGGCAAACGACCACTTTGCCTGGTTGGACTCAGAATTTCTGCTGATTCTTTTTAGCTCTTTTCCAGATTTTTTTCACTGTCTGAGTCACCATTGAAAAGACCGATTTATACAGTTCATTTTTCAGAGCTATTTTTGCCTTCACTGCAACGATTAATTTCAATTTTGTTGTCTTAAATTTGCGTTTTTGTGCTTAAATGAAAGAGTGAAATGCGAGCTTTCTAATGACATATCGTTGGGGTTTTTACTATAATAAAATTCTAGAGTTTTGGTCTAAAGAAACAATTATGACATCTGATTATACAGAATCGTGTTCAGCATGGCCTATTTGCTTATAGTGCTCTTATAATCAAAAGCTTAATGTGAAATTTCAAATTCCTGTCGAGACAAAAAAATATATAAATTCGGACTTTTTTCACAGTTTAAAGGACCATTGCCACCTGTTTTGGATTGTCCCCGCCAATTCAAAAAAATAATTGCCTTATCATTAAATTTCTGTACGGATTTTTCAACTTGGTTTCTAATAAAACAAGGCCTAACTTTAATTTTAGGTAAAGTTATGTTAGAAACCAAGTTGAAAAATCCGTACATAAGTTGAATGATTAGGATATTTTTTTTTCGAATTGGCGGGGACAATTGTGGCCGCAGACGGCAATGGCCCTTTAAATATTTTTTTCTCGATAGGAATTCGAAATTTCACATTGAACTTTTGATTATAAGAGCACTTTATAAGCAAATCGACCATGCTAAACATGAATCTGATGTCAGAATTTAGAGTAATAATTTAGACATCAAAAAAATTTAGACATTGAAATTGAAATTAATCGTTGCAGTAGCTCTGAAAAAATGACCTTTATAAATTGGCCTTTTTAATGGTGACTCAGACAGTGAAAACATCTGGAAAAAAGCTAAAAAGAATCAGCGAGAAATTCTGAGTCCAAAGTGGTCGTTTGCTCTTCCGAGTGTTAAAAACAAACTGATGTCTGTAAAATGTATTATTTCAAACCTTAACTAAGACGTCGGAAAGTGGATCATCTCTACACATGATCTTGCCTTTGACACTTAAGCACTGGTCACCAGCCTCCCAACTATATACCAACCATGATTGAAAAATTAAATTAACAACAAAAATAAGAAACATCGCTTTCATTTTTTTAAAGAAGAGCGAAATATTTTATAGTGTTTTTAAAACTTTTTTTTATCACGTGAGAAGAATTTAAATAACACATTACAGGCTTTAAGTCTTAAACAGTATTGTTATTAAATATTAAACAGTATTGATTGTTTAAATGTTATTAACTTGTTCAAATTTCAAAAAACCTAATAACTTTAAATACTCAAATTACAAGTAATAAAAACACGGCAAATGTCTTCGAAGACTCTAAGTCCTCTACAGTGCCCCCTCATGTATGTTCTTGCATGATTTTCTAAGTCTTTTGCTAATTATGTTTTGACAGCCTCATCCGATTGTGCTGATATACGCAAAAAATTTGAGCTTTTTCCATGTGAAAAATAAGACCTCAATGTTCTTATCGGGCGACTTTCTTCCATCCGAACGAGCTTTGAGCATCATTGTCAACTAGAAAAAGACTTTGAAAATAGTGGTAAAAAAGTGTCAGAGCAAGCGAGCGAACGGACTTGTTGGGGTATCTAAAGGAGGGTCACTAAATTGTAAATGTGCATAAGTGACGAAAAAGCAGACAAAATTTTAAGAAATTTAAAAAGTTCAAGAGACAGTCTGCCACCAAAAAAATTCACCGAGTTACCGTATTTCCTCTAATAAAGCCCCACAATCTTGAAAAAGCCACCACACAAATCACTACCTTTCCGAGGCCCCCACAACTTTAACTAGTAGTCAAAAAAGTTCCTGGACACTTTTAATGCTTATTATTAGTAGGACATTCATTTTGCAGTAAAATAAGAAGACTAAGCACACACACAAGACATACATGAAGGTGGTTTTTTTCATTACACATGAACAAAGTGAATCACATGAACACATGAGACTATTGGATGCTGTCTGCGCTTGGATGTTTTTTTTATTGGTTGGCTTGCTGGACCACTTGGAGACTGACTGACTGACTGAGGAGCGGCTGATGAGACCCTTTTGGATTGGGCGACGAGACTTGAGATGTATGGCAAAGCTGACCCCATGGAGACTGACTGGCGGCGGCAGGAGAGGGTTGGCTTGACGGCTAGCTCTTTAAAGACTGACTTGAGAGGAGCGGCTGGAGGACTGATGACGACTGCTTCTGCTTCTTGACTTCTTCCAGAGCATCCAAAGGTGACTGCGTGTTTTAGGTCCGCTGACCCCTCAACTGTCTTTATAATCTTTATATTGATATTCAACCCAAAGGAATGTGGATCTCATGAGAGGAGATACGCCTGAAATCTGAAAGGGAACTCACTCTCCTTTAAGATATAAAGTATGGATATGCTTCGACTCGATCATGTACTTGATGTTGTTGGCACTCCCGCCATTAAAAACTACACTAGTTTGGACATGCTCTTTCGAGATGTATAGATTTAACTTGCCCCACTACTGCTGATTTGGGGCCCAGGCCATGGATACCACTCACTGTTTGGATCGGCCAACTTGTTTGCGACGAACATAACTTATCAAAACTCAACTTACTACCAGGTCCCGAATGTCGATGAAATGCTGGCATGCTGATCCACCTCTGAAGAGCGATAGAGATGCGAAGGAGCGAAAACTTTGGAAAGGTCGATAGTGTGATATTGCGTAGGTGCTTCGTGCAAGCTCGAGACTTCTCACCAAACACCCAATTTAGAAGAGCTGTAAATTGAGAAAGATTTAATGCTGAGAATGGAGAGGTAAATAATGTGTTCACTGATTAGGAGACAGTGAGAGAGAAATAAGTGAAAGCGTTTGCGGCACTTGTGGGTAGTATTTGAGACATGAGATTAGTTGCTTTGCATGTTTAGTAAATTGTGGGTTTCACGGCCACCTGAAATCCGAATCATAGTGCACTAGGAAAAGTTGGCACCAAATGAAATTAAAAAAAAAACCCTATTTTCACTTGGAAATATGCCAGTTGTTTGCTTTAAAAAGTCGGTGCCACCAGTTAAAAATCTATATCCTGCAGCGAAGTGAATATTTTGCAAAACTGCTCTACTGATTCCTCTTTTTTATTTTGGTATGGCAACCGGAAATTTTAAGATGAGTCCACAATTTTGATTTTCAAATGATTTTAGGAAAGTTGAAATGTAGAGCTTCCAAGGGACTTACTGAGAAAATACAGTATATATGCCGGTGTTTCGACGAGTGGTATTTTTCCCTGACCTGATAAAAATTCTTCTATCATCTATAAAAAAATTGGCTTATAACAACAAGGTGATATTCCCTTAAAATGAATTCGTTAGAATCTCTATCCATCCAACAAATTTTTTTTTAATTACTTTTTTTTTAATAAAACAATTGATAAAATACTTTGATTGACATAAGATAATAATAAAAAATCGTAGGCTTGAAAATTTTTATTTTTAACTAAGATAATAAAATTCTCTTTTATAATCAATCAATACTGTTTTGTTCTTAATTTTCATAGTAGGTTATATAGTAATCAAAATTTGATTTTCTAGTTTCTAAGCGCAACTAGCATTAGTGAATGTTTCACTAATAATCTTATTTTTAAAAGTATGAAAATTATAACGTCGTTTTAAAGATTTTTGGGTCCTCAACCAAATTTAAAAAAAGGAATCGTAATTTTAATAAAAAAAAATTCTCTGGGCTGATAAATGGGTCCATAGAGGATGGATTTATTAGTGGGTGTTATATATTAGTAGGGGAAGGTTTTTTAAGGGAATATGGTAATCTATATTCGTTTTGTAAAAAAATAAAATAGCATATGACGCCTTGGTTATATTTTATAAAATATCTAACTAGAAAATCAAGATAAGTAAATTAAAGAAAGCGAAAAATTGAAAGAAAAAGCAGCATGAAAATGCAAATAATTTAGTTTAAAGGGGGAGGGAACTTCATATACGCATCGCCTAAGTCACAGGTTCGAACACGGATTATATCTTTACACGGAAATTTAATTTCAAGTCTTTGGTGTTTTTATTTCACCTTCCATGTATTTGCACCCAAGTTTTATTAAATAAAACAACGTGTATACTTTTTCCAATTTCAAATTACCTTTTTTCAGTTCAACATGACAGCTTTCTGCTGCAGCGAGTGCATCAAATATGACACTAGAAAAGTTTTCGACAATATGGACACTATGGAGCTCCATCTAGCCAAGGAGCACTTTCGGATTAGCTTATTTGAGTGTCCATCGTGCCCCAATGCTCAATTTGCAACTGAGTGCGCCCTCGTTGACCACACTAAGGACAAGCATAATCGGACAAGAGTTGAGGTAATTTTAAACACCTAGTTATTACAGTCAAAGCATGTTGAAAAGTTAAAAGGGATTTCTCAGAGACTGATAAACCGACTTACCACAAATTTGTTCAAAAATTTTCTGTGATGTTCCTCGTGCTCTAAAACTCTTTCTGAGTAATTGTTGAAAAGACAGTCCTTGGAAAACATGCATATGTACCGAAATATATTCATTTTTTTCAAATTCACTCAAAATTTTTTCTTAATTAGCACCATTCTGCTATAAAGTGTTGATTTTGACTCATTTTTTAACAATTTTTTTGTACGCATTTGATGTCCGGCTTGAATTGCACTTTATTTTGTTTGGAGTTTGGAAAAAGTTATAGGCATTTGAATTTCCTATCTCACACAAAATTTCCTACCCAAATTGCCCATAACTTTTTTTGCTAGGGAAACCCCTAATTTTGACACCGGATTCGTGTTCAGCGTGGTCGCTTTGCATGTGAAACTGCTTTAACATAAAAAATTCCACTCGAGATGTGTTTACATTACATTATTAGAATTCTTTTAAAAGGACTTCTGTTTCGAGCGGAATTTGAAATTTGAAGGCGAGTTTTCCATCTTAAAGCAGTTTCACATGCAAATCGACCACGCTGGACACGAATCCGGTGTCAGAATTAGGGGTTTCCCTAGCGAAAAAAGTTATGGGCAATTTGGGTAGGAAATTTTGTGTGAGATAAATAATTCAAATGGCTGTAGCTTATACAAAAAATTTTTTCAAAACGCAAGGGACATCTTAGAAAATTTTTGAAAAAATTCGTGGTAAATCATTTTTTGTGACTTTATCATTTTCTGAGAAAGTCTCTTTTAAAATCTCCATAAAAATTCGAACGAAACTTTTAAAATTCAAAACTATAAAACTTCTAGAAAATTGAGGGCAATGTCTTAAAAAATTAATACCATCGTATTTTAGGCAGGAATAAAATATGTCTTACGCACTTTTTCCGGGGTCTGGGACTAATATTTTAGCATTTTTTAGTAGTGTTTTTAAATGAAAAATTTCTTTTAATGTTAGGGGGCGTGTGTATTTGCTATTAGGGCCAAGTTTTCTATCTGGCTGCCTTATAGGCGGTACAAATTAAATCTCGTAACCTATACTATCCCATCTCTAAATTTATTTCAGATTGCCTATGTTCTAGACCGGTCAGCTCATCGTGCCCGGAGAGAACTTTTGCGTTGCCTTATCAAATGTGCTCAACAAGCTCCTAATGTCAAACATGAACAATCAGAAGTGCCTGTGGAACCTGTTCAAGCCAATATTGACTTTTCCGACAACGAAGCTGAGCTCATATGTTTGTCTGACTCAGAGACAGATGATGAAGTTCCTGTGATTGAAGAACAGCAGTCTAGACAGAAACGGGTAAAATCGGAGCCGGCTGCTCCGACTCGGCTCTCAGAAGTTGCTGAAGCTCTTACACTTGAAAGCAGAGCATCTGAAGCTACAGTCTCATTAACAGAGCGAAATATGAAAGTAGAAGGTCTGGAAAACTACCAGAACAAGTATCCGGCTCCTGAATTGGAAGACAGCCGTCAAGAAACGCAAGATCAAACTTCTAGCTTTAACTTGAGAAAAAGTTTTGAAGCTTTGATGGCCGACTCGACAGTAGAGAGTTCTGAGTTAGTTCAGCCTGCTGAAGTATCCAGCTCTGAAGACAATGCCTCTGCATCAGCTTTCATGTCTATTTGCCCTAAAAAGCGATTGAGAAGCGAACACAGCATTGCATCTACAAATTCAGCTGCTCAAAATACGATACAAGTAATTTTTAGTGTAAATAAGGCTGACCATAAAATTTCCAAACTTTAAAAAAATTCTTTTGGAAAATTTTCCTCATCAAATCGGTATGATTTTTTGGTACTTATTTAGTTAAGGCCCCCCAAAAGGTCATTTTCAGTACTGAATTTTTTTGTGCTTGTTTGAATTTTTTTCATATTATTTGTGAGTTTATTAGTAGCTTTTTAGCCTAGCAATGGATGATTTTAGAGATTTTAACATTCGACGCCTATTTGAACTGCTCTTTCTCCAGTTTTGCTGGAGACAGAAGTACGCAGGAAATGACATTATGTTTCATCTCTGGTCCCAAATTGCTGATCAATATGTTTGCATCTCGGTTATGGTTGTCGTCGTTATTGCAATAAAAGTTGATTTTGGGTCCAAAAAACCAAACTGTTACAAAATCGAAAAATGACCTTTTTTTGGGGGCAACTAAATAAGTACCGATTTTTTTACCCTAGCACGGTCACTTAAAAAATGTCACTTTTGAGCGCGTTGGGATAAACGGCTCTAAAATCTATCTTTATTGCCTGTACTATCCAATTTTTATGTCAAACCAAAAAAGGAAACTCTGACGGTCATGTTTATTACTAATATTAACATTAAAAAAGTGTCAATTTGAAAAGTACTCGTGTTCGTACAAACTCGTAGTGCGAGCAAAAAAGTGCTCGTATTCGTACTCATTCTTTGCTCGTACTCAGTCGAAATTACAATTTTTTACAAAACAATTTTTATTTTAACAGTGTATTCAAAATTTATTGCATTTTTTGTTGAAAGACAGTATTATTAGAGTTGGAGTGCATGCGAGAAAAATGGCTATTTTTCTTGCAATCTCGCCTCGCAAATTTTAGAAGCCCACCTACAAAGCCCTGTTTTGAACTTATAAATATAACGGTAATTATTTTGCTTACCCTCCTGAAGGTTATTTTTTCGAATTTTGTTTGGTGTTGTTCATCTGTACTTTTTTTTAAATATTAATCATAAAACGGCACTTGTTTACTTGGGGGCCCCTTTTTTTGTCAAGCGTATAAAAATTACTTAGGAGACGTCTGAACACTGTTCACAGTTGAACAAAAAGGGGACCCCCCAAGTGAACAAGTGCCCATAAAACTACTCGAATGCTCACAATTACCCCTCATTTACTTAACTCTGAAGATGATTGTAACGAAGAACTTGATTGCATGTCAAAAAAAGATAACATATTTTTAACGTTTATTAGGGTAGGTATGAGGTGAAGTCAATATGTTTAAAAAAGCAGAATTTTTTTTAAATTATTATATTATTTCTATTGGGTTGGTGCATAATTAACGTCGGTTTTTTTATTTGCACACTATTCAACAACAACCCAAATACAAGTCCGCCTATAACATTTCTGAATATTATTCTGGAGCATATTCAACCTCTACATCAATAACAGCTTCCCTTCCTTTTATTTAATATGTGTGAGCAAAAACAGAATGAATTGAAATGTCAGACGCTCACTAAATTCAAACAACAAAAAAACCGACGTTAATTATGCACCAACCCAATAGATTAATTGACTAAAATTTTCAATAGTTACAGGTGAGATTACATTTAAAAATTCGAAAAAAGTTGGCTTTTAGGAGATAGGGTTTACCAACAGAATAAGTACCTTAAAAATTATAATGAAAAAGTAAACCTTAAAGCATACTTGCAGTTGCGGATACTGAGCAAATTTTTTCTTTTTAAATTATAATGGTTTGTATTTTTACCACTTAACAATTAAAAAATTTTTGAGAATTTTTTTTATGTTCAGAAAAAATTCCATTTCCAAAAGCATTTTTTATCGTTTTTATTGCCTAAAAATATTTTCGGGATGGATATAAGGCATTTTCGCGAAGGTATTCTAAAGCCCACTCAAGCATCGAATGTTTTTTTATCATTTATTTGGAATGTCTGGAATTGGGAATATCTTAATAATTTTCCTGCATGATTCTTCTCTCTTAAAAAATTATAACAAAGTTAGAAAAAGGATTTTCATGTGAATAAATATTTTAGTCAACTTTTGCTGAACCTCATTCTCCAGACCTCGGCTTGTTACAGTCTGCACGGCCAGAAAGCACTAGAGCTGGGAGAAAGAGAGCACATGATACGCAACCTGGATTAAACCATCGCTCCAAAGAAAATACAGTATTTTTTTGGCAATAAGTATGCCTAAATGTGTAGGGTTTTGAGCCCAATTACCCCAAAAATTGTTACCTAACTACACTACCCTAAATATTTTTAAAATACCGTATTTTCTCTAATAGAGCTCCCGAGCGCTTTATTTTTTGAATGCCCGAAAATCTTGGAATTGTAAATCGAAAATGGCCCTAACTCTTAAATTCTGATAAAAAGGGGGGGGCGTCTCTATTAGAGAAAATACGGTACATTACAAAGTAGGAACTTATTCAGTTGGGATCTGCATTTTATAATTTTCAGTAAATTATGTTTAAACGTATTTTAACGGGAAAGTCATGAAACCACGTTATTTTTTTTTTTTCGTTCAAAAGACTCAGAATTTATTTGTTTACACATTTCAATCATTTTTAGACAAAAAAAAATTTTGGTATAAAAAAGTTGAAAAAATTTTACCTTGGTCCCCAAGCTGATTTATTTTTATCAGCTTGGGGACCAAGGTAAAAATTTCTTCAACATTTTTATACCAAAATTTTTTTGTCTAAAAATGATTAAAATGTGTAAACAAATAAATTCTGAGTCTTTAGAACGAAAAAAAATTCGAAAAAAAAAATCACGTGGTTTTTTTCATGACTTTCCGAACAACCTAATAAATAGAACAATAAAAATTTTTTTTTTGACATTTTCTTAGCTATAAATTTAATTTTTTAAAGAAAAATTTTTTGACCCCTAATTTGACTTTTTGCGGTAGGAACCATCTTGTGAGCCATCTTTCATTAGTCATATTGCGGTCAATTTTTTTTTTATAAAATCAGCTTCTTAGTTAGAAAACGTCAGATAACAACTATTTTTTAAAATTGGTTTGAGAGTGTAAAAATTACTTTTAAAACGTTTAAACATAATTTGAGATAAATTCAAAATGCGGACCCTAACTAAATAAGTGCCACAAAGTACATGTAAGGTCAAGAAATGTGAACTTTTTTAAGTGCCAAAAGCGTAGTATGCAGATCTAAGCTAGAAAAAGCAGTTACAAATTGTGTTAGAAAACTAAGCAGTTTTCATAAAAAAATTTGTGTGTAAAGGGTCCCAGTCCCACTCAGGGTGACCAACTCAAATTTTGAAAACAACGGCAACATGTTCCAAAATAACGACATTCCAAATAGAAGAATCCAAAAATAACGGCATTTTTTAATTTAATAATCCAAAACTAGACAAAATGTGGTACTCCTATCGAAAGGACCCCCCAAAATTTTTGCCTTTTTTGCCTTGGTCCCCCCTGTTGTTTTTTCCATAATTTTTTGTCATTATTTTCAAAATGTCATTATTTTCAAAAAAAAAAATAACGGCAAAATTGTGCGAAATAACGGCAATGCCACTAAATAACGGCAAGTTGGTCACCCTGGTCCCACTATATAAGGATGGAGTTTAGCCGGTCTCTTGCGTGTCCGGCAACCAGACAAAGCTACATCAAAACTATTTTGTCGCGCGACAATGCAACAAATTTTGATCTTTTTCGGTTTTTAGGGGTTTTTTCAAAGTGTTCATCTAGGTGTTCATGGTCAGCGTAATTAATTAACATGCGCATCTTCAAATTTAAAATTGACCACTAACTTTTAAATTCCACTTGAGATAAAAATTATTTAATTTGTTGCATTGTCGCACGACAAATAGCAAAAAAAATTATATTTTGTCGGGCGACAAAATTGTTTTGATGTCGCTTTGTCTGGTTGCCGCGTGTCCTTATATACAGGTTGAGTGTGTAAAAAAAGTTTCAAAAAAGTTCAAATTTTCACTTCAAAAATGTCTTAGGGACATCAACTTAGGGAACATCCATAAATTATGTCAGACTGACAGGGGGGTTGGGGTCCCATGCCAATCTGACAAAATCTGACAGAGGGTGGTGGGTAGAAGACTTTTTTTCTGACAGGAATGTCAGATTTCTCCGCAAATTTTTCGCTAAATATTTAAAGAATTTAAGCTAGATTTCTAAAATTTTAAATTATTTTGTCATATAAAATTCTCCTCCTCCTCCGCCTCCCACTGCTAGCAACCCTTGTCCCAGAAACGGCCTGTCAGTCTGACATAATTTATGGACGTTCCCTTACATATAAAAAAATTATATATAACAAATTTAAAAAATGCTTTTGTTGCAGACATCTGCAAGACATTCACAAAAACGGCCTGCATCTCCCACCTTTTCCGTGGTTACCAATAGATCTCGTAGACGGTTGTTTTCTTCAAGCTCCACAGCCACTCGCGCTGGACCAAAAAAACCAAAGTCGGCGTACATGATCTTCCGAAAGGAGATGAAAGGTATTACAAAACGTTACAAAAGTAAAAAATTGTGAAAAGAAATACTAGAGAAAATTTTTGATAATTTTTTCTTCTCATGAATATCACTTTCCGCTAGCTAAAGCTGGCTAAAAAAAGTAAAGAAAGCAGCTTTAAAGTCTTTTGTTTTCAGTAATTGATGATTCACAAAGCTTTAAAACAGATTTCAATCAAATTTGAAAACTAAATAAAAATTTGAATTTTTTTTACAAAACAGTAATTTTTTTATTTTTAGACAAAATAAGTGCTGTGGCAAGACAGACTGGACATCCCTTTTCGGAGTATGTTACTAAGTTTAGCGGCACTTCTTTAGCAACTTTTTTATGCTCTGATTTTTTTTAAAATTACCCGAAATCAGCCATTTAATTTTCCCTGCTTAACAAAAAAATTTTTAATAATGATGTGAACCGAAATTTCTTTAACGGAACCTTCTTTATACCGTAATTTCTCTAATAGAAGGCCATGGGCTTCTATTAGAAGGTGAGCTTCTATTTGAAAAATTACGGTATATTTTTAATCGAGATTTCAGCTTGGGGAGCAAATAGGGAACAGGCACCCCAGTCGACTCTAGAATAGGTACCCCAGTCGACTCTAGAATATGTACCCCAGTCGACTCTAGAATAGGTACCCCAGTCGACTCTAGAATATGTACCCAGTCGACTCTAGAATAGGTACCCCAGTCGACTCTAGAATATGTACCCCAGTCGACTCTAGAACACTCATCATTCACCTTTTTTCTAGCATTGAACAAGCTTGTTTAATCGTATAAAAGCGATTTATTTGTATACGATTACACAAAAGCACAAATACAGCATATATTCGCAAGTAGATATTCGAAACATACTTACTCCCAAGTCAATCTACTTCTTTCGAATACTGACATATCCCTCAGCAATGGCCTTGTCAACATCTTGGTAGGAATCTTTCTCATTGTCATCCAAATCGACTTCTTCCTCTGCCGCAATTTCCACGGGAACTTCAAAGCCAGGTGTGTAGAGTCGGCTGCAGACAAGAAGAAATTCAAGAAGTGGATCACTAAAAGGATCAAAATATTAAAAGTCAAGGGACCACAGGCGCCTATCGGCGCCTCTATAGTAAAGTACAGTACAGTTATTTGTATAGTACAGTTATTTCGAAATTTCAATGAGGGGCTATGACTTCATTCATAAAAATAGGTACAGTCGAGTCCCGCTATAGTGCGACTCTGGGGACCGGAAGGTAGTCGCACTATAGCGGGAGTCGCACTATAGTGGGATCGCACTATAGCGGGTTTCTTTCACCAAACTTTTGTGTTATACGCACTATAGAAGGATCAATAACCAAATATAAGCACGAAAAAAGAAACGAGATGGCAAAAACAAGCGGAGAAGCAGCGGAAAATAAATTTAAATTGCTCCAAAACAGTGTTGTTCCGGCGCCGGCGCTGCCCCGGCAAAAAACAGCGCCGGCGCTGGGGCCAATGAAAAATTTTGCTCGGCGCCGGCGCTGGCGCCGGCGCTAAAATTTTTTGACCCGGCGCTGGCCCCGGCGCTGTTTTTTAAGCAACTATGGCTCCGGCGCTGTTTCCGAAATTTTACTGTCCAATATTAAAAACCCAATTTTTCTTGCAACCCTTTGCAAAGCTTTCAAAGCTAGCTTTGTGGTTTTACCAATGCCAGCCACTTCAGAATCAGTTGAAAGATTATTCTTACAGCTTACATTTAATACTAGTGGTCATAAATCCAATTCGGGCCCGAATCTCATAAAATTGAAATGTTTGCTTAATTTTAATCAAAAATTTATAAACATCTAAATGTACCTTTGAATTTTTTATAAAAATTATGAAACATTATACTTGTCAATATACCTGTCAATAAAAATACAATTTTTTTAAATATACAGCGAAACCCAAATTTTCATCCCGGCGCCGGCGCTGGGGCAATTTCTTTCAGACGGGAGGCGCCGGCGCTGGGGACTTTTTCAAAAAGAGGTCGGCGCCGGAACAACACTGCTCCAAAACAAATAAATAACTTTTTTCGTTGCAAGACATTAAATTTCAAATAATTTTTTTAAAATTCGCATTATACCGGGATGAAATTTCTTACAGGAGACCGGCCACAGTGTCGCACTATAGCGGGTGTCGCACTGTAGCGGGTCGCACTATATTGGGAGTAAATTTTGTGGGGTTTCTTTGCTGGCCAACCAAATCAGTCTCAGGGTCGCACTATAGCGGGATCGCACTATAGTGGGACTCGACTGTATATCCCCTATTAGAACTCATTTTTTTCGCCTGTTCTTTTTTTAAAACGAAAGCTGACATTCTGGGGAACACGATGGTGTTAGCGACAAAAGTGATTTCACTATCTACGACCCGTTCTGGCCTTCGAAGTGAAAAAGCGTTACCCACGCACCCACCCACACATGCCAAATACTATATAAGATCAATATTTACACTCAATATAAATAATAAAGTATTTAACGAACTGATGAGCCTGCAATGCTTTATAAACAGATACTTTGCGAGATTACCGGGCACATGGGCACGAGTCTTTTGTCTAGGTTGGCGGAATTTCATTCTCTTAACAGCACCCCAACAAGCTTCGATGGTGTTTGTATGGACCTTCTGAATAATCAAATTCACAGAGCGGCAGTTTTTACTGTAATTCAAAAACAAAAGAGCGACCTCCCGTATGCTGTGGATAAACATCAGGAACAGTGGCTGGATCTCTCTTGAATTCTATTGAATGGAACGGAGAAGATCGTAGTCGTGATCGCTCGAGCAATTGTAAGCACGCCATCCATCTGCAATGACAATGCTCCTCGATTTGATCCATTTCAACACAAGCGGAACCAAAGTATCTCGATCCCCTAATTTTGAGTTTATGTTCAACCAGTCAACAATAATATAAGAGTTTTTTGTAACCTTTTATCGACGGTAACCATAAATGCTTTTCCAGTAGATCTTGATACGCCTCCGAACACCCATACACCGTCGACCTTGTGTCCTCGATGAAATTTACACTTTCCAAATTTGGACTCATCGATATCGACCTTAAAACAATGCTAAAAAATTTTTTCACCTTACATTTAATGTTATGTAATTTTTTTTATGTCATGTGTCTCTCGTCTCTCTCTTTGCTCTACCGAGGATACAACACAGTTCGAAACTTTAAACCAGAGTAGCATCAAGAATTCTGTACTCTTTCCGACAAACCAAAATGCATACAAAGGCTCATTTTGCTCAGTCCTAGGACAAAAACTATGAAAAATCACCAGAAAATGACACTAAAGTAAACTAAAAAGACCACCTGCCTTTGAGAAGCAAAAAGCAAATTTTTGAGAAAATTTGAGATTTTCGAAGTGTTTCTTTTATCGTTTTAAGTAAAAAATGTAGTTCACAAGGTGATTTTGTTCTCTTTTGAAAAAATCAGAGTATGCAGGGAACTGAAGAAGTTCAAATTCGGCTATTGTCTACTACAAACACTTTTTAGCATAGCACGATGCACATGGCAGAGTATGACTCCGGCACAGAAAAAAAAATATGATGAAAAAGAAAAGTTGGAACGTTTAGAATTTGAAAATTCTTTGCGCTCATAAAAATACTGTTAATGCCGTTGTCCTACCTAATAAAAATATTTTCAATATAAATTACAAATTTTAATCATTTACTCAATAGTCTCTTAGACTCTAACACAATCAAAAAAAGTACTGGAATCAAACTTAATTCGGACTAAATTCCTGCAGTCCTAAGAATCGAAAATTTATTTATTTTTGTTTTGAACCAGGGCTCAGAACTTAAAATTTTAAAATTAAGGGCATTTTAGTCATTTTAAGCAAAAGGTATCACTTTATACACTGCTATTGATATTTGAGCGCCTAAAATAAAGATTTATAGGTGAGATCAGCGTAAAATTCTGCATCCAAAGCACCATTTACTACGCTCGAGAGCTCTAGTGTTGAAATTGTTTTGATATATTTGATTTCATATTTCTTGTAATTTATAAATATGTTTGAAGTAAATTTTTTCGAGTCTGTTCTAGCCTATTCTGGCCTACTCCGAGCCTAAGCCTAAAAAAACATTAAGAAGATTTTTGGACCCTAGTATAGTATACCCCCAAACTTATGCCTTCTAAAACTTAAGTAAAGAGCACCCAAATATATGTTCCAGACCCCAGAAAAAGTGTGTAAAACACTTATTAGTCACAACTTCCATACGCTGACCTACCCCTAAGCCTAAGGGCTAAGCCTAAACTTGTTGTTCCAAAAGGTAGTTACAACGATTTTTAGAAGGTTTGATTTTAGGGGGGGGGGTATTCTATACTAGCGCCGATTTTTGTATAAAATTTGTGAAAAAAATGCCATTTTTTTAATTAAATTTTTCAAATTAATATTTTCTAAATGCAAATTATTTCATAGCCTTATTTAGTTTTAAAAGTCAAACCACATATAAACAGTACTTAGTCAAAAAAAGGTCAAAGGAGGGCGGGGGTTGCTACCAATCCAATAAGCACCTTTTTATTACTTTTTTTAATACGAAAGCTAGCTGGAGCTAGGATTTTCATATAATGCATGTTTTTGATGGCTTTTGTGTATTAATAACTTCTGATATATTGAACTTAACTTCCTAGGCTACAAAACCTTAGAGTGCAGCTTTTTTGTATTGTATAGTTAAGACGCAAGTACAGGGTGTACTTGTACTTACAGGTGATCCAACTATTTCTCCAACATTTTTTTGGCCATATCTTTTTTTCCCAATGATCCATATTTCATGCACGACCACTCATTCCAAAGCCCTGCGTCTGCCATTTTGTTAAAAAAAAGGTTGGCACATCTAGTTTACTACTCGCCGAATTATTGATGTTTTTTTTTAAATTTCGAATAAATGTATGATGGAGCTAGGCCACAGTGGATGATTGAGGTTGGAGCTCTTTCGAATCTTCATTTTCCAAATATGTGGATTGGTCGGAATCCTGCACCAATCTTATGGGCACCTTGATCGCCTGACTTAACCTGGATGGACTTTTTCTGTTGGGGTTACATAAAAACTTTGATCTACACGGATCAGATTTTGGAATCTTTGGCTGCCCTAACTGAAAGGATCGCCGAGGAAATAGGGAATCTGCCGCTGGAAATGATTGACATAGTAACGATAATGTTTCATCGTCGCCTGGAAATGTGTATTGAGCGGAATGGCAGAAGTGTTGAAACCAAATAAAAATAATCTTGTTGATTTTAGATAAAAAACAGATGTGGGAGAAATAGTTGGAATACCCTGTATTAAGAACTAAAAAGAATTAAACAGAAACACTAGTTGTTATTATTGCACCTAAAAGAAATTTGTATATGAATTTCAACTAGGGACATGTTTTTGTTAAAAAAACAGCGAAAAAAAGTTTCCCTATGAATTTTCAAGAAAAAACTACATAGTTTAGAAAACAAATACAATTTACTAGTTTCATTACAAGCAGGTATAAAATACAAATATTTTGGTCAGTACAGCCATTTTTGCGATGAAAGAACCATATTTTTATTATTTGGACTTTGCTGAAGATTCTATAATTGCATCTGCTGAACTTATAACTGCTATTTTAATGACACGCCTGCTTTATTGTGTTTATATTAAAAAAGACAAATTAAAGTTTTCAAGCATTTCTAAATCTATGCTTATTTACATATTTAACCATGCTATCTTTTCTACGATATGCTTTATATTTGCAATGATTGAATTTTTTGAGCAGGGCAAGTAAATTCTACATGAAATAATTTAAAGCATAACAAGATTAGTGTACAGGTGGGGTGACCATCGAAAAGGCGACGCCGTAATCGAACAAGGTGAAAACTTGGTACCAAAAAAGTAGCACATTGAAAGTGGCTTTAAAATTAGAACATAACACGTAAGATTCTTTAATGTATATGTATTTTATTATCTTATATCATTTTATTTATATATCAACCCTCGATTTAACGGCACCCCTGGCCCGGTCCACTCAAATATTAAGACCCTCGATTTAACGACATATAAGTTTGAAAAGAGAAAAATTTGAAAAATGTCGCCAAAATTTAATTTGTCTTGTTTTATTTTTATTCTTAAAATGTCGGCTTGCACATATTTTTAATCAAAATATTTTAGATGCATCAGCCATGACTACTTCTAAAAAGCGACGCGGGATTACTCTGGAGGAGAAGAAAAACATCATTGAAGCGTATGAGAAGAACAGCAGTCAAACTGCCCCGCAAAAGAATTCGGAGTCGTACGCAGCACGCTGCAAGGTATTTTGAAAGAGAAGGATGCAATATTCGCAGCAGTTGATAGTGGCAGTGAAAAAAGCGAGAGCATGTAAAAACTGGCAAGCATGAACAGATGGAGGAGGCTCTCATCTTTTGGCACAAGCAAGCTAGAAGCAAGAACATTCCAGTTAGCGGAGATCTCTTGAAGGTATTTTATTTTGTTTATTGTCTCTCGCGCATGTGTTTTATCTTAGGAAAATTCTCTGGCGATTGCTGTTGCGCTTGAAGTGGTCGGAGGCAAGCAAGGGATGGCTGGAGAAATTCAAGGATCGTCACGGGATTCGCTTCAAGGATGTGCAAGGAGAAGCCGGAGCAGTGGACATCAGTTCTCTTCGCCAGTGGCAGCAGCAAGTGCTCTGACAGGCCCTGGCGCGGTTCTCAGCTGATGACGTTTTCAAACAGGGTTATTTTGGCAGCTTCTACCAAACAAGACGATGGCACTTAGAGGTAATTCAATGTAGTTCTTTACACATCTTTGCATGCTTGCATTAAAATTTACAGGTGACAAATGCTCTGGCGGAAAGAAAAGCAAGGAGCGGATCACTCTTCTCGTTTGTGCTAATATGTCCGGGACTGAGAAGTTACCGCTGTTGGTGATTGGAAAGTCAGCTAAGCCCCGCCGCTTCAAAAACGAAAAGGTACCGGTGAATTACGAAGCGAACCGCAAAGCGTGGATGACAGGTACATTTCTTTGAATTAATTGTAGTTGAATTTAATTTATGCTGGAATTTCAGAAGAGATATTCGAAGCACAGCTGAAGAAGTGGGGTTGCTTAGCTTGAGCTGAACGGGCTCGAAAGAATTGAATCTGAGGATACTGTAAATGATTTTTTAAACGTAGACAAGCTTGTGATAACATGTTTGCCAATTAAAATGAATGCTGCTTCGGCCCTATTATTCATTTTGTATGTGGTGTTCTCACGCTCGGTGAAATTATTGAAGAGGCTTTGTTAACCGATGTGGAAGGCCTTGGCTAAAGTGACAATAAAACTATGGATGTCGAAGAAATTGAGCCAGAGCAACCTGCAATCAGTCGTCTCGATGCAAAAAGGCATTTACAATTTGTCCGTCAATATCTGGAAGAGAATTCTGCAGATTTTACTGTACTACGTCTCAGCGATTCACTGGATGACTACTTCTACAAAGAGCGAAGAAATAAGCAAGTGCAGCCAAAAATCACTAATTATTTTCAATCTGATTGTTGAACAACGTTTGTCGGAATGAGTTTACCGTATTTCCTCTGATTAACGCGCCTGCGCGTTTATCTTTTTTAGATCCCCAAAAATCGGAAAAATTGAAGGTTGATCTCGATATTTTTGTGCAAAAATTTAAAATCTAAAAAGCAGAATCAGTAGAGCTAGTTAAGAAAATGCAGAAAAACAGAGATCGAAAAAAAATTTTTGCTCCGAGATACAAACCCTCAAAGTCAAGGGGGCGTGTTAATTAGAGGAAATACGGAATACAAAAGGGCCAACTTTTATGTCGTTTATGCAACTTCAGCATTCTTCTTTCCACTATTTTCTCGCTATCACCACGAAATTCAAAATTTTACAGCCACGACAAAAAATATTTAAAAAAAAAAAAACGTGCTTTTCTATGTAACTTTAGGTCTAATTTAGATAGTGGGTATTTGACCGTAGCCTTAATGACTTACATGACAGTTGCTCCCATACCTCTCATTTTCGTTACCTTAGAAAGATGTTGGGCACTTAAAAATTTTGGAAAGAAAATGGATGAAACACCATTCAGAATGCTCTTTGTCAACGTATTTACAATTGTGGCTGCTTCTGTTATTAGTGTGGCGTTTTATGTTGCTGTCCAATTATTTGAGCTGGATTATAAATGTACTTTATTATTATTTTTGCTTAGGCTTAAAAATAATATTAACTGTTATTTTTAAGTCTCCCATATATCACTCTTCACTGATATGGCCCTATTGAACATCTACGCTAAAGATTTCTTTGGAAGCATAAACATTATTTGCAGTTGCTACTTTTTCTTTTTGTTAAGAAAGGCAAAAAACATTAACGTAGTAAGTAACAGATAATTAGTTATTTGTTAGTTAATAAAATATTTTTCAGAATAACACCATTGTGAAAGCAACAATAATCATGGAGATAATTTTTGTTATCATACCTACTTACTCGTACACTCTACATGCTATAGTAATTTTTTTTCATAGAAAATAAACTTTCAAAAAATTCTAAAAACTAAATGGTTCAATAAAAACGCTAACGCACAAACGGTAGCACATATTGTGACCCTTTGAATCTTTCGCTTCCAAAACTCAATCATTGTTATGGTTTCTTGAAGTTTATTTAGTCCGGAATGGGGGGGGGCGCATTTCATAATCTTTATAAAACGTCTTTCAAAATATTTTAAATAAATATTTTGCGCTGGAAAAAGATAATACATAGAAGCGTTATTTTCTGACACTTTTGTGTATGAAAAAATCAAGTTTTTGGAAAAATTGACTAAAATCTGACCAAAACTTTGATTTACCTTTGTCCGCAAAGCAAAAAGTCAGATTTCAGTGAAAAAATTCAAACATTGAATTTTTATGTGAGACGTGTTAGAACGTGTTAGCAAAAAACTTTTTTGACGTTTTTAGCGTATAAGAATTACTTAGGAGACGTTTGAAGATAATTTACGAAAAATTATAAAATGCAAACCCTCCACCCCCGGACTAAATAAGTGCCGTTTTTGGTAGCCGTGATAGCTGTTTGGCACTTTTATTGACAACATATTTCAAAAAAGAAATTACGTGTACTTCTAGACATACGATATTCATCTTATGAAAAAATCAGTTTAAGGCCTTTTTCACAAGTTGACCACTTATATAAACATTTAATTTTGTAAACAAACGTTGTAAATTTCAGCTGACTGGCAAGCTTTTGTCCGACATCCTAGGAAACTACGTAGCAATGTTTTGTGTGATTGACATTGCCTGTTGTAGTTTTCTGTACACTTTTGCCTTTAAAAGAAAAAACGTATTTATAAGAATGAATGTGCAGGTTGTATCCCAGACTCGGCTTACGAGAAATATTTCATGGTAATAAAGATTTGAAAGATTTCACTGATATAATCTGCTGTATCTGTTGTCTATTACCTTTTCATAGTTATTTTTCTATTAGGTTGTTGCATTCGAAATAAAAAAACAAAAATTTCTTTTTTTGGAATTTGTCGTAATATTTTTTGATAGTAATATTCAGAGTATTTTTACCATTTTCGATAGGGCTGTTACAAGGGAGTCTCAAAGAAGTTCGGTTTGCTTGGATAGTTAGTATGTGGCTTTAAATCAAATCCGTCAAGATATACCACTGGATGCACACACGAATACCACTGGGTGCACACTTTATTTTAGCTAAAATTTCTTTGACCCCCTGGTCCAAAAACGCATTTTATCAACTTTTATCAACATTGTCTGGCTTTAAATGGATAGAAACACACAAAAAAACGATTAAGAAAACCATTTACGGAAAAAAAATTGACAAAATTTTGACCAAAACCATGATACCCACCCTTATGGTCGAAAAATATAGGATACCTGAATACCCATTAAAAGACTTAAAGATGGGGTTGAACACAGTTTTCAAATACTGGTTTTGAAGTTGAAATGCACACACCCCCATACCTTAGACACAAATCACTCGAAAGTGACTTTGGATGCATGGAGGGGGCTTGGAGTTGAGATGTGCACACCCACATACCTTAGACACAAATCACTCGAAAGTGACTATGGATGCATACAAAACGTATGCATACCGGAGTTTTCTTGTGCGGTAGGCCCCAGTATTTGAAAACTGTGTTCAACCCCATCTTTAAGTCTTTTAATGTGCATCCAGGTGCCTTATATTTCAACCATAAGGGTTGGGTATTATTGGTTTTGGTCAAAATTTTATCAAAAAAAATTCTCGGAAACGGTCTCCCCAATCGTTTTTTCGTGTTTTCCATTTATAAAAATACATAAAATGTTGATAGAAGATGATAAAACTTGTTTTTAGGCCAGGGGTTAAATGAATTCCTGCCCTTATTTTTTTGTAATTAAGCGTAAAAATGGGTTAAAAACCAATGTGTGCATTCAGTGGTTATCAAACCTGTGACCTAGGCGATGAATGTTTGCCTTCCTTTTAATTCAAAAATGCCTTGGTCCCCTGTGGTCTTTCAATACTTTACTAGCATTCTTATCCCAATTTTTCGGCCTATGAGTCCAAGATTACAACAGTAAAATATAAGTAGAATCCTAGTGCTGCAGACACTAAAACTCTTCTAAAGGACTCCTCAGAGGGGGTGAATCCAACCCTTATGTTGTAGAAGGACAAGTGGATTAAAGTGTAGTTTATTTTAAAAAGCTAGCTGGAGCAATATCTCGCTCAGCAAACACAAAAACTGAATGAATTCCAAAACCTCTCGCTGGCTAGCGCCAGTTCGATACATATATCTATTACACAAGATCTTCGCGGAGAAGGTACATCAATGATGGGGGTGGCACATAAAACAACAATAAATGATCACATGGCTGGTGGGTAGGGGGGGAAGGGAGCAACAACGACTAACACTACAAGCTAAACACAATCAGATAGGCGGAACACAGCCAGCTAACAGGAAGAGTCTGGAATGTGGTTGGGATTGGTTTGCCCTATGGATCGATCGACCTCCTCGGAGGAAACTGCAAAATACGCAGAACTCGACACAACGAATTTGATTTAAAGCCGCATATTAACTAACTATCCAATGAGACAAACTTCCCCTGGGGCGAGTGGGAAACAAGCTCGCGAGATTTCCTTGTTAGTGTTTTTTTAGAAAGAGGACATCGAAAAAAAAACAGATTTGACCAAAGAAATTTCCGAAATCTCAAAAGGGATTTATTAACATAAACATATAAAAAATGAAATCAGTCTACAAATAATTCCTCTTCTTCTTCAAGTAGTAAACTTGGACTTTTGGCCGCAGACGTGCTCGGTTGGTCACAAGCTGCTTCATATATTTTTTGTGAACGCCTCTTGTTTATTCTTTGCAATTCGTCCTGCAAAATATTTTATTACAAAATTTTACAACAAAAGACTACTTTTTGTCTGCGTTTTAAGATCATCTTTTTGTTCTCTTTCATCATATGATCGCGTTCACTTTTAAAAAGGCGATAAGTTTCTGTGTTTGACTCGATCTAAAATAAAATTGCATATTTGTGCAAGCTTTCCATGCTTTTTTAAAAACTACCTTTTTATTAACAACAAATGCTCTCTGTGATTTATCTGTTCCAATAGGCCGTGAATAGTGCAGCAAAGCAGTGAGGCGAGACTCAGGAGAAAGTGAAAGTTCAAGCATAAGTATTACTTGTGCCCACTAAAAAATAAAAAAGGGAATTTCACAAAATAAATTTTTACTTTTGTGAAATTTGTACACCGTGTTTTTTTGGTACTTATACGGTTCCCCATATCGGAATTTTTTCATAAACAGGTTTTAACCATTTCTAAGCAATTCTTACACGCTAAAACCGATAAAAACGTTGTTTCCGACCACTTTCCATCAAAAATTTTGACTTTTTTAGATTTTTTACCTGCCTGCTTTCGGCAGGCAACCTACTTCAACAGGAAGCCCCTTTGGGGGTACATGGTCCGGGCCAAAGGCTGACCCTTTATATATCAAGAAATATATATCTTGAAGACATATATCTATATCTAAACAGCTGAGACAGCGCATATATCTTTATTTTCATTGGTTAAAATATTTTCTGGTTTTATTGGTTCCCTTGATATATTTCTTGATATATAAAGGGTCAGCCCTTGGCCCGGACCATGTACCCCCAAAGGGGTTCCTGTTGAAGTAGGTTGCCTGCCGAAAGCAGGCAGGTAGAAAATCTAAAAAGTCAAAATTTTTGATGGAAAGTGGTCGTAAACAACGTTTTTATTGGTTTTAGCGTGTAAGAATTGCTTAGAAATGGTTAAAAGCTGTTTATGAAAAAATTTCGATATGGGGGGGAACCGTATAAGTACCGTTTTTTATAGTGCGGTACCCCGTCATTTTTTAAACAGAATTTTAGAGTTAAGTCTTTTTTTCGATTGACAATTCTCTAATTTTTAGGAGTTAAAAAATAGGGGGCATACCGCTCTATTGGAGAAAACACGGTATTTTTGATAACTTGTTAAGATTAGGTATCAGAATATATATTTTTTCGTGTGTTTTAAGGCTCGCAACCATACATGTGGCGCCTTCTTTGTAAATAATTGGCGCCGGATGCCTTGTAAACCAAGAAAATTGGCGACGGCCACTGGAAGAAAAGTTGGCGCCGACGCGAAAAATGTGTAAAAATTGGCACCGGGGCCATGTTAATAGCTATAAGTCTTTTTGTTTTGCATTTAAGTTATATTTCTGTTATAGGTCAACATGCCTTTGCCCAAAACTAAAAAAACATCATCTAATATCCTTTTTTTATAGAATTTTTTTATCTGTTTTAAGTGACAGATTTTCTAAAGGATTTGGCCAGCTTGAATACCTTAAACCCACATGGTGATGCTTGTTTCAATTTTCTATTTATAGAAAACTCAGAGATTTATTTATCGTATTCCTTTACTAACTTTTTGAGCAGGCGCTTAGCGCGTTTCTGTTTTTTCAAGCAGAACCTTAAGGCTCAAAGTACATGGATTCAAGAAACAAGCATCTAAATATGCTATTTTTATGATGACAAAAACTATAGAAAACACAGAGAAAAAATGGGCGCCGGAACAGAAAATTTTGGAAAAATTAAGGCGCTGGCGCCCTAATGTTACCAGCACACCGGCGCCGGCGCCTGTCCAAGTATGCTCCCAACATGTAGAAAATATTGTTTTTAGGCGGGGAGGATCAGGTTTACCAAAAATCAGAACAAAATCAGAACACCCAAATTCGGCTAAAATCATCAAAAAAGGTGTTTTATTCGAAAAAATTGAACATCCAAACGAGACTAAACATTATATTTCTCCCAACTGCGGATATCATTTAACAATTTTCAATCACTCAACAAAGCATTGAACATTTCCACACATGTGTAATCAAAATTGACATTCACTTGGAGAAGAGACCTTGACTGTTTCGGGCTTCAGAGAATTCCGGTTGTCCGTCCACTGGTTGCCACAGAGAGAGAAAACGCGCTCCACAAAAGCATTCGAAATTGGGATAGAGAGAATCTTGTTCAAGATTTCTAAAAAAGCCTACATCGCTTTTGTTATTTTTTTTATTCCTCTGATCTTGCTTTACTCCGGCTTGAACAAAAACTTCTTGGACTTCTCGGAACCATCTGAGTGAGATCTAAACAAACAAGAAGTAAGAAAAGGTACAAATTTCGGTGAACAATCTAAATATATGTAGAAAATATAGACAAAGTGTTGACCAATATCAAGAAAAAATGCCAAATCAGAACAAATCAGAACTTTTTGCCAAAAATCAGAACAAATCAGAAAATCAGGACATTAAATATTTCTCAGAACAGACCCCTCAAAATCAGAACATTTCTGATAAATCAGAGCACTTGGGAGCCGTGTATTTAGCGTATGAAATTTTTTTAGGAGACGTTTAAATGGTATTCACTGAAAGATATAAAATGCAGCCTCCCAATTAAATAAATACCGAAATTATTTTCCAAAATCCATACTTAAGTACCAACCTGACGTTTCCACTCCATCTGAGTGCTATATATTACATCATAAGTGCGTCTCATGGTCGCAATCAGCAAATTGAACTGCAAAAGACTAACGAAAGTTTGAAACAGCAAATAAAACAATTTCGCTATCTCAGACATCATTTGACTTTGACAATTACTAAGCTGTCTGTAGAAATCTACATGAACTACTGGAGCAATTGGTATAATTGTCATTAAAAAAAAGGCGAATTATTGTTTCTGCGGGAGAGCTGAATATGTTCACTGTTTCCTCTTTTTCTGTCGACATGTTTTGTGCTAGCATATCTGCTCTTGCTCGTTCACAGGAGTGAAAAATTATAGAAAATCCTGAAAAAAAGAATACGTTTCTATAAAATACGGTCCATTCTCTATTTAGTGTAACGTAATTATTCTAATAGAAACCGCGTCTCTAATAGTAACCCCCTATTTTTGACTAAGATTTCAGAGTTCCGGTTATTTTTGATTGACAATTTCAAGATTTTTAGAGACTTGAAAAATAGTAACCCCGGGTTTCTATTAAAATAATTACGGTATATTTTTTTCGGTCTCCGCGACTTTACCAATCTTTAAGTTGTTGTTTTCAGGCTTATACTCAGGTGCAAGATAGGCTAGCAAAGCTGAATTATTATATTGACCAGCGTACGTTAGAATCCCCTTTTACCCCTTTTTACATTCCTGTAGTGCGGCAGACATGTTTAAGTCCTTCTTAACGTTTTAGTCCGTCCTACCCTGTGCCTAAGCATTAGCCAAAAAAGGCCAAAAAGCTCAAAGTTAACCAAAAATGCTCAGAAAGTAGTAAAGTCAATGCTCGATTCAACAATCACCCTGAAGCTGGCCTTAGTTGGTCCTTATAATTAAATAATTTATAGTTCAGACCAATTACACTTATTTTCACTGATCGTTAAATCGATCCGATCGTTTAATTGGATGACCGTTAAATCCACCGTCGACTGTACCTTGGCAGTCAACAAATTATTACAATTTATTTTTTTATAGTAAAAACTGTGCCATTTTACACAAGCTTACCTTGTGAAAATCCAGTAAGAAAAATCAAGTATATTAAGAAAAATTTAATCATATCCTGCATTATGATTGTGTAGATCATAAGAATAAAAGGGCCAACAAATTTGATAGCTCTACAGTAGTAGAGGAAATGCACTGTAGTCAATATGACACACACTAAAGCTATCATGTTTTCCAGGAGAAGCATTACGACTCCAAGAAAACAAAGGCAGCGAATGGGCACTATAAACAGGACTAGCACAAAGCTGGTTTTGTACAATATTTTTGATGGAAAAGATTTCTAAAAGTTTAATGTCAAATTTGTTTCTAAATTTTTGTTAAGCACTCCCCATACTCTAGTGAAACATACTTCAGAGTGTTTTCAGACCAATGATTTTAAATTTTTAGTCAATTTTGACTCAGAATGATTCCAGACTCTAGCAAGAATTTTGAGAGTAATAACGAGTGAGTCAAAACTCCTTGGTAGATTTTTGGGCTCATTTTGGAAAATGAAAAAAGTGCATTAAAAAAATTCCAAATAATAGGTTTTGTAGGCAGGGAAAATTCTCTACAAGTCTATATATTCACTTTTTATTTTACTCATTAAAATGACACCATTGGCCGCGATACATTTACGCAGTCTTTTGGGAAAACTGTCAATGGCATTTTGGATCAGTTGTTGGGGGATCGCGTCCCATTTCCTGACCAAGGATCAATGCCGGGATTGAGTTGTGGGGCTGGGAGGAGGCTTTTGTTTTTCAGCAGGCCATTGGTGTAAAAATATTTGAGAAAATAGCAATAACAAGTTCCGTAACAGCGCGTTACGCAGGTCAAGCCATGTAATATGCATTACACAATGTACTTTTGCTAATGTACAGGGTGTTTTTTTTTCAATTAAAATTGTTTTAGTCTGTAATTTTTTTATCTAGTTAATGGTTGAAGATTCACTTTTTGGTTTTTGTGAAAAAAAATTCCCTGTGAAAAATCATTTTTGAGACTGCGATTATTTTTGACGGTTAGCTGCAAACTCAGATCCCGGTAACTGAGAACACGGACAACTCAGCTTTGTGACAACTGATCTCAAAAGAAATTCATATATAGGTCAACTCAGTTTGAAACAACTCACACATTTATAGCTGACATGATCCGAAACTCAGCCAAAAACGATTAAAATCCCCAAAAAAATGAATTCCACATTGGGCGGGTGTTCCAAAAGATCAGTATAATTGTGTTGAGTCGACCTATATATGAGTTTCTTTGGATATTAGTTTTCGAAAAGCTGAGTTGTCTGTGTTCTCAGTTTTCGGGATCTGAGTCCGTAGCCACCCATTTTTGACATCTTGACACATATTTTGATAACATTTTTTATAAATATACTTTTTTGTACCTTTTTTGCACTATACTGTAGCTTATACTGTAGCTTCGTCAGCTTTACCATGAACCCCCTTGATCAAGAGGGTACTCCTTCGGCTGGGGCCCCCCTCTTTTTTCAAATTTTTTCGAAT
Source organism: Ditylenchus weischeri (assembly GCA_029231635.1). Taxonomy (NCBI): domain Eukaryota; kingdom Metazoa; phylum Nematoda; class Chromadorea; order Rhabditida; family Anguinidae; genus Ditylenchus; species Ditylenchus weischeri. Next base: position 151,230 of record JAMRYI010000075.1, read on the forward strand.
TTTTTAAATTTAAACAAACAAAAATCAAAATTAATTAAGATAACTTTGAGCCATTTTATTCACATTAAACAAAATTCTCTTTCCAGAACCTTGTCTGTAGCCATATCATGTACCCAATAGTAGGAAAACAGAAAAATCTCAAATATAAATACCATAAAAATGCTATAGATAAGTAAAACGACTAACTTCTTTCAGATTTATTTGAGCCGATTCGAAAATGGTCCCATTGAGGAAGCCGATTTGCCTCTTGCAGTTTTTGCAGTCGCACCGAAAACGTTGCTTTCCATCTGATCGTCGTTTATAGCTCATAGGTTTTCCACAGATGCACAATGGAGATGTGTGAAGCACCCCAATTGTTTGAAGCCACTATTGGAATTCATCGTCAGCTTTACCATGAACCAGCACAATGAGTTGATACAGATTGATACCTCGCAGATTTTCCATTTTTTATAACTGGGAGCTCTTTATATAAAATGACACAAGTTACAATATATTTGAAAAAAGAGGGGGCCCAGCCGAAGGAGTACCGAAAAACTTTTTTGGAAAAATTTGGAAAAAATTTAGAAAAAATGAAGAAAAACTGAATTTTCGTCATTTTCTGTTTTTTAATCTATATCTCAACACTTTCACAGTCAAAAAAATTCTGTAAAGTATATTTTTTGTGGCCCTCAAACTGGAATACAGTATGGCGCTAAAACTGTGAAAACTGCTAAACAATAAATCAAAATTTTAACCGGTTAAAGTAATGGAAATGGCTGTCAAAATGTCAAAAAAACGCAGTCTCTTAAAAATTATTTTTCACAGGGAATTTTTTTTCAGAAAAACCAAAAGTGGATCTTCAATAGTAAAGTTAGGGCTTTTGACCCTACCGAGTATACCCCCAAATGAAATTTTTTTTAAAGTGTTTCCAAACACCCTATATCAACCTAAAATCACCTCAGAAGTTCAAAAAAGACATTATTTTTGTGTTCTGGTCAATAAAAAATTGAGTTTTGGGCATTTTGAAATTTCGACCATTTGGCTGTTTTACCATGTTTTGGTCACTGGAGCTGAGCAAAGAGCCTCTAAATGCATTTTTGATCAAGAGTCTTGCTCGAATTATGTCTATAGGTGAGTGCGCATCTCTAACTGACCAAGCCCCTGCGCCCCTTCGGGGCTTGGTTGCTTGGGGTTGAGATGCGCACACCCACATACCTTAGACGCAAATCACTCGAAAGTGACTCTGGATGCATAAAAAAATGTATGCATACCAGAGTTTCTTTATGCGGTAGGCCCCAGTTAACAAAACTATGTTCAAATTCCATCTTTTTGGAGCCAAGGTACCCTCAACATCTGATTTACTAAGTTATAATAAACAGAAATCAACTAAAAATACCAAAATTCAAGATTTAAAAAAAATTGACTTTTTATAGAAAAAAGTAGGTGAAAACACCCTTTTTATCGTGTTCAGCGTGTAGGAAATGCTTAAAAATGGTTAAAATGGTGTTTTGAAAAAGTTCAAAAAAAATTTCATTTGGGGGTATACTCCAGTAGCGCCGGGCTTTTAAACAAGCATAAGCTTTTCTGAAGTATTTACATAAAAAAAATTACAGACTGAAACAATTTTAATTTAAAAAACATGCTGTATTAAAAATTCTCATATGACCTGTAGGACCGTTATTTTCAAAATTTTTGCTAGATTCTAGCAGTCACTTTGAGTGTAAGTTGGTCACGATTAAAAATAAATGTGTGATATGGAAACACTTGAAGATTGTTACGCTTCTCCTGTCTCTTCGGAATATGGGGTAGTGCTTTAGTATTTACCAGAACTTGCCACCAGCGATTTTTGCCAATATTTCTGATATCTAGTAGTTCACTAACTACCTGATATATAGCCATGACAATAATAAGTGGTTCGCAAAAAAGTCTCACCTAAATTTAAGAAAAAATGATTTCTTTGAAAAAAAAGATAAAAATTGGTTACATAGCCATTTATTCCAAAGTTCGAATATTCCAATAAATGGCATTGACTTTGATCAAACCATGTTTTTGCTAAATATATCTGGCATTTTAAAGCTTCTTTATATTTTAAAATAAAAATAACTACTTTCTAGACAAGTAGAGTTAAGGTCGTAGGTGTTGGAAGTTTCGCTGTATTTGTTTAGTTCAACACCCGTTATTACCTTAACTTTTATCAGTCAGTTTTTCACAGATACCGTATTTTCTCTAGTAGAAGCTCTTTCCAAAATCCGGATTTTTTTAAATATATTGTTTGCACTTTCAACCGTTTTTTTTAATCTGCTCTTGCTTATGTGTCATACCAAAATGTAGCCCAGATTCCCAGCTACATTTTGGCATACAACACAGGGTTGCCAAGTCCGATGACCCGAAAATCAGCTAAAATTTTTCAAAAATCAGCGAATGACACAAAAAATCAGCGAATTGTTTTGAAATAATCTATATTAGCTAAACTTTCACAACAAATCGTTAAAACAATGCTCTTTTGTTATCAGTTAGAGTTGGTGCTACCAAATTTGGAAGAAATTCGACCAGTGATTGAGACGATGAAGCTTCCCTAACCGCAATTCTGTGCTTTTCCGTTGCTAAAAAATGCTCGAAAATGTCAAGTACATCGATGAGAAAAAACCTAGATGTAGATCGATTGGCAGCCTTGCCAGCAGAAGTTACATTGATGTCGAAATTGCATGGAATACATCGAGCGTGATGCTGGAAAAAAGTCAAAAAAGATAACAGAATAGGGTCAAACATACCTTTGATTTACTACTCTTTTTAATCCCTTTTATTCTCCCGTACTCTTCTTTGTACAAACGCTTTGTTTCCTTTTTGACATTAGGAGCGTTGCGAACAACCTAAACACCCAATATATGGTTCAATATGAATCAATGAAATAAAATTAGACAGGAAACGGGACAGTGCGCAGAAAATCAGCAAAAGTGATCGAAAATTTCAAAAATCAGCGAAAATCAGCGAATATTTCAAAAATCAGCGAAAATCAGCAAATCAGCGAATTTATTTTTTTTATCAGCATTTTTGACCGAAAATCAGCGAAGATGGCAACCCTGATATAACATGAGTGGGACCAAAACCAAAAAATGCATCGAAAAGGCGAAGAATAAATTTAAAAGTTCCGGATTTCGAGGAGGGGTAAGCATTTCAGGTGTTGCTTTCGTAGACACTCCCGATCCCATGCCTCCATATATTACAGCTCTGGTGACCAAAACGCGCTAGAAAACCCGTGGGGGTCAACATTATTGGTTGAGATCAAGCGCAGTAACGTCGAAATTCCGTTTTTTGGGTAAAACTGGTCAAACAAAAGCGATTTTTTCCGGTCTAACTGGTCAAACAAGAGCAACCTTGCAATTTTTGTAAATTCTTACGCTTGTTGTCCTAGTTATCGGTCTAGTCATAAAAGCTACCACAAATACAATATAGTACACGATAAAACCCGTGAATGAAAGATACCACCTTAAAACAAATTTAATTGAACACATTTGCTTACTTAAATGCACCTTTTTCTACCAAAAGCTCTCCATTTAGCTGTAAGTAGGTCTTCTAAAAAGCCATCTAACAATTCCAAATGTTCAGTTTTTTCCTAAATAAAATTTTTGTGAAATAATACAAAAAAATTTGCATACTCCATAAACAATAAGAGACAAAGCCGAGTCTTTATTAAGTTTTCCTGTCTTCTGATTAATAGTATCTATTTCTGCCAATGGATAGGCTACACTAGAAGCATGCCCATAATTCCAATTTTTTACACTTATTATTTGCAAAATTTGTTCAAACATCTAAAAAATATCAGAAAAACTTAGTGTGAAAAAAAATGAAAAAAAAACATTTTTCTTAGCCAATTTAGCAGCTAGAGTAAGTGGTGTGAGGTTTTGTTTGTTCAAAATCTGAAGTTTTCCACCTGTGTCATACACCATTTGGAACATTTCCTATAAACTCGATGATAATTACTCATATAAAAGTTTTGACCCTACCGGAGTATACCAGAGCTAAAGAGCCTCTAAATGCATTTTTGATCAAGAGTCTACCTCGGTATTATGTCTAAGGTAAGTGAGTGCGCGCAATCTCTTCGGGGGCGCAGGGGGCTTGGTTGCTTAGGGTTGAGATGCGCACACCCACATACCTTAGACACAAATCACTCGAAAGTTACTCTGGATGCATAAAAAATGTATGCATACCAGAGTTTCTTTATGCGGTAGGCCCCAGTTAACAAAACTGTGTTCAAATTCCATCTTTTTGGGGTCAAGGTACCCTCAACATCTGATTTACCAAGTTACAATAAACAGAAATCATATATGTAGCGCAAGTTTTAGTATTCATTTATATAATTCATATAATTTTTTATTGACCAGAACACAAAAAAATGTCTTTTTTGAATTCCTGAGGTGATTTTAGGTTGATATAGGGTGTTTGGAAACACTTTAAAAAAAATTTCATTAGGGGGGTGCACTCCGGTAGCGCCAAAGTTTTTTTCACCATATTTTCATGTATAACAGCCATATGCAAAACTGCATTGCCATTAGTATCCTGGGAGTTTGGATTTGCTTTGTTCGCTGTGAGCAATCGATAAAACTCTTTTTGATCGGTACAGGCAGCAAAAGCCAATGCGTATTCTCCATAGTACATCCTCCTTTGAAATTGTTATTAAGGCATTTGTTTATTGAGGTATCAAAATTCACCCAGTGTAGTTGGAATGTAGACCAAGATCAACATATTCATGCTCTAAAGAGTCAGTTCGACACTCTTTTTGGTCATCTGGACAAAATAAAGCACCATAACATCGTTGATTCACATCAGCACCATTTTGTAGCAAGAAGTTAGTCAGCCAAAGATCCGAATTTACAATTGATTGATGGAGTGGGGAAAGACCTGTATTTTAAATAGAAATACAAGGGTATCTCTTAATTTAAAATTGTGAATTTTTTTAAATTTTTAAATTACTTTCTAAACACCACTCTCAGGCAAGTTACCGCTTATTTTAGAGCTCACATTGGATGATAACTTGTCTAACAAGGGAAGGTTCTGACTGTGACCTTGGAAAATTTTGATGAATTTTTTCTATAAATCTCTTGTGAATTTGGCTCCCCGCCTCTGAAAGCTGACAAACATTTTAGGAATGACCCATCGGCCATGGCCCATAAATCAGTCACGAAAAAAACATGATATGGGTATCAGGGTGTTAAAGTATGTTGGGACGGACTCAAACATGTTTCCTTGACCACAAAAACGTAATAAAAACATGTTTGAGTCTGTCCTAATACACGCCGGCCTACCCTTGCCTTATCCTAAGACCATACCTAGGGCCCCTCCAAGTACACAAGTACCCTTTTATGGACCTTCAAAGCTGGGGAGCCATATTTGTCAGCAACTTGGGCATGCTCTACAATAATACGCAGAAAAAAAGTTTTCATCTATTAGGTTGTCCAATAAGTTTTGAGAAAAAGTATGTGGATAATTTTCAAAGTGCATCATTTGGCACATTGGACAATGATGTCTCTACGTGTCATATACCATTTTGTAGCCCGTTCTCTCCTCTTTTGAATGTCGTATTAACCGGCTCTTTGTTATAACAAAATTGGACCAAAAATAAAAAAACAAATAATTTCTCAAGTTTGGTAAATTTATGCACATTTTTTGTTTTCCTATTTTTGATCCTATTTTTTAATAACAAAGAATTGTTCAATATCACATTTTAAAGAGCAGAGAACGGGCTACAAAATAGTACATGACACGTAGAGACATTATTGTCAAATGTGCCAAATGATGCACTTTGAAAATTAAAGCAAATCCACGTGCTTTTTCTCAAAACTTATTGAACGACCTAATAAGTTCCCCCAGATCACAGTCAGGGTTCCTTTCCTTTAAAAGCATTTTTGTTTATAAGTAAGTCGAAAACAAATATCCAAAAACACTATTTTGAATTGGGGAGGGAGGGCGTGGTGGTGGATGGATTGCCCTTTTATCAAAGAGAATGTTTTAAAAAAAAACCAACCGTAATAGTCTTCAGACAAAAAAAATGTCATTGACAAGTTTTGGATATTGCTTTATGAGTCGAACCTAAGATCTTAAGTTCAATCTATATTAGCGCTTACGATAGCTTTTAACTTACAACTAAGTCATTGTGGTCTATTGTGCCCTGTAGCAAACAGCATCCAACCAGGTTCTCGCCCATAGTACCTAGATTTTTTTAATAAATAAAATTTTTTGTTAAAATTATTCAAAACACACCTCGTTCTTCCAGTTTCCACACAATTTCTCTAAATTTTGCATCTCCTTTCACACCTTTACTTCCTTCTAATAGTTTAAGAGCTGCAAAAAAATTCATTGAATTTAATTATGTACGCAAAAAAACATTCTTAAAAAACAGGGTTGGCCAGATTTTTCGGACTATTTGTTTCAGCCATACCTTTTCGAATTTGGAGTGTGTAACATCTTTTAAAAGTTTAATTTTTTTTCAAAACAAATTCAGTAGGTCAGTTTAGGTCGCTTTAATACACCTTTACTCAGTGTTCCGGAATGTTTTGAAAATAAGTTGATCTGGGTGGGATATATGCAAATAGCGTCAATATTTTTTATCTCATTGAATTTAAAAAAATAGGAAAATTCGACCCTAGTATAGAATACCCCCAAAACTGATACCTTCTAAAACTTAAGTAAAGAGCACCCAAATATATGTTCCAGACCCCAGAAAAAGTGCGTAAAACACTTATCAGTCACAACTTCCATACGCTGGCCTACCCCTAAGCCTAAGGGCTAAGTATAAACTTGTTGTTCCAAAGGGTAGTTACAACGATTTTTAGAAGGTCTGATTTGGGGGCGTTTATTTTATACTAGCGCCGAAAATTCAATTTTTGAATGTTTGCTGTATCGAGTGGAATTTTTCTAGGAAAGCATTTTTACAGATTCAAGGGCAATCACGAACAGTATGATTAAAATAGTAAAAAAAAACCTTTGTTAAGATCTCCTTGGTTGTTTTCCTGGTTAAAGTGGTCAAGTATGTTAGGACCACTTTTTCCAGTTCCTTTTCTTCTAAACATTTCATGTACATTCGATAATTATCTTTTTTTGTGTTTTCATACCTCCTAAAAGCACCAAGATTTTCATTACGCTCCTCATTTCTTCGTTTGACCAATTCAGCTACAGACTCTAGCCTACCCTTACCGCCACTGTACATAGCATCTTTAACAGTATTCTGCAAAAGTTGAAACAATTTTTACATCTTTAAAAAAACAAAAATATCAATCATTAAACAAATAAAGCTACTTCTAAAAATCCATCGACAAGTGAGTAGTCGCCAGTTTTACGAGCATATCTCATCCAGTTAAGTAGATCACCACTGCCCTGCATGTCCGCCATCTACAGCGAAAAAGATATCATGTTGTCAAAATATACTAATAATTCAACCTCATATAGAGAATACTTTCGGTTCTTAGCTTCATTCGACGTAGAAGGCATAGCTCCGCCTAATTGTCTAGCTAACATTGTCAATATACTTTCTTCATTCGATAATGAAAAACTAATACAGTCTACTCAATCTAAAAAATTACAAATTTATTTCTTAGGGTCCATTCATAGCGGACACCGAACAAAATTTACGGTACTTTCATAGTTACCCCCTTACTCGGATTTTTTAAAAAGTGACCGAAAATCACTTCCCAAACTCATTTTTTCTGCTCTACACTATAAAAGAAGGATTTCTGAACACTTTCTGATTAAAAAGTTTTGAATTTTGTCCAAAAAATTTTGCCTCCCACCCCTCAGGGATAGAGGGTCATTTTAAGGTATTTTGGAGTCATTTTAGGGCGATTTATCACATTTTTCTTGCTGGAGCTGTGCAAAAAGACTCTCTAAATGCATGTATGGTCAAGAGTCTTGCTCGGAATCATATCTAAGGTAAGTGAGTGCGCGCATTTCTAACCCAACATGCCCCCTCCTGGCTTGGTGGCTTGGGATTGAGATGCGCACACCCACATACCTTAGACACAAATCGCTCGAAAGTGACTTTGGATGCATGAAGGGGGCTTGGAGTTGAGATGCGCACACCTACATACCTTAGACACAAATCGCTCGAAAGTAACTCTGGATGCATGAAGGTTGCTTGGAGTTGAGATGCGCACACCTACATACCTTAGACACAAATCGCTCGAAAGTGACTTTGGATGCATGAAAGGGGCTTGGAGTTGAGATGCGCACACCTACATACCTTAGACACAAATCGCTCGAAAGTGACTTTGGATGCATGAAAGGGCTTGGAGTTGAGATGCGCACACCTACATACCTTAGACACAAATCGCTCGAAAGTGACTTTGGATGCATGAAAGGGGCTTGGAGTTGAGATGCGCACACCTACATACCTTAGACACAAATCGCTCGAAAGTGACTTTGGATGCATGAAAGGGGCTTGGAGTTGAGATGCGCACACCTACATACCTTAGACACAAATCGCTCGAAAGTGACTTTGGATGCATGAAAGGGGCTTGGAGTTGAGATGCGCACACCTACATACCTTAGACACAAATCGCTCGAAAGTGACTTTGGATGCATGAAAGGGGCTTGGAGTTGAGATGCGCACACCTACATACCTTAGACACAAATCGCTCGAAAGTGACTTTGGATGCATGAAAGGGGCTTGGAGTTGAGATGCGCACACCTACATACCTTAGACACAAATCGCTCGAAAGTGACTTTGGATGCATGAAAGGGGCTTGAGTTGAGATGCGCACACCTACATACCTTAGACACAAATCGCTCGAAAGTGACTTTGGATGCATGAAAGGGGCTTGGAGTTGAGATGCGCACACCTACATACCTTAGACACAAATCGCTCGAAAGTGACTTTGGATGCATGAAAGGGGCTTGGAGTTGAGATGCGCACACCTACATACCTTAGACACAAATCGCTCGAAAGTGACTTTGGATGCATGAAAGGGGCTTGGAGTTGAGATGCGCACACCTACATACCTTAGACACAAATCGCTCGAAAGTGACTTTGGATGCATGAAAGGGGCTTGGAGTTGAGATGCGCACACCTACATACCTTAGACACAAATCGCTCGAAAGTGACTTTGGATGCATGAAAGGGGCTTGGAGTTGAGATGCGCACACCTACATACCTTAGACACAAATCGCTCGAAAGTGACTTTGGATGCATGAAAGGGGCTTGGAGTTGAGATGCGCACACCTACATACCTTAGACACAAATCGCACGAAAATGACTTTGGATGCATAAAAAAACATGCATACCAGAGTTTCTATATGCGGTAGGCGGAAAGTAAATACATGTTCAAAATCTATCATTTTTACCTTCATTCGACTCGAAAAATGCTAAAATTCGGTGAAAAGTGCCCTAAAATGACCCTCTATCCCTGAGGGGTGGGAGGCAACATTTTTTGACAAAATTCAAAACTTTTTGATCAGAGGTGTTCAGAAATTCTTCTTTTATCGTGCAGTGCAGAAAAAATGAGTTCGGGTAGTGATTTTGTGTCACTTTTCCAAAAATCCGAGTATGGGGAGAGGGGAGGGAGGGGGGTCAGGAACTATAAAAGTGCCAAATTTATTAATAATTTTCAAGTTTCTCGCTGAAAACTCGCGGAAAATATACATGTAGAAATCAAGTAGACTCGATTGTTTTACCCAGTGTATTTAAACAACTTAAACTACTTAGGTGGGTTAGTAAAGTTAATAACTCAAGAGTTACTCTTGATTAGAGTTAGTTCTATTATTCGTAACTTTTCGACGCGTCGAGTCGATTAGAACGTCGAAAGTTTTAGTCTTCGACGCGTGGGGTCAAGTAGAACGTGGAAAGTCAAAATTTTTTGAATTTTTGACGTGAAATGTCGAAATCGATGAATCGAGTCGAATCCAACCAAGTTTTTCAATCCACAACTCTACTGACCTACCTGAGGGCTTGAATTTCTGAATTCAGAAATCAAGAAAAATAGAAGTCGATCTTGAAATTTTTAGGTGAAACTCAAAAATCTTAACAGCAAAATAAAAGTAATTACCATCCTCTTCTTTGCGATTACGTGACCCTCCCCTTGACCGAAAAAAATAGGCAAATCAATATCACAACCCCCCCTTGATAAAGTTGAAGTTGCAGATCAAACGCTTCAAAGAAGATTTTGCAGATTTTTTTAAGGTAAGATTGCAAAAATATTTTCTAAAAAAACCTTTTTAACGAAGGTTAGGTAAAACCTGAAAAGATGAAGAAAACCTGAATTTTCGTTATTTTTTTAAAAGCCATATATATCAACACTTTCACATCCAAAATTTTTCTTTGAAAAAGGTTCTGTAGCTGTTGATCTGCGCTACAATAGAGCTTTGAAAATTATTCTCCCACTCTAAAATTAATCCAAATTTTGGCCGGTTAAAAGTAAGGGGGTCGGTTAAAAGTAAAAGTAAAATAGCGGTCAACTTGTCAACTAGCCCCATTCTTAAAATCGATTTTTACAAACAATGGAAAAAATTATGCACCATTACAATTTTAATCGTAAAAAAGGTGCCCTGTATTTAAGTAAAAAGTTTTCATAAAAAAAAGTTGCACTAAAATTGTAAAGTTGTGAAAATAAAATAGCCCTTGAAACATTTAAACACAAATTCAAAGTTTAAAATATACCGTATTTTCTTTATTAGTTACCCCGGGGTAATTATTTTTCAACCCTTGAAAAATCGAAAAATGTCAAGGTCGATTTTGAAATTTTTGGGTGCTCAACCAAAATCTAAAAAGTGGAATCAACTAAGATTGTGATGGTTAAGAAAACGCAAAAAACAGATGTGCACAATAAATTTTTTGAGCTGAGATATAGGGTGCCTATTGGGGGATAATTTTTGAGCTGAGATATAGGGTGCCTATGGGGGGATAATTTTTCGAGCTGAGATATAGGGTGCCTATTGGGGGATAATTTTTGAGCTGAGATATAGGGTGCCTATGGGGGGTAATTTTTGAGCTGAGATATAGGGTGCCTATGGGGGGTGGGGGTGACTATTAGAGAGAGGGTAATTAATAGAGAAAATACGGTAGTTTAGATAAAGCTAATCTAGGTTTATTGTGTAAGAGCACAACTTCAGTTTTTAAAAATTGTGAGAATAACAACTTATAGGTTGTTAAATTAAGTTTGTGTGAATGGCGTGTAAGTGTTTTACTTTCTGAAGCTTATATAAAAGTAATAAACTGCCTCTCTTAGTGACAAATGCAATTGACTTATGATTGTATCTAACACCTGTCAGTGAAATTAAATTTATTTGTGCGATTCTTGTCATATATTTTCACATAAGAAAAAAGTTTTATAAAAAAACTCTTTTTCTGGAATTAAAAATCGATAAAGACAAGCTGTAATGGTAATTTATTCTAATTAGAGTGCTGTCTTTGTAGGTTGTTTTTGTGTTTTTAAATAGCATAATGACGCAAAAAAATACTAAAAGACGTGATTTGATTCCATTTTAGAAAAATAACGGGGGTAGGTAAATAACTAAATGATTACCAAAAAGGTTTATAAGTTGTTCTAACAGGGAGGTTATAAGTTGTTCTAACATGGAAAAAACACTACAAAAACAGGAGAAGGGACCAAAGAATATTTCGGACGCAGAAAGTACACTAAAAGTTCTAGTCATGTCTTTGTATAGCGTTTTTGGGGTTTTTCGCCAAACTGTTTTTCTATGAAAATTACCGTATATTCTTTAATAAAATACCACTCTGTAATTAACGACCACTCTCTAATAAACGACCATGTCTCCAGGATGGTTGAAAAATAAAAGACCACTCTCTAATTAACGACCACTCTCTAATAAACGACCATGTCTCCAGGGAGGTTAAAAAATAAACGACCACTTCCTAATACACGCTTATTACTTGAGAAAGATTTTATTCAGCAAAATACAACCCATATTTAAACATCAAACAACAAATTTTCATCCTCATAAACATGTTCAAAACTGATTTCCCCTTCTTTGATGCCCGCTTCTTCAAAGTCGTTTCGTCCATCAAGAGTCTTTTGCTGAGCCCGGACTTCGCGGAGGATGTCAATTCTTCTAGCGCCGATTGATCCCTCTGGCTTGAAGCACGCAATTTTGCCATCTCCAGAACCGTCAGTTGGTGTACTGAGAGCGCACGCTAAAAGCGTAAGAGGTGATAAAAGAAACTTAATCAAAAAGAAACCTTCAAACGATTTGATGATGAGATCCTTTGAGAGTTCATTCCACGCCCGATCCACCCAGCTTAAGATAAGTTCCAATGCAGGGGCCTTTGGATTTCCACCTACTGTATACTGCTTGTTTGCATCGTTTGTCATCCATGTCGTGTAGTAGTTGCGAATATGGCCCTTGAACGGCTTATTCCAGCTGACATCAGGCGCCTAAAGAAAAAATAAGCAAGTTTGAAATTACTCTACTGGTAAACAATCACACCTGAATGAACTTAGTGCAACCTCCCGGTATGTAAGCTGCGTCAAGCTTCAGCTCTCTGAGAACCGCCATTGTGCCCTTGCTCTTGTGTGCCGCAAAAGCATCCCACACCAATAGTCGTCTTCCACCAAAGGTACTGTCTCCTTTGACCACTTTTCGCAGAAAATCCTCAGTTCTTTTGTCGTCCATCCAAACTGATCCATTCGATGAAATGACGAGCTTGTTCTTGAATTCTTCTGCGATCTTCGGCACTGGCCTCTTCCTGTTGACGAGCACAAACGGAAGAAGCTTCGTTCTATCGCTTCGGGCAGCTAGACACACCGTTACTCTCATTTTTAGCTTTGCACGAAAAAAAGACACTACCAACAAACACAAAAAAACTGCCGGAATGATCAGAAATTTGAACACTGATTTTCGTTTTTTGAATTCTTTTCATAACAAAACTTTTTCGAACAAAATTTTTGTCAATTTGCAAAATATATGAAAAATTTTAACGGCGTCTTTGGCTCTGATAAGTTGAAAAATAAAAAACCACTCTCTAATAAACGACCACTCTCTAATAAACGACCATGTCTCCAGAGGGGTTGAAAAATAAAAGACCATGGTATTTTATTAAAGAATATACGGTATTTATCATTTAATATTTAACTGTTCGGTTGTTGCAAGCGTATTTCCTACGATGTGCCGAGCCAAGATAGAGAGGTTGTATTTGCCTAGACGATTTCTAAACACAATTTGCTGAGTCCCTGAATAATAAGGCACTTCCAAGTTGACGAACCCTTCAGTGCCTCGAGCACTACCCTCTGTTGTATACTAGAAGGGCAAAAGGTACGAGCGCACGAATAAACAGAGAAACTTTATAACAGAACACGATACAACAATACAACACTTATACAACTAACTATCTATACTATTCTGAACAGAACACACAAGCATAGCTGCACGGAAAAAATTTTCGGCGCCGGCGTTTTCAGAAAATCGGCGCCGGGAGCAAAGTATGGCACTTAATTTTTTTCGGCGCCGGGCGCCGAAATGATGAATAAATTTTTCAGAAAGTTTTTTTTGCAAAAATATTTTTTAAGTTTATTAGAAAAAAAGGGCGGAAAACAAAATCATGCATCAATCATTTCCTTGTTATACACCAACATGGTTTTGCTTTTTAACAATAATGGTTTTGTTGGACTTTTTCTTCCAGCTGTTAGCATTGAGGTGACACTAAACATTCGCTCTACAGCGGCTGTAGGGCAAAACTTTCAGCAAAAAATCAATTAATGGAAAGAAAAATTAAGTATGAAAAAAGATCTTTACTGAAAAATTATTAAGCACATTGCTGAAAAAGGAAGCGCCGGGCGCCGGCGCCGGCACCGGTTTTTTTTCAAATCGGCGCCGACGCCCGTGCAACTATGCACACAAGTCAACTGCACCATATATCGCGCCAATAACATTCAAATATCACATCGCCACAACACCCTCCAACGACTTTGCTTCGGTAATACTGAAAAGGGAACTTACCAGTTTACCGGCTTGTCACCAGAATTTAGTCCAACCCAACGAGAGACAAGCACCTTCTTGGCTTTCTTTTTCCCATTCACATGCGCGCACTCACTTACCTTAGACATGATTCCGAGCTTGACTCATGATCAAAGAGACTCCTTTTGCCATGCCATCGTGACCAAAACAGGGTGAAATACCTTAATATAAAGTGGCTTACCTTGGTCCCCCAAGGTAAAAAGTCAAATTTTGGTCAAAATTTTTTTTGTCAAAAATGAGTTTCCCCCGCATAAAAACACATTCAACGTATGTTAGAGCAGCTAAAACACCGAAAAAACATCATTTGGAGGCATTTTGCGAGGGTTCGGAATACGACAATTTTTCCGATGATTGAAGACCACGGAAGAGATAGCTTAGCCAATTCCATCGACATTCATCCAGACTTGCAGCAATCAAAATCAAGCTAAACTGTAGTTCGGTCGAGCGGGTAGCGGTCTTTTTTATTGGTCAGGGTTATTTTTAATTTAATCCTTCTTATTCAACTCCTACTCTAAAATATAGCAATAAGCTAGTTGTACGCTCGTCTCCCTCTCTGGTTCTGCTCCATCACCTATTTCAGCAAAGACTCAGCAGGACCGTTGATCAAATGCAGGGTCCCATGCAGGAGAAGTGGCTGACATTGTGTTGGCTATGACAACCCGAGACAACGAAGCAAGCAACCAGATGGTGAAAGAATTCGTCCAAATTCAAGAACAAGTGTGTGGAGACCTGCAAAGAGGCTCACTTCGTTGTTGGCAATATGGACTTCCTGAATGATGAGCCAAGAACCGTCAGATCAAGCCCAGTCGCCAATTTTTTCCGAAAAGCAGATGGGTATAGCAAGCTCTAGGTCGACGTAATTGCTGGGTGGAATGTGGGCCAACAGCTTCGCTATAAGTCTCAGATGAAGTTGGGTACCCGGCGTTCGTTGTTTGTGAAGGGTGTTTTGTGTGTGGAAGCTGCAGTTTTACAACCCAAAATTTTCTCACTTGACAAGATTACACTCAAGCTGCTCAAGACATGTCATATCTCCGTTCAACTCCATAACGCTTGGTCAATACTTGTGGAGAAATTTCAGAGCTACTAGATAAGGCAAAAATCAATGCAAAAATTAAGCAAAATTCACTCCGAAATTACAGGAGAAGAGGATGAACCAGCTGTTTTACTGGTATTAAAAATTGAAGCATCCTCAGTTTGGCTTATTCCTGTTGACTTTTCAATGAAAATTTTTGCTGACAATATACCAAAATGCTCAGCGTAAAAAATGCAACAGAAGTAGTGCAGAGACTAACGAGATAACAAGCAAATATCACAATATTTTGAATTGCCCTTGTTTATATATTTTTTAAAGGACCATTGCCACCTGTTTTGAATTGTCCCCCCGCCAATTCAAAAAAAATTGCCTAATCATTGAACTTCTGTACGGATTTTTCAACTTGGTTTCTAATAAAACAAGGCCTAGAATTTAATTTTAGGTAAAGTTATGTTAGAAACCAAGTTGAAAAATCCGTACATAAGTTGAATGATTAGGAAATTTTTTTGAATTGGCGGGGGACAACCGTGGCCGTAGACGGCAATGGCCTTTTAAGTATCCAACTTGTACGTGGTATTTTCATGCATATTATACTTATGGAAATTAGTACTTGGAAAAATTCGTCATAGTTTTTCAAAATGTGTGAAATAGCCCGATAGGTGAGTGTGGCGAGAATTCAACTGCTTTTTATCAGGAATTCGAATATTTTTTGAATTTTAGTTCTACGATATAGTATTTTGACTTTTTATGATAGCGTAAATAAAAGTACAGCATCGTGGCTACACAATGGTATACAGAACGTGTAAAATTATATAAAAATGTTTGGAAAACTTTTGTCAAGAATATCGACAGAACATATGAATACAAAAATTTGCATCTATATGTTGATGTCCATGAAATTTTTTATATAATGTGTTATACAGTCAAACCTCGATATAACGTACCCCCGATATAACGTACTCCTTGATATAACGTACCCCTTGAGACCATTTGGTTGGATTTACTTCAAATTACAATCAGTTCACCCCCGCTATAACGTACCCTTGATATAACGTACCCTCGATATAACGTACCTCTTGCAGATAACACTGACCTTTACGTTACCCTCGATATAACGTACCCTTGAAAAATAGTGCGGTATATTAACCAATTTCATACAGTTTTTGCTCTTTTTCTGCTTCTGCAATGTTTTCTGTAGTCATTAAATGTTTCCCTTTTAGTTTTGATGAGTACTCCAAAGCCAAAACGTCAAAAGGTTTTTTCCCCGCTAGACATTGATTGTTGTTCGCGGAATTATTATTGTTGAGCTTATGAATAAAATCACTTGAATATTTTACAAACCCTTGATATAACGTACACCTGTCATCTATTTGGTTTCTGCCCTCGATATAACGTACCCTCAATATAACGTACCCTCGATATAACGTACCTCTTTACCCGTCCCCCAGAGGGTACGTTATATCGAGGTTTGACTGTATAATATATATGTGTCTAAGATCTTGAAAAATTACCGTATTTCCTCTAATTAGCGCCCCCCCCCTGATTTAAAATCGTTTTTTTGGCATTGTGTTTTTAGCCCACTTTTTGATCACTTCTCTCAGGCAAGTTACCAACCATTTTGTAGCTAGAAAGATGAGCTACTAAATGGGTGGTAACTTACCTGAGAGAAGCGATCAAAAAGTAGGCTAAAAACACAATGTCAAAAACACGATTTTGAATCAAGAGGGCGTTAATTAGAGGAAATACGGTACTTTTGGTATACCCTGAAAGGTTCTTGTATGTCATACTTTTATGAACCCTTAATATCAGTTAACGCTATTGCTACATTAAACCTCTACCCCAAACATTTAATAACTATGTTAATATTAGGTTATGTTAATATTAGAGCTGTAAAATTTCCTATGTAATTATAGCTAATTATATTATAATTATATTATTTAGGTAATTCGTCGGGTAATTTTCCAGGCAATTACCCATAGTTACCCAAAAAGTGGATAATTACTCACTTTTCCGTATCATTCACCATTTAAAACTTGTCAATCGTATCAGATAGGGCAATTAAGGGTAATTAGAGTAATTTGCATATGTGATTACAGTTTACTAGGCATTTACCTGGACAATTAAAAAGAATGTCCCGAAACTCAAAAAAATGCACACAAAGAGTTATTTTGCCCCGTCCCGAGTTAATGGCATGGTCTAAGACAAACATTATTTTGGAAAAATTTTTACAAAAAATATATCGTATTTTCTCTAATAACACCCATGACTTTGAACAATCATATCTCAGCCCAGAAAAAATTTTACATAGCTATTTATTGCATTTTTGCGCTACACCCAAAACTTCGAGATAGAACTGAAATTTTTTCTGATTTTCGGGGGATTTAAAATGGAATTTTTGAAAAAAAAAACTGTTAGTACGTCAAAATTTCCGGCTACGATCTGGATGGCGGAATTACCTTGCTCGGGACTGACCTACTTTAGGTAACTCGCCTAACATCTATGAGGTCCTACCTAGCCTCCAGTGCTTTAGCCAATATACAGGAAATATATGGCAATATATTAAGCCAATATATACAATAATATATATATATGTTATTTATGGGTTTCTACGTTTAGAAATTGTCGAATTCAAATAAAAAAAAATCTTTATTTTCTTGTAAAAACACATCGTAAAAACAGAAATAACATGTTTAGCTATGTAAAACTAAAAACCTATCCTATTTTAAGACGAAATACAAGATCAGCAGAATTTTCCATTAGCTGTTTATCACTTTCTTGCTGATCCGATAAAGTTAAATTGTGTTGCAGTTCAACAGTGGCATACATTGTTGCAACGTGACTGAGTAGATGTTTCTAAATCCAACCAAATTCTTTAATTTACAAATGTTTCGCAAAAAAGAGTCAAGCATTTTTTTTTAATTTAGTTGAATTAGCACTTTTTAGTTTTAAAAACTATTTTTCATTTTTCTTATATTTACGTGTACACATCTAGTCGCTAAGAAAATGCTCAAGTGAGAACCTGGATAAAGTGCCACCCATGGGAGCGCCGATTTGATGGCGGTTTATCGCTGGTGGCGGTTTATTGGGGGAGCCATTTTATCGGGCTTCGATCAGCGCAGTCAACGCACAATACAAAGAACCCCTTATTCAAACAAATATGACATGCAACACAATTTAATCGGTTAAAAAATATAAAACAGCAAAGAAAAATGACGAAGTCAAACAAAGAGTGAAAAATGAACAGAAAAAATTGACCGAAATTTAAAAAAATTGTGATTTTAGGCGGGAATTTGAAAAATGTTGCAAAATTTTTTAGGTGGCGGTTCATTGAGGGTAATTTTATCGGACAGGAACGGGTCGGGGGTGACGGTTTACGAGGTTGGCCGTTTATCGGAGTGGCGATTTATCCAGCTTCAACTGTATTTGCATTTGTTTATTTTTTAGTTTATAGCATCACCATGTAGTACAGAATCTTAGCTTTCTAACGAGTGATCAAACTGTACTGAGTGTTTTTTGTGGACGTCAATGGGTTTGAATGAACTAACTGTTTTTTGAAACCGGATGTCTCCAATATCTGAAATCAGTGGAGTTTGACAGCTCATTAGAAAGCTAAGATCCTAGATTACACGATTATGCTTAAAGTTTTGAAAACAAATTTTAAAAAATCGAAAAAAAATAATAATAAGATCAGTTGAAAAAGAGCGTTTTAGTCGGAAAAAAGTGTTTTAACTGGTGTCCAAAAAGTTCCCGATGGATTTTCGAAGCCTCATCTTTCATCTATGTTGGGATCATATCTTTTTTCTTCTAATACTATTTAGTAGCCCTGCCTCTCTTCTTTTAAATAGCATATTAAACTCAGCTTGATTATTTTAGATAAGTCACTATTTAGCACATGTTACAGAATCTATTTTGAAGATCTGAATGTTGCGACATGACTTAATTTCTTGAAAAAATGACTAAAATGGAAATGTTCCTAATTTTTCGGATTTCGGTCATTTTTTCAAGAAATTGACCTTTTTCAAAAAGCCATGTCGCAACATTCAGATTTTCAAAATAGATTCTGTAACATGTGCTAAATGGTGACTTATCTAAAATAATCAAGCTGAGTTTAATATGCTATTTAAAAGAAGAGAGGCAGGGCTACTAAATAGTATTAGAAGAAAAAGATATGATCCCAACATAGATGAAAGATGAGGCTTTGAAAATCCGTCGGGAACTCTTTGGACACCAGTTAGTACTGTTTTTTTAAATAAAAAGGTACTTCAAATGCCTGAGTTTCGCCGGCAATAGAACTAGCTAAGTAATCTTCTTTGCAGACTCTGTAACCAACAATCTCATCTTCCGAAGAATAAATAGTGAAGATTTTGCTGCCTTCATAAGCATATCTAATTTTTAATAAAGATTTTTAAAGCCTCGATTTTACAAAATCAAACCCTTTATTTATATCAGACAAGAATTGGGAATGGCACTGTAAACCAGTAACATTGTTGCACGCACTTATTGTGGGCACAGCGCATAAATACTTGGCTCCATAATTGGCTCCTGCAACTGCTACAAAGGTGTGAACAAGTTGAGTTAGTGGTGGTCCAAGGTTTTTGACAATGTCTACACAAGATCCGCCAAGAATCGCCTTTAAAACGTGGAAATTGTCAGCTTTCTTTGTACGGATTGGTTAAAGACAAAAAAATTTTATGGTACGAAATTTCATAAGGATTCCGACTCTGCAAAAAAACAGTAAAAATGGTTTTCCGTAGAAATTTATGACTTCTGTAAGATAGGTCTCTTTTGGAGCTATACTTTGCCATCTCTGCAGTGCAAACTGACAATTTTGTAATTTGGACACTGGATTCGTGTTCAGCATGGTCGATGTGCATGTGAAACTGCTGTTAAAATTCACAGCTGACTGTCAAATTTCAAATTCCTCTTGAGACAAAAATTTTTTAAGTTAAAATGTTTGTCATCTCAAGAGAAATTTGAAATGGTTGAAACACTTTTCGACCCTGAAATGGCGCTTTTTCTGCCGGAAATGGCACTTTTCCTGCCGGAAATTTGAAAAAAGCTTTTGTTTTCGGGGGTTTTTACTGACAAGGAAGTGACCCTGACTGTGCCCTGGGGGAACTTCTATGAATTTTTTTTCTGCGTATTCTTGTGTAGCGTGCTCAAGTTCCTGACAAATCTGGCCCTCAAGCTCTGATGGCCCACAAAAGTGGGTACAAAAAGTGGTACAACAGTCACTAAAAGTTTTAAAATACATCAATACCCATATAACGATTTTTCAAAACTGACGCATGGACTAAGAGTCATTCTTAAAATTTTTTACAAGAACACGCTTATAAAAAAATTCAACGAAATATCCCCAGTCAGGATCATACAATCAGGGTCATTCTCCTGTATGTGTGCAAAAAAGTTTTAGCCATTTAAAGACAAGGACTCATCAGACGCTTATATTGTGATTTTTTGGGTTTTTAAGGTAAAAAAGATAATGATATCCAAGCAAACAACCAATCGAAAGATAGCTCTGCGTCTCCTCTACAAGATTTATGTTACAGATTACAAAAATCATTAGCATACAAAAAGTTGTGACAGTTTTTTCGCTATTTTCGAGTTAAGACAAAAAATAAAAAAAACTTCAAATGTTCAGCACAGCCCGCTGAAACGGAAAAATATGTGCTACAGTCAAACGTGGGTTATCCGACACCCAAAGGGACCACCCTTATGGTGTCGGATAAACGAGGTGTCGGATGATTGGGGTGTAGGTTTACCAGGCCAACCAAATCGGGCTCATGGTGTCGGTTAACTGGGGTGTCGGATAACCCAGGTTTGACTGTATAGCGAAAAAATGCGCGAAAATCGGAATTTTTAAAACTGGACACTTTTGAGTTAGCTCAATATCTCGTTTTATATCTATTTTTTTCTGCTAACTGCGCAAGCCTTGTTTCTTAAAAATTCCTACTAATAGGGCTTCGAATTAGCCATCACTTGCCCATAAAACAGGCAAAATTTGACAATCACAATTGATTTCCGTGAAAAAATTTGAAAACATTTTTTACCTGGTATACTTCTTCAAGATCCTAGACACTTTTTTGTCAAGTTATTTTATAGCAAAACCAGAGACTCGATGAAGAACTAAATTTGCTACATTTTGGTGTCAAAAAAGTATGCAAAGAATGCAAATTTAGGGTGTTTTATGCAAAAGTTCGATAAAAAAACTGAAAACCCCTATTTTTACTCGAAAAAATGCCAGTTGTTTGCTTCAAACGGTTTCCAGTTCTGAAAATTCTGGTTTTACGAAAATCGGTCGGGCTATTTTGGTTGAAGAGATGCAAATGCAAAATTGGCGTGCCTCATGCAAAAATAAATTTAGTGTTTTCAAGAGCTGAAAATGGTCTCCACCAGAAAAACGTGCCTGAAGTCGAATCACTTCAACAATAAGCTTTTTCTAGTGTTCGTAGGCGACAAGGCTGGAAAATCGACCAAATGTGCAATCGGAATCGGAAACATCAAGCAATCAAATAGCGCTGATTCTCTTCTTTTAGTTTCCCTCTTTGACGATGATGATAGCTACGAAAATTTGTCAAACCTCCCTACAGTCTTTGATCAGCTGAAGTTCGACTCAATCAAGATCGGAAATGATGAAAAATAAATAGTTTGGTAATTTTTTGAAATTCCTCAGTGTATCCATGGTTCTTCGATAACAACCATGCATTTCACCAGGTTCGTGACGAGAGACCTCAAATTCATCGATACGGTCTATGGTCACCTTGGGTTGAGCTCTTCCTATCCCTGCCCAATCTGTGAGGCACCAAAATCATCTTTCTCGACTAGTCTACTTCTCAATCAATCTTAATAAATTTAACTATTTATGAATGTAGATAAAAAAATTATCTTGGAAAATTTTATTTATGCATCCCTTCAAAAATTCAAATGTTCCTTTATATCTGATCAAGTTGAGAATTTGGACTTTACTTGTAAAAGTTCACTGATTTGCAGCTTATCTTGGCTGCAGTCAAACTATTAATATTTCTAAACTGAAAACAACCTTTCTAGAAGTAGGTGATCCCATTGAATATGCCACAACATCTACTATAGAATTAGTGTACTTTGTAACAGCTGAGATAAGTCGTCTGATCTTAATTATAATAAATTATTATAATAATCATAAAAATATTTAGAATTTGAAAAGTTTACTAATAAAACATGTTGACAAGTGATTGAATCAGTTGCTAGCGAAAATGATGCATTAGCATAACTTGTAGCGTAGAGCTCTGTTTCTTTGTAGCCATGTTGTAAGAAGTATTGTCTATTAACTTCCAAAGACCCTGCTGTGCCACCTAAACCATGCACAAAAATAACGGGTCGGTACCTAAATACACTGTTGACTTTACTAAAATATGCAAAACACCTAAATTATCTGAAAGCTAGGCTGAGATCGAGGTATAGCGTGCAAAGTTTGTTTCTTTATTTACTTTTTACATGTTAGATACTTTTATTTAATGATTAGTTAACGTATATTCTCTAATCAAGCCGCTCCACAAAGGTCCCCAAAGTAGAGATAACATCGGAATTTCGGGATTTTACTTTGAACGTATTTTTGGCCCACCTTTTAACGAACATTAATAGTTCAAAAAAAAATTTCAAAACAGTTACTTTTGATTTATTTATCTATTGGCTTTATTACTTTTTGTATTTTGTTAAAAAATTGGACCTGAGATCAGAGTCGTAGCTAGAAATTTCTGACGGGAGGCAGGGGGGGAGTGTTGGTCCCCGAGGGGTGATTGTATCTAAACCCTTTTCGAGTATTATAGTGTTATTAATTAACAATGTTTTTCAAAAAAAATCTGATGGGGGGATTAAAACCCCTCAGCCTCTCTGGTTACGTTCCTGCCTGAGACCCTGAATCCAAAAATTGACGAATTGGAATGCGGAAATCCTAAAATTCCGGCATCCGAGCTCTCAGGTCCAAATTTTTTAAATGAAATACAAAAAGCAAAAAACCCCAATAGATAAAGTAGGGTCTGAAATTTTAGGTATTAATGTTTGTTGAGTAGTTAGGTCGAAAATGCGCTCAAAGAAAAATCTCGAAATGTCGATGCACATCTCTACCGCAAAGCGAAAAAATCTGAAATAGGTACGTTTTGTGACTTTGGGCATGGGCATTAAACGGTTGAAAATAATGTTGACAAAAAAATATTTGGTACTTATCCCTTATCGGGCCAGGTTTTTGGAAAAATTTTTGGCAGATATTTTTTGTTTGAGGAAGGAGCCCACGATTTTGTAGGAACTCAATGCTTGCTTCTTCACTTCTTGGCAGATCAAATATATTCATGCTCGAGAAACTATAATTACTAATTGTTATCTGATACAAAACAAAAAATATCTGCCCAAAGTTTTTTCAAAAACCTGACCCGATAAGGGATAAGTACCAAATATTTTTTAAAATAGTTCACCTAGTTTGCCGTCCCGCAACATGACTTTTATTGCCTCCACCAAAGCTTCCACCTTGACCTAGATCTAGTCTTGACAGTTCTTTTTCTCCATCTTTTTCATATTCATCAATTAAAAATTGACGAAAGTTGTTGGTAAAGGTGGACTCACATATTTGCAACAATATAAAAAATACACCAAGGAAAAAATGTGATTGTGGAAATCCATTTGCGGCGGCAACAATGTGCATGTTTTATACTACATGGAAAAGAGAAGGAAAGGAGTGGAAAATTATTTTCACAGGCCAAAGAGACTTCTTTAATCGCATTATCTCATAATAATAATAATAATAAGATGACTAGAAAGGGCATTCCAAAAGAGTGATTACATTGATCCCACAACAATGTTGCACCTCTGTCTTTGGTAGGCAAATTGATAGACAGACGGTTAGAGAAGGAGACAATTAAATTATCTATCGTATTTCCTCTAATAGACGCCCCGGAGTGTTTATTTTTCGAAAGCCTAAAATATTTGAAACTAGGGACAGCAGGCGCCTATCGGCGCCTATATCGTATTTTGAAATTCAAATATAAATCCACTTTTCACTTTGAAAGGCAAAATCTCAATTTTTTTCACAACAATCTTCAAACCTAATTGCGAAAGGTCCTCCGCCATTGAAAGAGCTTTCGAATGAGTATAAGAATGAAAATAAAAATATTGCACTAAAAAAAGTTTTCTTTTGTGACCAAACATGTACTCAAATTGGCGACAGACGTTCCCCGTCCCAAAAGGATTGTCAATTAAAATGGCCTCAAAGGGGCATGCCCACGCTATTACAAGTAGTGCTCGCCATTTCAAATTTTTTTCCTAATCATTGAACTTCTGTACGGGTTTTCAACTTGGTTGCTAATAAAACAAGGCCTAAAATTTAATTTTAGGTATGGTTTTGCTAGAAACCAAGTTGAGAAATCCGTACAGAAGTCTACAAAAAAAATTGAATTGGCGGGTACCAGCCTTAATAGAGTGGACATCAATGTTTCCAAAAAGCAGAAGCTGAATTTCACAAGCAGAAGCAGAATTCGACTAGAATTTTGACTGTAATTCTGCTTCTGCTGGTGACATTATGCTTCCGCTTCTACATGCGCAATTTCGCTTCTGCTTTTTGGAAGCACTGGTGGGCATGCCCCTTTAACTATGAAATCCTAGATAAAAAGAGCGGGGCGTTTATTAGAACAAGGGCATGTATTAGAGGTAATACGGTATTTACAGTCAACTTTCTCTATAACAGACCTCAGGTTTGGTCATTTTAGTTTGGTCATTTTTAGGTTTGAACCAAACCCGATATTTTTCAAAGAAAATTTTTTGATTTTAACTGATTTCGGTGTATGGCAAAATTCACCAAAAACAAATTTTTTGTGAAACCACTGGAACAATTCATAAATTGACGATGAATTAAATAACTAAATACACCATAAAAAAGCTGAAGGAAAACGCTAGCATAGAATTAGAAAAAAAAATTTGGTGGAAATTTCAGAGATAAAGCCATTTAAAGTTGGCAAGTTGTCTTTGCTCAACGCTAATTCCAACTTCTTCTTGACCAAATTTTTGCACTTCCAATGTAACAGCCTATTTTTTATATTTATAGCGTGAGCTATAAGCTTTCAATGATTAAAATTTTTGGCGCTAGTATAAAATACCCCCTAAAATCAGACCTTCTAAAAATCGTTGAAACTACCTTTTGGAACAACAAGTTTAGGCTTAGCCCTTAGGCTTAGGGGTAGGTCAGCGTATGGAAGTTGTGACTAATAAGTGTTTTACACACTTTCTCCGGGGTCTGGAACGTATATTTGGGTGCTCTTTACTTAGGCTTAGGGGTAGGCCAGCGTATGGAAGTTGTGACTAATAAGTGTTTTACACACTTTCTCCGGGGTCTGGAACGTATATTTGGGTGCTCTTTACTTACCAATTTTAGAAGGTAAATTTTAGAAGGCATAAGTTTGGGGGTGGTATTCTATACTAGGGTCAAATTTTTTTTCAAATTACTGAAATCAATCAAAGTCATAAAAAAATTAAAAAATGGAACAAAGGTTAGTCAAAATCTCTAAAAACAGCTAACAAATCAAAAAATAAACATTTTTGTTTCGGCATGAAAACTGGCAATTTTTTTTGTCACAGATTTCAAATGTCACAGATTCACCTTTTTTGTCACAGACTTAGTCAAAACCACAGGGGAACCAAGCACTTTCAAAATTGGTAAAAGTTTTTGTCTCATAATGGCCTAATATTTTTTCTATGACGTTTCTAGCATATATTGAGCATTTTTTCCAAAAAAATTATTTTCTTCACAAAAATTTTGCCTTGGGGGACCAAGGTACACCAAAATTGTTTGGAACCTGAAATGTGACCTTGGTCCCCCAAGGCAAAAATTTTTGCGAAAAAGTGATTTTTTGGCAAAAATGCTCAAAACATGGTAGAAACGTCATAGAAAAAATATTAGACCATTATGAAAGACAAAAATTTTGACCAATTTTGAAAGTGATTGGTCCCCCTGTGGTTTTGACTAAATCTGTGACAAAAAAAGAGACAAAAAAGTGAATCTCTGACAAAAAAAAGTATTGCCCCATGAAAACCATGAGTTTGCGTTTTTTCTATTTCGACATACCGTGCTGCAGGTCTTTTTGGCGAAAATATTGCCACAATATTGCGACAAACAATATTGCGACTCTGGATGCATGAAAAAGCATGCATACCAAAGTTTCTATATGCGGTAGGCCCCAGTATTCAAAACTACGTTCAACATCTCCTTGTTAGTGGGCTCTGTGTGATTAATGGCCTCCTTTTGTTCCCTTCCCTCCCAATACAGCCCTTAATCCCTTTAAAAAATTTTTGGCGGAAATTTAAAAAACATTTTTTTTTAATTTTCCTAAATTTTTTACCTTGGGGGACCAAGGCAAACCAAAAAAAATTTCGATTTTTCAGAAACCAAAGTGTTTCCGTGCCGTTTCAGAGCACGAGAATCAATACGAGACGGGTCCCTCTCCCGCTGGCTGGGGGGCGGATTCTATAGTCTAGCCAATATTTGTTTTCGTACAATGATAAAGGCTTAGGGTTGACGTTACACTGGATGTAAAAAAGCATGCTTATTGGATTTTATAAATGCGTAAGCCTTAGTATTTACAACTATGCTCAACATCTTGCTTTTCACAAAAAAGTTGCCTCTTTTTTCCCCTTTGCATAACAATACAACCTTTTGTCATTTTAACCCTTAAGGGGGCATGTCCACGCTAATAAGAGGTGGTGCCCGCCAATTCAAAATTTTTTCCTAATCATTGAACTTCTGTGCGGATTATTCAACTTGATTGCTAAAAAATCATCTCTAAACTTAAATTGTAGGCCTTGTTTTGTTAGAAATGAAGTTGAAAAATCTGTATAGAAGTTCAATGCTTAGGAAAAAATTTGAATTCCCGGGCACCACCTCTTATTAGCGTGGGCATGCCCCTTTAAGCGACCACCTTATTTTTTAACTATACTGGCTATCCAGGGTCAATTTGACCATATTAATAAAAAAAATTAACAGCATTTAAAATTTAAAAGCATGCTGCTTTTCAAATGAATTCTTAGGATCTTAGCTACACAATAATGTATCAATATTTTAGTTTAGTGTTCGAGAATGGATCTGTTTTAATACAAAACATCTTTAAACGCTTTTGAACAATTTTCAAATATTTTTTTCAAAAAAGTTGTTTTTTTCAAAAACAGATCTATTCTTAAAAACTAAACTAAAAAATTTGTGTACCGTTGTGTAGCCAAGATCCTAAGCTTTCATTTGAAGTGAGTGAAAGCTGTTAAGAAGATAGTCTCGACACACAAAAGGATTAATCCCAGTTGTTTTATTTTTTAAATGTGGTTTTTTAGTCATATTTTGTCGACAACGCAGTGTTGCAATGTCACACAAAGTTGTGCAGAATTACAAGTTGGATGAGGAACATCTATATCACAATTTCTAACTTCTTTCAAAAAAATGCCCCAAAAACTGAGATGGAAAAGACAAAAAACCATCGAAAAATAATTGATTAGCTTTTTTATTTTTTTTCGGATTTTTTAATTTGCTTTCTAACAAAACTTTACCTAAAATTAAATTCTAGTAATTGTTTTGTTAGAAACCCAGTTGAAAAATCCGTACAGAAGTTCAATGACTAGACAAAAAATTTTGAATTGGCGGGGGACAATTTAAAACAGGTGGCAATGGTCCTTTAACAGCTTTCAAACCAACCTCCCCCCATTAAGGGCAACATATTCAAAATTAAAAAAAAACACGTCAAAACTATAAAAAAGCTCAAATTTAGAAAAAAAAATACTCCGCAGATGCCAGATTTACTCAAGGCTAGTTTAGCGAATGGACATATGTAGATAAAACACCATGAGTTTGATGAGTTAAGTCTGAGCGAGAATTTCGATGCCATGTGGTTGTCTATATCCGCCAATTCCCATACAAATAACTCATAACAGTTGACCAGAAAAAGTTCAGTAGCAGTCAGGCCGAATTAAAAAAGGGGTGGTGCAATGAGAGTAAAATTCTGTAACCAACGCCTTGAAAATAATTTATTTAGAAAGAAGCAAAGCTATTCTATCTTCTTCGCTGGCAAAATCGGCTAAAATCTTGCTCAATGCCCCCGAAGGGTCAAAATGACCCTGCCGGAGTATTCATTTTGACCCTGCGGTGTATTGAGAACGGTTTAAGCCGATTCTGCCACCGATAAAGTTAGAAACGCTTTGCTACTTGGAAAATAAGTTTTTTTCAAGGCATTGGTCACCAAATTTCACTCCTATCGCATTTTTAGATTCAAATGGTCATTTTTTATCAAATGGTCAGCAACAATTGTATTTTTCTACAAGTTTATGTTTCATTGCGCAGATTTGCTGTGGGATCTATTTTTCAATTTATCATATGTTGGTCAATATATGGTTAATAACATGGTTAGTATGTCATTAAAAATACAGTTTGAATTAGCGCAATTATTCTTTTCATTCATGCATTATCTTTCCTTGCAATAAATACTTCTAACGTATTACTTTGGCTGACGCGTTCTTTTCGTTTCGACGTGTAAAGCGATAAATGATTGGGTATCTCAGCTGAATTCCTGTTTCGTTTGCAGATCTTCACTGGTGTTGTAATTTCCTATTTTTAAATGACAATTGTTTAGCATGTCTTCGTCCATTCTCAGTATAGATTTTGAAGAAATGGAAGCAGAAACAAAGCCTGATTTGTCTATGAAAATCAAGCAGGACCAAAATAAAGTACTTTTAAAAATCTTGCTCACAAAAATTACAAAAAAATGTTTTTTAGATGACTGAGAAAGATGAAAACTTGCAGCATAAACTTGTCGAGGTGGAGACCAAATTGCGTCAGCTGGAAGACAAAAACGTGGATTTAAGAGCTCAACTTTTAGCAGCAACAGATAAAAAGGTAATTTATATTAAGTTGTCCTGAACTGCAGTCGAACCTGGATATAGTGGCACTTTTGGGACCAGCTGTAGGTATCATTATATCGGGAGTGCCGTTAAATCCAGGTTCATTGTATCTGAAAGAAGTTTACAAAAAGATTGTAGCCGAAATTCACTCATATTTTACTACTCCGTGTATTTTAGTTGTTGATCCTTGAGTACCGTATTTTTCTAATTAACGCGCCGGCGCGTTTATTTTTTGGGTCCCCAAAAATCGGAAAAATTGGAGGTCGATCTCGATATTTTTAAGCAAAAATTTAAAATCTTTTAAAAAGCAGAATCAGTAGAGCTTGCGGAAGTTAAGAAAATGCAAAAAAGAACAGATCGAAAAAAAATTCTGGTCCGAGATAAAAACTTTCAAAGTCGAATGGGAGCGTTCATTAGAGGGGCGCGTTAATTAGAGAAAATATGGTAATACAATATTCATTAATTAAAAAAAATATTTTTAGAAGTCTGAATCCAAGCGTTTTGCCAAAGACAATCCAGCTATTGATGATGTCAAGCAAATGTATGATCAGTTGAAGTACAAAGACAACCGTATAATCGACCTGAACAATGTAATACTGGAGAAAGAGAGGCGTATTATGGACTTGCAAGAAGCCTATCGGGAACAAGGTCAAGTAGCTCAGTCCAAACAACAAGCTGTTCAGATTGTTAACAGGAGATTGCAGGTTGAATTTTTTTCTAATATAATAATATTAAATAAATTTCAAATACAGGAACTAGATGGTCGAGAAGTAAGACATGTGTCGACAGAAGTGGACCCTAGTCTATTCTCTGATCGGTCGTCCAGGAAAAGCACCAGAAATCAGGCAATGGACAGTAGTACTCAAAGTTACAGCAGAAAAATTGATAGAAATGAGTCACCCGGAAGAGCTATTCCGCAGTTCAAGATGTCTGGTAAGCCTTTTTCGAATGTATTAAAAAAATTGTATTGCAGTCAAAGCTCGTTATAGTGACACAAATAAAAGTTCGTCCCCGCCTAGGTTCTGACACTTTTTACCTTAATTTTCAAATTATTTTGACAGTTTTGTTTCGACAGTCTGTTCCCAAATAGGAAATAAAAGGATTCCGATTTTGCCGATCGTTTTTTTTAGAAACCTATGGTTATTTCCTCAAAACCTGGTTATAGTGACACAATATTTCAAAAAGGCGTGTCACTATAAAAAGTTTTGGTTCTTATCCTTTATCCCGACCCCACCCTAATTTAAAAGGGTACCAGGACACTGGAAAATAGTCTAAAAGTATGGAAATTGAACAAATTTTTGTCAGCTTGGTCCTAATGCACAAAGAAACTCTGGTATGCATGCATGTTTTATGCCGCCAAAAAGGCGAATCAACTTATTTGTGTCAAAATAAAATAAAGTTCGGGATAGACGATAAGAACCAAAGTTTTCTTAGAGAAAAAATCTCAGTTTTTTTATTAAAAAACGATCAGCAAAATCGGAATCCTTTTGCAATATTTGGAACCAGACTGTCAAAACAGAAAATAAAATACTTCGAAAATCAAAGCAATAAAGTGTTGTACTGTAGGGGAGTGTCACTATAACGAGGTTTGACTGTAAACACTCCTTAATGATTGTGCGACGACCTTTTTGATATACGAAGCAAATTTAAGGCACAAGTGGTTCTCCGCCACCCATTGATCCCAGTGAAGACATGTCCTCCTACACCACAGAAACCTTGAACGTGGGCTCCGTGCAGGCAGACAGATTAGATGAATCTAGCTTTGAAGCTGATCTGATCGCTCCTTTAGACATCTCGCCAGGCATGTCTCCTAAGCAGCTACGCAAGTATCAGCGAAAAAGAGTCACTTTTGACCTGCATCAACTGCCTAACAAAAAGAAGACATCTTCTGTGAGACAATCCCCGCCTATAGATGTGAAAAAGGATGTGGACTATCTACAACCTTTGACTAAATCAAGAATAGCAGCTAACAATACAGAAGATTACGACTATGCTGACTTGGTGGTTGAAAATGATCAGCTGAGAAAAATAATTGCTGAAATGGAAAGAAATGCAACAAATGTCAAGACAGTTGAAAGCAAAAGTGAAAATATAAAAGAGGTAGGGACAGTTTTAATTAATAAACTCATATGATTAGCTACAGTCAACCCTCGATTTAACGTCACCCTTAGGGACCGGCCCTAAGGTGACGTTAAATCGAGGGTTCATTTCGACTGAATTGTAGTCAAAACCAACCAAATAGGTCTAATTTTGGGCTGTGAAATCAGGGTGATGTTAAATCGAGGGTTGACTGCATAAAAAAATTCCTATAAGATTATATATTTTTTTGACGCTAATAGCATATATCGTCTCCCTGATACATTCTCCATCCTATCCTCATTTTTTTAAAAGTGTCTTACGCAACCACTTTTCCACAAAAGACTTATATAACATTAGCATGGGGGGAGGTTGGTTTAGTCGTTATATGACACTAGCGGGAATTTTTTCTATTCTTTGTAAAATTTTATTTTTATATGGTAAAAAGGGAAAAAGCTAGACCATTCTCAAATTTTTCTAGAATTTTTTTTAGCTTGAAAAAGTGATCCAACAAAGCCAACATGACACTAAGATTCAAGTGCTTAAAGCTAGAGCATCGACCCAAGCTAGGGTCAAAGAACTGGAAGCGGCCTTAGCTGGCCTTCGATCGAGCAGTTCTAAAGAGGTAGCATGCCTTTTGAAACCCTGATAGTAAAAAAGTACTTTTAGATTGAGACTCTGAAAGCTATCAATGAGACGCTGAAGGCGAGCAGAGAATGGACGTTAAACGAAAATGGCCATTTGCTGAAAAAAATCAGTGACATGGAGACAAAGTTGGACGATTTGCACGGCGAGTAAGTAGCTCTCTTAAACGTACACACTCATTTGAGCGCAACTCATTTGGGTGCCCTCATTTGGATCTAAATATTAAATTAATTTGACTGAACGACTCAAAATCACCTCAGAAGCTCAAAAAAGCATTATTTTCGAGTTCTGGTCAATAAAAAATTTAGTTTTGGCTCCACCTAAAAGTGCCCTTTTTAACCATTTTTAAAAGGATTTAGGGCTGTATTGGAGGTGGAAACGGACCAAAACAGCATCACTTTTGTGTGAAAAGGAAGATGTTGAACATAGTTTTGAATACTAGGGCCTACCACATTAAAAACTCTAACTCACATGCTTTTTCATGCATCCAGAGTCACTATTGAGTGATTTGTGGCTAAGGTATTCGCATCTCTAACCCATCAAGCTGAAGGGGGCAAGGGAGCTTGATGGATTAGAGATATGCGCTTTCACTTACCTTAGACATAATTCTGAGGAAGACTCATGATCAGAAAGTCGCACTATCATTGGGTCACACTCACCGATTTATCTGAAATTTTGTTTTCTTATCTCAGCATCTTGTAGCTGAGATTTTTCTCTATCGATTCAGCGGTCAAAAATCTCAGTTAAAAATTATTTTTGACAAAAACACACCAAGTGTGACCTTAAAGTCACACTTTTTATGAATAGGTGTGACTTTAAGGTCACACTTGGTGTGATTTTTTCAATAATTATTTATAACCTAGACGTTTGACTACTGAATCGATAGAGAAAAATCTCAGCTAGAACATGGTGTAAAAACATCTGAGATAAGAAGACAAAATTTCAGATAAAAAGGTCGGTGAAGTTAGTGTGACCCAAGTGTGATAGTGTGACTTTTGAAAACACTGCTCATGATCAAAAATGCATCGCTCTTTTTGCCAAGTCTCATATGGAAAAACATGGTAAAACTTTTTTCAAATGGTCGAAAATTCAAACTGCCCAAAACTCAATTTTTTATGGACCAGAACATAAAAATAATGTCTTTTTTGAGCTTTTGAAGATGTTTTTTCATGATGTAGAGCAAAAAATTTAGTTTTGGTAAAAAAATTGAAATGTGCCAGAATGAGTGTTTTCAAAAAAATGCGCTCAAATGAGGACGACCAAATGAGTTGCGCTCAAATGAGTACGAACCCTTTTAAATTGCTAAAAAATTAGACTTTTAAAAGTGACAATTTTAATATAATTGTTGATGAAAATTAAATTGTAGGCTAGATGCGAGTGTGAACACCAACACAATGTTCCGCAACAGGCTAGAAGAAGAAGAAAAACGGTTGGAAGCTATCGGTCAAGAATTAATTCAATCGCGAAGACATGCTCAACAGGTGGCTGACGAAAAGCAGATTTTGCAAAGTGAAACTGAGCGCCTTAAAGGCAAGTATTCTAGGTTTTTTTACAATAAAAAAATTTTTTTTGAGTGAAAGTTGTTATGCCATTTCTGCCGAGATTATTTTTTATTTGCCGTACAAGGAGGAGAGTAGGCAGGAGGGGGATAAGTAGGAGGAGGGTAGCCAAATGGGGGATACCCACGAGGAGTACCTCCACCCACGCCCCCATCTGGAGGATAGGCGGGAGGGGGGTAGCCAGGAGGGGGTAGCCAGGAGGGGGGTAGCCAGGAGGGGGGTACCCAGGAAGAGGGTAATCAGGGGGTATAATTTTATAAAAATTTCAAAATACAATGAAGGCACCGATAGGCGCCTGTAGCACAATATTTAATAGGACAATATTTTTTCGTTGCTATTCTAGTTTATAATTTTATTGAAACATCTTTGAAAAATGTAGTACGAAAAGATAAAGGTATAAAGCAAGTTGTAGAAAAATAATTTGGTTTTGGCATTTCTTTAATTTACTCCTCCCATGCTCAGATTTTTTGAAAAATGACCTAAAATGACCTCTTAATCTATTTTTTCTGCTCAACAACAAAAAAAATTTGTGTTGGGCCGGATAACGGGACGGGATTTTCGAACCCAGGCAAGGGTGGGAACGGGATTTTGAGCTCGAAAAAACGGGTCGCCCAAATCCCGCCCAAAAACGGGATTTTTTAAAAATCATTTATTCTTAAATAATTTATTAAACAGAAAAAATGGCTGCAGCGCTTAAAAGAATTTTTTATTGACATTTTGCTTGGCTGCGTACTCATCATGCTGCTTTGCGTGAACAAAAAGGCCTTTAGTGCTGCGATCCGCCATCTTGATCATCTTTTTGCAGACGTAACATTCCGCTTCGAACACTGAGATCTTTGTATGGGCCGATATAAAGGCCGATATACCAAATAGCACTCATCTAGAAATAGTCATTAGTATATAAGATGAAATGGAGGAAGCTATAAACATAGAAACAAATAATGATCGAATGAGCAAAATTTCTTCAAAAAATAGAATTCAACAAATTTTTTCTCATAAAATTGGCGAGCGGGACGGGATCCCGTCCCGTTTCCACCTCTACTTTTGACTATTGAGTTGATAATCATTTTCAATTTTTTAGCATTTCGGTCTGGACTAATTAAAAGCACATAATTAAGATATACAGTCGACTCTCGTTATAACGACGCTCGATATAACGACCCGCTCGATATAACGATCCAATAAAACTCATTTGGTTGGTCCAAGTGTATTTTATAGCTCGATATAACGACTCTCGATGTAACGACTCTCGTTATAACGACCCATTTTTAGCCGGCCCCTTGCGGGTCGTTATAACGAGAGTCGACTGTAAGACCTTGAAAAGATAAATTAAAAAATTTTTTTTTCTAATATAACCCATTCTTTTGCAGAAGCTCTATTTGCTCAAGACGAGTTCATCAGCATGCTGGAAGGCGACATTATTGTTTATGAGGCTCATGTTGGTCTTCTTAAAGACTCTTTAGGCGCTAGCAAAAAAGAAGATCGACAAAATATCAAGTCAAAAGCCTTCACTGCCAAGCTAAATGCTCTGGAAATGGAAAAACAGGAAATTGCTAAACGTAATAATGGTAAGTATTTAAAACAATTTTTTATTCATCAATGATTTAATTTAATGGAAGTTACATGAAGTGAATGTTGTCTTAATGCCAAAACCTTTAAGAATGATCAGGCTCAGTTTCAGCCTGTTGTCTTTCATTGTTTTCTGGGGTTTGAGTGTCAGCTGCTGTGTTTGGATTGCTGTTACTAGAATTTCTTCTAAAGGAAAATTGCCACTTGAATAAGTTGTAGGATTTGTAAGCTCTTGCTACTCTTGGAACGCTACCATCCGATATGATCACCTGAACTTTTTGATACTTCGCTCCGTCTCTTTTATAATCTGTTGTTCTGCTAATTAGTCTTCCATCTCCGGCTTCGATGGAAAACCGATTCACAGAGTTTGAGGGCATAAAGTTTGTGTTTTCTGTATTAAGCGGATTATCCTTTTCAATAAACGGGCCTTCTCGATTTTGTGGCTTTATATCTCAGCCCAGAACCAATGTTAATCATACAATTCATAATCTTTTTATTGCTTTATTAACTTTTACAAGCTCTACCAATTTTTAAGATTCGAATGAGCCACCGAAAATTTCGAGATCGAGACCCTTAATTGTTCCCCAATTCGTAGGGGTTGAAAAATAAACGGGCTGGTTCGTTTAATACAGAAAATACATTACTAGCGATTGCTCAGGTCGCTAAGGTTAGCTGGAAAGAAAAATTTCAAAAGTCTTTTACTAAGAAATTTGTTTGACTTTCGTATAGTATTAATTAAAATCTACAAAAAAGCTTTTCTTTCTCTAAAACTGTTACTCGATAGATAAGATCGGGCCTGTCTTAACCGAACTCAATTTTTCCAAAAAATTTCAAAGTTCTTAGCTGACCTTCAATCAAGTGTTTCTTTGTATTGTCAAACATTCACCTCAAAATCACAACTTTTACACCTTAAAGTCCTCCTTCTGAAGCAACAGAGCATGCCGCATGGAAAACAGAATATGGCCCATAGAATACCTCTCCAAGTGAACTTTTCTTTGAGCGGCTTCTGACACACTGGACATTCTTTCATGCTGATGCAAATGGGCGATTCATAGAAATTAGAATCTTTTTCCTAAAAAGCTAACCTAATTATGAAAACAAGTTTTGAACACAAAAGTAAACAAACCCAAAAATATCAAAAAAATTTGCTAACAAAAGTGTGACCTAGTTAATTTTTTCGCAATCAGTACAATTTTTACCAAGAAAAAAGAAAAAACGTTAGCAATGACTGAAAAAAACAGTAAACATCAATTCAAACAGGATGATAACATTTAGACAGTAAGAAAAAGGCAGAGAAATACATAGATTTGTAACAAATAATGTCGATAATTGCTGACCAACCTAAATCAAATACCAAATACTCACGCTATTTATTTTTTCTCACAAGCAATAATAGAGTGTATCAAATGATATTTTCGTGAAAAGACACACTGCCTAAAACTTTTTTCTTAGTTTTCCTTTGTCTTTTCATCCCGTGCTGTCAGAGAAACAGAGGTTAGGGCAGAGAAACTAGACTTTGACATATTTTTTAGTTGGTGAGAAAAACGAAAGAATTTGAAATTCAAATACCCGATTTTGCGTCATATTTGCACTTTTTAACTATATAACAATTCGTGTTGACATCAATATCATGATGTAACTGGTGTCCAAAAAGTTCCCGACGGATTTTCGAAGCCTCATCTTTCATCTATGTTGGGATCATATCTTTTTTCTTCTAATACTATTTAGTAGCCCTGCCTCTCTTCTTTTAAATAGCATATTAAACTCAGCTTGATTATTTTAGATAAGTCACCATTTAGCACCAAACACTTGTGAGGTCATTTTGAAAAGTTTACAAGCATTTTTATCACTTTCACTGATGAAATTTTAAATAAAATTTCAAGGGTTACAGTAACTTCTTAGCACCATATTGTAGCGTAGCTCAAGATTGTAGCGCAGCTCAAGAGCTACAAAACCCATGTTACAGAATCTATTTTGAAGATCTGAATGTTGCGACATAGCTTTTTGAAAAAGGTCAATTTCTTGAAAAAATGACCGAAATCCGAAAAATGAGGAACATTTCCATTTTAGTCATTTTTTTAAGAAATTAAGCCATGTCGCAACATTCAGATCTTCAAAATAAAAGAAGAGAGGCAGGGCTACAAAATAGTATTAGAAGAAAAAGATATGATCCCAACATAGATGAAAGATGAGGCTTTGAAAATCCGTCGGGAACTTTTTGGACACCAGTTACAAATAAAAAAATATTGAATTTAAATAATTTTTAGTAGTACTGAAAAAATAAAACGTAACTAAAAAATTACCATTTTTGTCTCGAACTAAACTATTGAGAAAGAAAAAAAAGCGAGAAATTATCCGAGCTGATCTTTGATCGGTTGTTTGTTTATGAAAATGTGAACAAGCATTTTAATCAATAAGATAGTAAAAAAAATCATTTCTCTTTCAATAAATAGATAAAAATGACTAAGCAAAACTAATAGCATAAAAGACTATTGATGAAGATTCTAAATTTTAAAAAAGTAGAAAATATGTGATACAGTCGAACCTGGATAACCCGACACCTTGGGTCCGACACTTTTTTTGCCTCGATATTTGAAAACTTTTGCCAAATGTGATTCGCCAGTCTAGTCCGAAATATCGCAGGGATTCTGATTTTGCCGGTCGTTTTTCCAAAATCTTTTTTTTCTCGCCATAAAGACGCGCGGACCTGTTGAAAATCAGGTTCGACTGAACTACTATAGTGTGCATGTATTTCAAAATTAGCTGGGTAGTAAAACCCAGTAAAGTCGAATTATAAAAAAATTTAAGAAAAAACATTGGACCTTATGTAGTTTGGGGGGCCACCCGGTTTTTGTGATTTTAGTTTTTGGAATTTCACGAGCACAGAATGTATGAGTTGTGGAAGTTGATTGGAAGAATGTTTCCATGCACTTAAGGGAATAAAGATTGGTACTTATTCGGTTGGGGGGGCGGGTTTTTCACTGATTTAAAAATAGTGTTTGAACGTCTTCTAAGTAATTTATATGTACTAAAAACGATAAAAAAGTTGTTTTGCGATATTTTCTACATTAAAAGATGATTTTCGAAAAAATTTTTGACCAAAATTTCACTTTTGCCTTGGGGGACCAAGGCAAACTTCACTACTTTAGGGTATTTCACCCGTTTTGGTCACTGGAGCTGGGCAAAAGAGCCTTTGTATGCATTTTTGATCAAGAGTCTTGCTCGGAATTATGTCTAAGGTAAGTGAGTGCGCGCATCTCTAACCAACCAAGCCCCTGCGCCCCGAAGGCACAGAGCTTGGTGAGATGCGCACACCCACATACCTTAGACGCAAATCACTCGAAAGTGACTCTGGATGCATGAAAAATGTATACATACCAGAGTTTCTTTATGCGGTAGGCCCCAGCTAACAAAACTATGTTCAAATCCCATCTCTCAAGGGTATTTTTTTGTTAAATGATCACTGTTGTCTATTCTTTTCTTACAGTACACAAATGATTTAGAGAAAGAAAATGGAAGATCTGAAAAACTTCAAAAAAATTTCGGGGAAACAATGTGTTTTACCACTTCTGGCAACAAATTAGTGTCTACAAAGACTTTAAATGCGAATAGTGTGTTACAACTGTCTTGTTGTTGTTTTGTTGAATGAAACTATGTTTAAATTCCATCTTCTTGTGGGTAGCCAGGTATCCTTTCAGTTTGAACTACCTTGGGGGACCAAGACAAAAATTCGAATTTTGGCCAAAATTTTTTTTTTAAATATTCAATTTTTATGTAAAAAAGTGTCAGAAAATAACTTTTTTATCGTTTCTAGCACATAAAAATTACTTAGAAGACGTTTAAACACTATTTAACTATATAAGTAAAAAAGGCTGAAACTCAATGTCAGGCCCCATAAAAAAATTGCGATCAAGTCAGGGACTTCACGCAAATGGTCAAATGACCCCTCATATGAAAGCTGAGATTCCAGCGGACCCAGGAAAAATACGTCAGAAATTTTGTGATTTGAATTTTTTTTCAAATTTTCAAAAACAATGGCAAAATTTTGTGTTTTTTTCATACTTTTTGACGTAACTTTTGACAAAATGATAAAAAATTTTCGCCAGAAGTAACTTTTGTGCGCCTAAATGTTAGCTAGCGAACAAAAAAAAAAGTTTTGAAAAATTGTTGGAATAGCGGTCTGTAGCGTTCTTTTGACGGACCTAATCAGAGCACTTTTTACACAGTTAATCATGTTTGTCGGCCGATTTTTTTGAAAGTGGTCATACTTGCATTTTTGAAGCACCTGTCAAAAATAGGACTTTCTAATGGGAAATTGGGCTGAAAAATTGAATGCAAAAAACAGAATTGCAAAAAAATCATTTTGGCTAAATTAATCGGCCAATTTAAATCGAAAATTTGCAAAAACAGGCCTAAATCCAAGTCAAAATTGTTTTTAAATGAATATTCGTGCCAGGACCAGGCAAAAAATTTCACGCAAATTTTTTTTTTTATTTTGAAGAAAAAATTGAAATTTATGAAAAAATATAGTTAACAGTGTAAAGTCATTTTTCGACTTTTCCTCTCAAGACCAAGCAAAATAGTCATTTGAATTTTTGACCAGAAATTCTTATATAAGGAAATATCTACAATTGATTCAATTTGAGTATTTTGCCACCCTCCGCTTTTGCCACCCCTTCTGACTCATGCCATTAGTGCATAGCCCTAGAAACAGTGTTGAAGCGAAGCTTCACAAAAACAGTTTCTTTGTTACCTCGAGCCCTAGTTCTAAATCAGTGAAAAACCCGCCCCCCCAACCGAATAAGTGCCTAAAGATTTATGTTGCAAAAATGAGCTTTCGATTTTTCGCAAAATCACAAAAAATGGGTGGCCCCCCTAAACTACATAAGGTCCAAAACATTTATTACATTCGTGCTTTTAGATTAGTTTTAATTTTAGGGTTTGGCCTAAATACATGGCTGCGATGTCAAAATTTTGAAAAAATACGTTTTTCAAAAAAGTAAATTTGGGCTACTTTTAAAAGAAAAAATTTATTTTATTCAGTGCTAATTGCCGTTTTGAAACAAAGAAAAAGTAAACCTGAAAAAACCTGAAAACCTAAAAACCTTAGGGTCCCAAAAAGTACAAATCTTTTTAAAAAGTACTCATCATAGCCCTGCGTAAATATATTAAATTATGCACGCTCTTTGTCTGTCATTTTTTTTGTATCCTATTAGATAAAAAAAATTAAAATGCCAAAATAATATAATAAAAATTTTCAGATGAACGACTAAGAGTAAAAGCGCTCAACGTGAAAATAAGATGTTTGGAGCAGGAGAGGGACGAGCTCAACCAGCGACTTCGACACTACGAGCAAAAGTATGGAGTCAACAGAAATCAGCCCTTACCTAATGCTGTGGTAGCAAATATCAAACCAGACACCAGAACACAGTCCACTCAACACAATACTCCAACCTACGTTGTGCCGCTCTCTAGAACTTCGGAATGTGTCAATGCTCCAGTAGTTGAACAATTCAGTTCCATTGAAGAACCACATCCACCCACATCTCAGAATAGAAAAAAAGACCATAGTCAGTGCCAAGCACAATTAAAACTAGTAAAAGAGGAGTATGAACATCAGTTACAGCATGAAAAAGGCTTGAAAACAGCTCTGGAACAAGAGAAAGGTAAATTTTGTTCAAACTATGTGCAAAATCTATTTTTTTAGAGAATTCAGGTACCCTCCAGGGGGAGGAGAAAAATGGGCCATTCCAAATTGGGCCAATTCAAATTGGGCCCAACTTGAAATGGCCCATTTTTCGGCCCTATACGACAATAGGTCCCATTTTTTGCCTTGGTCCCCCCTGTTGATTTTTTTTTATTTTATTTTTTGCTTCTATTTTAACCAATTTTATTTTCTTCTTTCGGCGACACATTAACATTCATAAATTTTCACGAGTTGTTCAACAAATTTTCTGAAATAATTCTGATTTCTTGCACGACAGTTCTGACGAAAAACGGCTTCAGCAATGTACGAGGCGAGCAAATTATCACTGGTTCCATAGAGGCGCTTGATCTTATGTTTCATATGATCAAAAGAAATAAAAATAAGAAATAAAAAGAAATAAAAATAGAAATAAAAAAATTCATAAGAAATAAAAATAAGCAAAAATAGATTCGAAAAAAAAAATTAGTGAAAAAAATCAACAGGGGGGACCAAGGCAAAAAATGGGACCTATTGTCGTATAGGGCCCATTTTTCTCCTCACCTCTCCCCTCCAGTACTTTTTGCTTTGGTCCCCCAAGACAAAAAAATCAATTTTTGGTCAAAATTTTTCCTAAAAATGGCTGGCCAGGCCTTAAAAACATGTTTTCTACATGTTTCAGATGCTAAAGCACTCGAAAAAGCACTTTAAACACCTTTTTGAGTGAAAACCGCATTAGGCCCTTCAGTCTCCAACTGTTGGCAAGAACACTTTTTTAGAGAATTTTCTTGTCCAATCTTGCTCAGCGTGAAATTCTGAACAAATTTCTCGCATTAGCACAAACCGGCTTTTGAGTGTTACAAAAAATATTGTCTTTTTCAGAAGAAGTTGAAATTTCTCTTTGTCAGCTCAGGCAAGAGGAGCTTGATTTGAAACTGGAATTAAAGAATTTCCAAGAAAAAGATGCCAAACTTGAGCTTAATTTGCAAGAAATACAGCAAAACACAGCAGCTTTCCATCTACTATTGAGCGATGTGATGTCAAGTGTTCTCCAAAACTTGACAGAATGTTGCAATAATGAAGGTGTGCCTACTACTACACCTAATTTCAAGGAGAATGAACTATTGGATAAGCTGAAATATGTAGCTAATTCAGTGGACACTACTCTGCACTCGCTGTTAGATGAATTAACTAAGGTTAAGACTGACAAAGAGTCTATAAAAGAGCAGTTGAAGCTAGCCAAATGGGCAGTCTCAGAGATGGAACATGTCGGCCAAGAAGTCGATACTCTTAAGCAACAGGTGAAGTCATTTTTAAAAATGTTTTTTTGCCTAAAGTACTAAGATCGACTAAACAGCAAATCACGCGAATTGTAAAATGTCAACCTTTAAAATTTTTATGCACTTTTAGCATTTTTTATGTTTTACGATGCGCTAATTACGAAAATCATGCGTAAATTGACCACGAAAATTTCAATTCGTGGTCGCCCAAGCTGGTCGCCCAAGCTGATTTTTCAGCTATTCGGAATCTAAAAAAATCAGCTTGGGGGTCTAAGGCATAAGAAAATTAAAATTTTTGTGGTCGACCTTAGAGATGTCTGTACGCTTGATTTTCTCATTCTGCGCATCGAAAAACTTTGGTCCCCCAAGACACGTGAAAAAATGCTAAAAGTGCATAAAATTTTTGAAAATTAGCTTTTTACAGTTCGGGTAGCTCCCTTGTAATGGCTGCCTCACGACGTAAGTGTAAATGTAAATGATTTTTGCATCGTGAATACCTCTTACATTCACACTTACCCCTTCACGATACGAGTGTAAATGTAAATGCAAATTATTACTTATTTACTTTTTTTTGCAAAATAAGTGTTTCTTTTTGACAAATATTGATTTTTTCAAGTTTTATAATTGTAATTTCACAGTTTTGTTTATTCTATAATTAAATCATATTCTCTTGAAAGTCTACACTGCCAACACTATTAAAAAATTCAACAAGCTTTTTGCGTATTTCTTTTGCATTTCGGCTGCTTTCTTCTCCATCTTCTGCGCCTGTTAAGCCGGGCCAAGCCCTATAGGCTGCCACTACTCTGTCTTGCACAATTTCTTCGTTCATGCTGTCTCTTAAGAAGTTGTGCAGAACACATATTGCCCATACAATATCATCAGCTGTCCTTGCCACTCTTAACAAGATCAACTCTTCTCCGAGTGTAGAGATCTCCGCAATTGCAAAGTCTGTGGATGAGATATACAAGCGAATCCAGAAAGTAGAGCACCCGAAAACAATCTTGGAGTATAGAAAAGACATAAACAAAATTCTTAGTGAATACGAAGAGTGGCTTGTCGATCAAGAATAATTTATCACTGGTAATCAAAATTAATACTTGTCTCAAAACATACACTGTTTCAGTAATAAAAGTTCGTAGTTTGCATTTACATTTACACTCGTATCTAGGGCTGGGCGTTGGGCTAAATGCGGTTGTGCGGTTGCGGTTATTTTTGAAAAATCGAATGCGGTTGCGGTTATTTTGAAATCAACTACGCGGTTTAACCGCGCGGTTTTTGCGGTTATTTAACTCCATAGTGGCACGTAGATACTATCTACAAGATAGCCGGGGGGAATTAAAAAAATTCAAAACAAGCTTCATTCGATGCAAATCCCAACAAACATAACACCACTAATAACTAAAGTTGATCGCGGGAAGAGCTTCATGTAGAAAGATGATCATCTCGGCCTTCTCAGGCGATAGACTGCATCTTTTGTAGTCGTAGACATCACGCGCCAGGGAGAAAAGGCTCTCACTTGTCACAGATGTTGCTTGGGGTGATAGGTAACGGCGAGCCAACTTTGACAGCGTGGGGTAATTGCTCTCACTTGCCTAAAAATGCTTTCAAACTCTGAAGGAAGCAAGATTGTTGATTCAAGACACTATGTTTTGAAAAGGCGGGAGTATGGAATTTATTTTTGACCTACACATTTATGAGTTTGCGGTTTTTGAAAATTTGCGGTTGCGGTTATTAGATAAGTGAGCATGCGGTTATGCGGTTGCGGTCATTTTCTGAAAAACAGATGCGGTTATGCGGTTTGCGGTTGCGGTTAACCGCGCCCGGCCCTATTCGTATCGTGAAGGCGTAAGTGTAAATGTTTTTGGCATCGTGAAGACTCCTTACACTTACGTCGTGAAGGAGCCTTAAGCAAAATTTCAGTGTATTGAAGTTTAATAGTTTCAGTGATTTTTTTTCATAGTTAACCTTTGAGTTCGTCCTAACATACGCCAGCCTTAAAAACAGACTTTCTACGCCGAAATTTGACGAGGAATCTGAAAAACGCACCAAAATTCAAAAAATTTAGGATAAACTGTCAGGATAAACTCATGAAATCTTAAAACTTAAACAATGAAATTTTTTCTAAAACGTTCCTTTACCGAAACGCTCACTTTAAAATTTAGATGGAGGAAGAAAAGCAAGTGTTGGAAGAAAACTGGCAGCAAGTGAAGGCAATGCTGGTCGAAAAAGAAAAGGAGTTAGCCACTGTGGAGGACATCCGCCAAGATACTGCCAATCAAGTTGCTCAACTTGAAGTGCAACTGGCTGTGGAGAAAGATGAGAATGCATCGCTCAAAGACCTCCGGCAGCGATTAGAATACAGGCTGGAAGAAATGGATAAACAAATACTCGAGATGATGGTCGACAA
Organism: Ditylenchus weischeri; assembly: GCA_029231635.1. Taxonomy (NCBI): domain Eukaryota; kingdom Metazoa; phylum Nematoda; class Chromadorea; order Rhabditida; family Anguinidae; genus Ditylenchus; species Ditylenchus weischeri. Next base: position 195,316 of record JAMRYI010000075.1, read on the forward strand.
AGAGGATTTGGAGCAAAAATTAGTGGCTCTTCGGGTAAAATATTAATTTTGGGCAAAAATCCTTAACTGTCAAATGCTTAGAATGACAACGCCTATCTATCAGCCACCCTAGCCCGCGAAAAAGAGCGTCTAGGCAGACTTGTAGAAATGATGAGAATGGAAGTGGAAGCTTTTCGCATGGAGGCTGAACTGTCTCGGAACTGCCTGGAAGATTTGAGACAAAACAACCCCAACCCTCAAGACCAACGACCTATGAGAGAAATGTTGACTAATAGAGCTTGGGAGCACATGGGTGGCGGATCGCAGATTAGGGCATACTCCCAGCCACCTCAAGCTACTACTGCTGCCCGTGACCAGGTAATTCTAATAGGCCGACATGCAGGGTTATCTTTCAAAAATTTTAGCTCGATCTCGAGATTATTAGGTCAAAATCCCAAAATCAAAAAAGCGGAATTGGTAGAGCTTGTGGGTAGAGCTGTGCATTTGCGATGTTAGCGATGCGATAGTGCGATGCGATATTGAATTTGGGGTGCGATTATGGAATGCGATATTTTAGTATAAAATTTCGAATGCGATATTGATTTACGAAAAATTTTTTTTGCCGCATTTTCACATTTAAATGAGTTAAAATTTGGATTTTTTGACATTTTTTAAATTTTAGCTTGAAAAGGTTCTGTTTTTTTGTCTTTATATAGTTTTAAAAATCTTACGAAATTTACTACACATGAAACTTTACGCATTGAATTAAGTTCAGAGTTTTTACTATATAAACACAAATTCGGTTTAGTTTCAAAATTTTTTTAGCTTTTTTAAGCCTAAAGTTAGACCTAGGATCACCTCACCAAAAATACGCACTTTTTGATAGCTTTTATCTTACGTTTAAGCACGTCTTGAGTTACGCTGGCCTATTCTTTAATAAAGTTACAAAATAACCTATGCACTTTGAAACACATTTTAAAAACTTTTGGTTATAATTTTTTTCAAGTTTAGTCAAGTTTAAAAGTACTTAAAATGAAGAAGTAATCGATTTTATAGCAAGCATCTACATCCAATCACAGAAGAGTAGTTGAACCTGAATCCCAGGTTTCTCTTGACCAAGTGCAGCAACAAACCTCTGCAAAAATATCATTGGAAACCACATCAGTGACCATTGACCTAGCTAAAATAGGCAATTGGGAAGAAGACTGCGGTGTATCAGTTACAGCCACACTTCCTGGTGTAACAGAAGATCACATTAGCATTAATGTAATGCAAGATCTACCGGCAGCTGCAGTACATACTACTGCTTTAGAGTTCTTTCAAAATCATCCTGCTTCTAGACTCATGGTAGACTATAGAAAATATATATAATAATTTATATATATTTTAGCCAGTCACTTTTGAATCTGCAGTTCAGTGCGAGTTGATCAAAGAGGTGGAAGAGAAACCGATAAGAACACGCTCTCACACAATGGATAGTCTGACTGTAAGTGGTCGTGTTTGTTATTGTTCCGCAAGTAAAATACTGTATTTCCTCTAATAAACGGCCTTCCTTAAAACAACAAAATATACCTAATATACAGTCAAACCTTGGTTATCCGGCACTCCAGTTATCCGGCACCCTCGGTTATCCGGCACCTTAGATATACTTCATTTGGCCGAGATTGGCTTATTCTCTGTCAACTGACACTCCAGTTATCCGGCACCTCGTTTATCCGGCACCCTGAGGCGGTCCCCAGGGGTGCCGGATAACCGACGTTTGACTGTATATATATTTTTATGTTGTTTTGGATCCATATTGTCTTCACAATCCGGTGCTGCAGTGTAAAAAAATGCACAGAATCAAAAGTTGGAATTTTAAAACTAATATCAAAATTCTAAAATCTCTTCGAAAAACGCCCAGAAAATTGAGGCCCGCAAAATCACTCAAAAAAATTTGGCCGATTTTCCATAGTGCTATAATTTTCGGGCATTTTGAAATAATTTAACAATTCTGTTATTGATGTTCCAAGGGCAACTTTCAATTCTACACAAATTTTGTTTACATTGCAACACCGAGTTGTGAACAAATTATAGCTCCAAAACGAAATTAAAAAATTCATTTGTATTGTCATTTTAAAAGTTGGATATAATTAGAGAAAAAATACGGTAGCTTAAAGTAAAATTTCATAAACAGGCGTAAAACTTTCACAATTGAAATTAGTGTGTAATTTTCAGTTCCACAAAACCTCTCGTCTAATTCGGACCATCAGCACTGATGATGAAAATGCGGGCAGAGACATAGAGCTTAATCTCCCTGGTCTATTGGCTGATGCCGAAATTACAGAGTCTATAAACCCTCCGAAAATCAGCTCTACTCCAAAAATGAATTCTCCTAAAGTGACTTGTAGTGAAGAAGCCAAGCAAAATTCGCTGCTATTGTCTTGTGTAGAAGAAGCAGCCAATTTGGAAGAACACTTTACAGCCAATGTCAATCAACTGCTTGAGTTAAATAGCCAATTGGAAACTGCCGTAGATGTGCTCAAGTCCGAGATTTGGTCTCTGAACAACCAGCTGCGCAAGGTTGTAAGTTAATTTTGTTATAATGTCAAAAGTAAAAAAAAATTCTCAAAACTATTTTCTACACAAGTCTGACTGTGAAATTCTCAAAAATATTTGGATGAAATTAATACCTCCCGCCTATTGTCTTAAATTTTCCGCTTTATTTTTAAAATAAAATTTTCAGGTCTCTCCATTCAAATACGCAAAACTTTTAATTTTTTCAATTTTAACTGGTGTAAAAAAAGTTCACGGTGGGTTTTTAGGCTAATTTTTAATAACAAATTTTATTTCAAAAAAATATTCCAAACATATGGTATTGTAGCTCTTTCCTTCCTCTACCGAATGATATATAAAGTTTTTATTTTACTCAATAAAATGGCCTCCCTGCGCCTCAATGCATTTCCGGAGTCTTTTCGGGAAAGCGTCAATGGCATTTTGGATCATTTCTTGGGGAACCGCGTCCCACTCTCTGACCAATGATGCCTTCAGTGTCGGGATAGATTTGTGGGGCCTAGAGCAGGCCTTTTACTGGAGGTAAGGCCAGGCAAAGTAGTCCATGATATTGAGGTCGGGAGAATTGGGCGGCCATTCACCTTTTGGGTTGCGCCAATCACGGTCAACAGTGATGGCATCAGGGAAATGCTCGGCAATCCATGCCTGAGTTTCATAAGCACGGTGAGATGGGGCTTCATTTTGCTGGAAGCACCACACATCATCCAGGTTGTCCAATGCCCATGGCAGGACCTCAGTTTCAAGCATTCGGCTGTATTCGGGACCATTAACCTTGGTTCCTTTCCCGAAAAGACTCCGGAAATGCATTGAGGCGCAGGGAGGCCATTTTATTGAGTAAAATAAAAACTTTATATATCATTCGGTAGAGGAAGGAAAGAGCTACAGAACCATATGTTTGGAATATTTTTTTAAATAAAATTTGTTATTAACCCATTTCTGCCCGAATTAATTTTCAAAAAAATCGAGTTTTTTTATTTTTTCTAAAAATGTCGTATCTAGGGGTAAAATTATCGGTTTTATTATAAAAATGTTGTCAAAAACACCGTGTGATCAGTAAAATGTTGAGATTTTGACATTTTTATTATTGTTTGTCTTACGACTATTATTTCTTTTAAAAGTGCAAAAAGTGTGATGTTGGACTGCATAGTAAATGCTTTGAAAAATATCATGTGAAGAAATAAAATGTCTTTGATGTTGCCACGTAAAATGAGTATTTCTCAAATTTTTATCAATAAAATGCATTTTCTGACATCATTTTTGTAATAAAACCGGATATTTTACACCTAGAAACTCTATTTTTCAATAAAAACAAAAATTTGGAAATTTGAAGATTTTTGGGTCCCAGGGGACCCAGCGGGCAGAAAAGGGTTAAACATTAGCCTAAAAACCCACCGGGAACTTTTTTCACACCAGTTATTATATTTTAGCTAAAAACAACTTTTTATAATGAAACACAAATAAATTTTATTGATTGCAGCAACTAACTGAACAAGAAGAATTGCTGAGCAAACTGAGACATTCAGACGATCTTCTTTCAATCACTCGCTTTGAAAACAGTTCTTTGAAAAGCGAGCTGATCAAAAAAGAAGAGTTCATGAACCAGCTGAAAGCTGACTTTGAGCTCAAAAATAAGGAGCTGTTGCAGATTCAGCTAGACAAAACAAGACTTGAAGAAAAATCTAACGATTTGGCTATAAAAATTTTGGATCTTGAACAAGTATGTTTGAAAAATTTCATTTCGAGTTTTATGGTGAATCTTAGCAATGGCAAGACCAAGAAGGACTTATGCAGCAACTGAAAGAAGCTCAATCTCTTTTGGAAATTAGTGAAAGTCAAAACCAAGCACTAGAGCTAGAGTTGGCTCAAAAGGAAGCAATGATTGTCGAAATCAAGCTACAGTTTGAGCAAAAATCAGAGGAATTAGTCGAGATCCAAATGGACAAGTTGAAAATAGAGCAAGAATCTAGTGCTTTGACTGAGCGCTTTAATGACCTGAAATCAGTAAGTTATTCTGTTATTCTACAATTTTGGCCAAAAAAATTTTTGCCCGAAAATCGACTTTTGCCTTGAGGGACCAAGGTAATGGGTAGTGGAGGGTACCTGTAGACCCCAAAAATATGGGATTTGAACATAGTTTTGCATACTGGGGTTCATTGCATAAAGCAACTCTGGTATGCATACATGTTTTATGCATCCAGAGTCACTTTCGAGTGATTTGTGTCTAAGGTATGTGGGTGTGCGCATCTCAACTCCAAGCCATCAAGCCCCTTGCGCTTCCGAGTGGTTTGAGAGTTACAGATGCGCGCACTCACTTACCTTATACATGATTCTGAGACAGACTCATGATCAGAAATGTTTATAGAGAGTCTTTTTGCATAGCTCCAGTGACCAAATCGAGGTAGAATACCCTTACTTAAATAAAAAATAAGGTATCCACCTACTCTCTAGTACCCATTACTTTAGTACCCCAAGGCAAAAAGTCGATTTTCGGTCAACATTTTTTTGGCCAAAAATGTACGAGCACCTTCTAAAAACATGTTTTCTATCGTTTTCACGGTCCAAAACACCATTAGAAATTAATAAAACGCGATTTTGAGTTATGTGATTTGAGCTACTGCGGCCGCAAAATCACCGCTCATCCTTTCCTGTCTTAAGTTTGATTGATTAAATCTAAAAGCTATACAAAAACTTAGTTTTACGTTTTTTTCAAAAGGATGAATAGGGTTCGGCTCGGCTCGACGGCTCGACTCGGCTCAAAATTTTTCGAGGGCTCGGCTCGAGGCTCGAAAGTTTCGAGGGCTCGGCTCGAGGCTCGAAAGTTTCGAGGGCTCGGCTCGAGGCTCGAAAGTTTCGAGGGCTCGGCTCGAGGCTCGAAGCTCGAAAAAAAGTCGAGCTTCGAGCCGAAAGCTCGATTTCGAGACAACTAAGGATGAATCATTTGTTAGACAATTTACCTTCAATAAACACTTGCTTTTAGACGTACGAGCAATTGATTGCCAAAGAAAAGAGTGACCGAAGCACTGAGACCACTCTAGAAGGACAAGAAGCTCAGACTTTCCAACCCGAATGTAACTTTTTGTCGTTTTTATTATTGTTTTGGTGCTATGAAGTAGTGGTGGTGGTGTTGTGTATAAAAATGCTTAGAGCCCTGTCTAACCCCTTTTTTGCTCACAATTGTGTTGTGCAACACTTGCTTCACACCCCTTATATTTTTAAATAACGTCTAGCTAAGGAAAATTATGTGTGCCGGTTTTAGGCCAACATTTCTGTGCTAAAGCTTTGCTATTTATGTAAAACATCGGCCTATTTCAAATATACTTTAATTTTGAATAACTTCTTTTAAAAATCGTGTTTAAGCAATGATTATGCGCCCACTTAACTACTTTTATCTTGCTTTCTGAACTTTTTTGACACAGAGACTTTCTTTGTAAAGATGAAAACCGGCCATAATACATAATTAAAACAGAATATGCGTTTTGTCTAATGTCTTAAAACCCTGAGATAGCTTAAAAGTTTACTGGACAGTGGTAGTGATGTAGGGTTTTTTAGAAAATCTGATACTGATCACAGTAATATGTTTTGAAATTTTAGATCGTGGTTACATGTTTAAGTTGACTTTTTCGACTCTGGTGTGCAGATCACACAACTTAAGGAAAATACATTTTGCCTATTTTCTTTTTTCACCTTTTAAATTTTTCCAATTTGGTAACACAGACAGTAGCTCTGCTATATTAGTTTCTAAGATATTAGGTTGTGTCATAAGTTTTGTCGTTTTCCAGTCAAAGTTTCAAACACAGCCCAAAACAAGTTTTTTATTCGAAACAAAGTATAACAATTAATCAACAAAATAATCTCCTTCGAATTATACGACTTTTTCGCAGCGTTCTTGTGAGCGAAAGATCCCTTTGACGTAAAATCCAGTCGGCTTGGAAGAGAAGAAACGATCGATATCCTCTGAAATTTCTTGAACTGTTGCGTATTGTTTTCCCCGGAGAAAGTGCTGAAGCGAACGGAAGAGATGATAAACAGACGGCGCAAGGTCAGGCGAATACGGCGGATGAGGCAAAACTTCCCGGTACTTGTTCACTTGGGGGGCGCATTTTATAATCGTCGAAAACTCATGTTTAAACGTCTCCTAAGTAATTTTTATGTGCTAAAAACGATAAAAAGGTTGTTTTTACACTTTCCTACGTAAAATTGATTTTTTGGAGAAAAATTTTTTTGACCGCAATGTGACTTTTTTCCTATTAGGGTATTATACCCCATTTCGGTCACTGGAGCTGGGCAAAAAGAGCCTCTAAATGCATTTTTGTTCAAGAGTCTTGTCTAAGATAAGTGAGTGCGCGCATCTCTAACCTCCGAAAAATCAATTTTTACGTGAGAAAGTGTAAAAAGAACAACTTTTTATCGTTTTTAGCACATAAAAATTACTTCGGAGACGTTTAAACATGAGTTTTCGACGATTATAAAATGCGCCGCCCGCACCCTTCCCCCCAAGTGAACAAGTGCCAACTTCCCATTCAAGATCGATGAGCTTGTGTTTGGTCAGCCGAGCAGTGTGCGGTCTTGCATTCTTTGGCATGTCCGCATATTGATTGCATCAGATCCATAGACTTCACAAATTTTGCTGGCTGCATTGGTTCCATTTAGCACAGCATCGAAGAGAAAAAGCATGACATGGCGAATATGATTGATGTCCATCTGAAAACAATAAAACAGTACAGAGGTTAACATGCTAGTCACAAAAATGAATTACTGAGCTTTAAAAATGATGAACATAAACTTTTAAAATTGCGCTAAAATACAACAGGGGGACCAAGGCAAAAACGACAGAACTTTTGACACAACCTAATATTTATTATTGCAATATTCTTGAAAAAGCTAGCACAAAAAGCTGAAAGTATTGAGCAATTGTACCTTTACCTTTTTGTGTTACATTTTCAAAAAGTTCTTGCAATAAATGATACTTCGTTAGAGACATTTTCAAAAAAGTTCTTGCAATAAATGATACTTCGTTAGAGACTAGAATTACTCCGGTTCCCGGTAGTGTTTTACTTTTAATGAGGCAAAACAAATTAAGAGAATATCTATAACGGTGTAGGTAAAATATTTTCAACCTCCTTGATAAAGAAATTCTCGCTACTTCTCTGACAAAAAAAGAACACGATTTAAAGAATTTCATTCAAATTTAAAAGGTTTAGATTGAAGTGGGGTTTAAGAATTTCTTTTTCCTCCTTCGTATCCTAAAAGCTACCTTCTATAGCTTTGGTTTTTTAGCTTGCAAGGGCTGCACCACCACCACTACCTTCTCTGCTAGCTCAGACCAAAAGCGAGTAGTACTAGCATCTACTTCGTCTGACCCCAACTTGCAATTGGCTATTTTAGCTGCTCGTCTAGTGGCCAAGACCAGTGACAACAACTCCCTTTTTCGAGTCAATGCTGAGCTAGCTCATTCCAACGTCGAGTTGCAAAATGCTGTAGAAATGCTTGAAGATAAGATCAGAGGCATGAGTTCAGATAGTGCCAATGAAGATGGTACTTCCATTTGTTCAACAAAGGAGCCTGAACAGCAAGAATCTGAAGAAATCAATGAGAAGGAATCTAAAGAAGACCCTGATTTTGAAGATAAGACTCAAAAGTTTAATGTGTCGAGCGTCCCCAAAGAAGCTTTAGAGCCTACCAGTGAAGATGACACAGAAAAAGCAATAAATAAAAGCTCATTTGTCTCTCCGGTAGAGACTTCAGATCTCATTGAAAGCTTGTGGACAGAACAAGACAGCTGGCAACAATCCCTAGGCAAAAAATCAGATGTCAAGACTTTGGGGAAATCAGAGAAAGTACAGATTCCGAGCTCTCAAAACTCAGAAAAAGCAGCTCCATCTGTAAAAAACGATGCGGAAGAGTGGGACTCCAACTGGGATGACTCCAATTGGGGGGATGATGATGAAAATACAAATGATAAGCAGAGAAGAGACACAAAAGCTAGTGCTAATATTTCTCAACAAGTGCAAAAACCAATGGATGGTGAGGAAAAAGAAACCGAGAAAGAAGAAGAAGATGAAAATAATGATGGTAGTTGGGATTGGTAGACAATATATAACGCGCCTCCGAATAAACTTTTTTATTTCTGACTTTTGTGGGGAGGTAGGCATGTTTTTGTCCCAAGGACTATATTCAGTCACAAGGGACCACAGGCTTCTATCGGCGCCTCTATAGTATATCGAAATTTCAATGAATTTCGATGAAGGGGGCTATGACTTCATTCATAAAAATAGGTATATCCCCTATTATTTTTTTTTTCGCCTGTTCTTTTTTTAAAACGAAAGCTGACATTCTGGGGAACACGATGGTATTAGCGACAAAAGTGATTTCGCTATCTACGACCCGTTCTGGCCTTCGAAGTAAAAAAGCGTTAACCACCCTCCCAGCCACCCACACATGCCAAATACTATATAAGATTCTGACTCAGAATAAAAACCATATGAGATAACTGTGAAATTTCTCGCATATTATATTAGAAATTCTACAGTTATTTCATGAGGTTTATACATAGTCACAACGAATGGGTGGTCAATTGCAATCAGAATGACCAAATATAATCGATGGAACAAAATCATGGCCAACTCCCGAAAGTCAGAAAAAAATTAAAAGTTTATTTGGAGTTGCGTTATATATTAAAAATTTCGAATCTTTTTAATTTCTGGACGTAAAATTTCCAAAACTATGTAAATGCTAAATATTTATTTTTATGTAGGGCTAAATTCTGTGATATTTCTATGCTTTCTGTATAAAAATTAAACACATATTAAATTTTTATTTTTTATGTTCCATTGCAAGAATGATTTTAATGACTATGTAAAAAATATTAATATACACAAAAACACCTACCAAACAACTTAAAAGACACAAAATCCAAGAGAACTTATAGAAATTACAAAGATTTTGATGGTTACTCATGCAGGCAAATAATAGTAACAAAAATGCTGATCGAAAATATTGGTTCTATATTTGTCTAGAATACTGTAAAATATAAGCTTAGTGTCACAACTTTTTTCATCAAATTAAAAAAAAACATATAATTTGCTAAAAAAATTATAATTATAATTTTTTAATAAATCTTTGGAGGTACTTCAGACCTTAATTTCAATGGGCAACACTTTTTTGCAGCAATTTTTGAAATTTCGCACCAAATTTGGGTGAAAAAAAATATTGCCCGATTACAACTCGTTATATTTTTACCCTTTGCCTAAATTTCTTATGATGAAAAAATATGTGGCAGCAAGATTATAGCTAAGACGTAACACATATAGAGCCTAGATCTTTCCCCGAAACTTGAAACAAAGTAAGATAATAATTCTGGAATTATGCGATATTTAGCTCGACATTAGTTTTATTTTTAAACTTTTTGCGATCTTTGTTAAAAAAAAATAGGTTTCTTTAGTCAATTTATTTATTCATTGCTGTCAACAATTACAAAATCATCATCACCGGCTGCTGGACTTTCTTCCTTTTTTGTCTGCTTTTTCTGCTTGTCCTGACGTCGACGACGAACCCTTGGAGACGGATTTGAAACGTTTTCTTCATCTGTTTTAGCTAGAAAAAATTCATCAATTGAATTTAAAAAGGTGAAATTACTGTTCGAAATGAAATATTTTATATTATATGGAGAGCAAGAAAACCTACAATTTGATGTGCCTTGATCACTGTCTTCAGTTTGTTCGTCTGATGGATGGTTCTCGTCCTCTTCGTGCAGATCTTGATCAGATGATTCTTCATTGATTAGTTGTTCTTCTGGTTCACTTTCATCTGTGGATTGCTTACGTTTTTCTTTGCTCTTTTCATTTCCGCTTTCTGGACTTTTTTGTGCGTCTGAAAATATTCATTTTGAAAATTTGATGGTTGACAATTTAGTCATGAATCTCTATATAGTATTTGGGACGGATGGGTGGGTGGTTAACGCATTTGAGTACATGTTTGGTCACAAAGGAAAACTTTTTTTAGTGTATTATTTTTATTTCAATGTTTATACTTATTCGAAAACTCTTTTAATGGCGGAGGATCTTTCGCAATCAGATTTGAAGATTGCTGTGAAAAAAATTGAGATTTTGCCCCTTGAAAGTGAAAAGTGGTGGTTTTCAAGGTTAATCTTATGAGTGCCCATTTGGTCACAAGGAAAAACCTTTTTTAGTGTAATAATTTTATTTGCATGTTTATGCTCATTTGAAAGCTTTTTCAATGGCAGAGGACGTTTCGGAATTAGATTTGAAAATTGTTGTTAAAAAAAATTGAGATTTTGCCCCTTGAAAGTGAAAAGTGGATTTATATTTGAATTTCAAAATACGATATAGGCGCCGATAGGCGCCTGCTGTCGCTTGTAAGAACGCTTATAATGAGGACAGGGCAGGATCGTCAATAGTCAAAAAAGGTGTGAGTCCAGGGTACTAATCTCAAAATTTCAAAATAAAGTAATTTGGCCAAACTAAAAGTATAATTTAGTCATTTTTTGTCAAAAGGTGTCATTTTATCTAGTGCTTAATGATTTTCGAGCACTGAAAATAAAGATTTTGACGTAAAATCTCAAAAGTTCTTCTCTTTCTTTTTAAAGTTCAGATTTGGGGTCTTGAATGAAGTACAAAAGCTTTAAATAAAGTAATTTACGTTCCCTGGGTGGGACCATGCCCTTTTAGCCATCTATATAAAAATATCCACCTTTAGTTTTTCTTTTCTGTGCTTTTTCCTCAGATATCAGCGGACTATTTTCATTCTCTGATTTGTCCTGTTTTTCAGCTATTGTAGCAGATGTAGAAGGAGCATTAGTATCGTCATTCTTGTTTGCATCAGCGACTGCGCTGCTAGAAGACTTTTTCTTATCTTTGGACTTCTTCTTGTTGGTTGTAGAATCACCGAAAAATCCACCGGGCACATATTCTAAATTGGAAACAATATTTTTAATGTTTGCATAACATTTTGTTTGAGAACACAATAGAGACCCCCTTATAAACTTTAACTTAATATTATAATGATTGAAAAAAGCATTTTCAAATCTTATACTTTTAAAACCCTAGAAGGTCCAAAAAAATTTATATTTTTTATATTTAAAGGAGCATGCCCGTGCGTTACACGATGAAATTTGAATTTCCAAAAGGCGGGGACTATTTTAATGCGTGAGACCAAAAAATTTCAAATTCAAATTTTCATTCTCATTGTAAGTGCTGTCGTATATCAGACGTGTGCTGCGAAATTTTTCTGAAAATTTTATTATTTTGTTGGCATAGCTCATAGCTATTTTCGTGCCAACCTGGTTCATTTCGTTTACTTTGTCTGTTCCCTTCTGTTCGCCTTTTACGGTCATTAAATTTGTCGTCTGTTAGAATTTAGTATTGCTTTGTCATTAATTTTGAGTAAGTTTGCTTTTTGCCTAATCAAAACTTCCGAGGTGGATTTTTAAATACGCCTACTTTAAAGTTAGACCCACGTCGAATGCCTTGTAACCAACTTTGTGCACAAGTGTCTTGCTCTTGCGTGTGCAACAGCCGAGACATTATATGACCACCTCAAGTTCTCAAGATTCCACAAGTTTAATAGTTTGACTTTTAGTTTGATGTTGGTATAGTGGATCACCTGAGCATTGCGTACCACTACTTCGGTACTACTACCTAGCCACTTCCACCTGAACACCGATACCTGCGTACAACAATATCAGCACCACATGGATATCCTCCGGGGTACGAAACTAATCGAAAACTGGGCTCCTGCAAGTCAGATCGGTGTTTTAGCGCTATCAAATCGTGTTCAGAACACGACTCTGCATATGGTAAAATTTTCTGAGCGTGGATATCCATTTAGGGGTCGCTGATTATGAATCCGCTCAAGGCAGCAGTTAAACGAAATATTCGAAACGAAGAAACAACGACCGCTCACTGCTCAAAAGAGTTGGAATGCTGATTGAAAATTTTAATTTGAAATTTTTTGTCTTACGCATTAAAGTGGTCCCCGCCTTTTGGGAAATTCAAATTTCATCGTGTAACGCACGGGCATACTCCTTTAAGGTGGTCTCAAACATTCTGAAATTTTCGAAACAAATTTTTTGCTTTTTAATTACTTTTGAAAACAGTATGTTTTCTAATTAAGCATGCTTTACACCAAAAAACGGTTAAGACGGTGTCCGGTAAGACCAGAGACGTTTTCAAAAAAATGTAATTTTTTGGACAATGTGTTTAGGGTTAATAAGTTACCATAAGTATAGAAGGGCTTGAACGATTCGAAAAAGCCACAATCTTCAGTCAAATTTGGAAGAACCCAGAGCTTGTGTCTTCCGACGGTGCATGCCCAGATTATGCAGAACAATATTGAGCGTGCTAAAAATATTATTTTTCAACATTTTTATAAAATTCTTCAATAGTTTTTACCAAGAGCTAATCCAATCAAGACTCCAAAACAGGCGATTCCAGTGACCGACAAATAGTAGATGCCCAGTCGCAACCAGTCAGGCCACAGAGGGAACAAGCAACCAGCAATAGTGCCGAAAATTATGAGCACTCCAATCATTTTTTTGAAGAATGATGTGGGGTCGAAGACCCAGACATACACATCACTAGGGTCTACTACAAAGCTCTGGATGTCATGAGCGATCAGCTTGACCTTCTTCTTTTTCTTCTTCTCTTCTTCCTTCAAATATATTAAGATTTTAAATAAAAAGAGCTGTAAAGTTTTCAATTTCGGCTTGGCGAATAACAGGGGAATGACCGTCACCAATGGTGATGTTTCAAAAAACAGATACTAGGTTAATTAATTTTGAAATTTAAATTTGTTAAGGATCCTCCCAAAGGACCCCGCCCCCTTCCCTTGTTAAAGATCCTCCCATCACAAATATCGGTATGTCTCGATTTGGATATTAATAGAGTGGCAGTTTCTATTAGAACGGCACTCTCTAATAAGGCGGCACCCTAGATTTTTTTAAAACTTTTTCAACCAGAAAGCTAAATCTTTGAGTTTTTCTAGTACAGTCAAAGCTCGATTTAACATATAACAGATCCCGAACAGATCTCGATTTAACAGAACACCCTGGAGATCGAGTTTAGGGGTTTTTTTAATTGAATTTATTATTGAAGGGACTGACCCCATGTGTATATTAAATCGAGCTGTATGTTAAATCGGTTGTATGGTAAATCCAGTTTCGACTGTATCTACATAATAGAGCAACAAAAATCAGCTATTAAAAACCTGTTTGTCGTGTTCATTAGCCTTATTTTCATCGTCCTTAGTTTCTTCTGCATCTGCCTCTTCATCAGCATTTTCAGCCATTTGCTTGGGATCTGCCTTGCCTTTGCCAGATTTAGGCTTAGGAGAGTCATGTTTCGGCTTTGGAGATTTGGTCAGCTCCTTGATGTTTGAGCCAGAACCCTTCTTTTTCTCTTCCAAAACAGACTTGTCTTTTTTCTTCAGAACCACTTTTTTGGCTCGAAAGAACAGACCTCGTTCTAGTAAACTTTGCAAAAAGTCTTCAGCTTCATAATTGTTGATGAATTTAGGGACTTTAGCTTTAGCGCCATATTTTTTGGATTCCACTAGCAAATCTACAGCTTTCTTGCCTATAAACATTTTTTTTAATAATTTGAAACATTTAGATATAAATATTAGAGATGATGACGGGACGGGACAATTCCGTCCCGTCCCGTTAATTTTAGAGAATCGTCCCGTCCCGGAATACCGCCCGGAAATTTTTTGGCATCTGTCCCGTCCCGCGTCTCGTCCCGAAATTTTTAAATTTGAATTCTGACCCGTCCCGTCCCGAAAAGGTCAAGCCATCATCTCTAATAAATATCATATAAAATTAAAATATCTAGATATAAAAACCATTATTACCGGAGAAGTAGTGCACTTCATTGCCTTCGAACATGGTGGAGTTGTCAGGGCAATTAAATCGAATAAACCGGGCAATAGCATCCTCTTCTTTAGTCAGTTTATTAGGGGGTGCTTCATTCTTCAAACAGACAATTTAACACTTTCAGAATATTAAGATAGATTCTAGTGAAATTTCGCCTAGATTCATTTTGCGTAATGATTTTGTAGTTCTAGCCTTATCAGCCCAAATATTTAACATACGTTGAGTTTTTTACATATCCAGAAAGCCTAGTAGTAGTTTAGACAACCAAAAAATTTTTTAAGAGAAGTTTCGTAATTCTGTACTTGGTTCGGACCCCTCAGAAAATTCAAAATTAAATGTTTGGGATCAAAAGAAAGCCTACGATGCGCTGAGTACGATAGCATCGAATTCGATCACTTTTCCCCGTGAATTCGCCGAGCTGTGGCCTCCAGAAGTGTGGAACTCAGAAAAACCTGTACATTTCTTAAAACAGTTTACCGTATAACCTCTAATAAACCACCCCCGCCTATAGTTAACTATTTTCAAATTTGTTTTGGTTTTTAACCCCAACATTGTTTATTTTTAAAACGTACGACCACTCATTTTGTAGAGTTTGGAAAGATCTACAAAATGAGTGGTCGTACGTTTTAAAAAATAAACAATGTTGGGGTTAAAAAACCAAAACAAATTTGAAAATAGTTAACTGTAGGGGGGGAGGGGGTTGGGGTTTTTATTAGAGGTTATACGGTATATTTAGTGAAAATTTTATGCCGCATATTTGTTTAAACGCTTGTCAGACGCAGAAGGAGTTGTTCTTCCTAACGAGCACAAGAATTCTATGATCTGCTGTAAATTTAGGCGAAAAAAATATGTTTTTTCCAAAAATCAGCATTTTTCGAACACTTATTTTTGACTAAAAAACCGCAAAAAAAACTTCTTTTCGGTTTTTTGACGTTTTTTTTTTCACAAGGCAAACCTGAATTTTGACACCGGATTCGTGAGCAGCGTGCCCGATTTGTATGTGAAACTGCTCTTAAACGCAAGAATTGACTGTCCTATTTCAAATTCCTCTCAAGAAAATAAATATTAAAATAAGTCACACTTTTTAATTCAAACGTTTATTGTCTTGAGAGGAATTTAAAATATGACAGTCAATTTTTACGTTTGAGGGCACTTTCACATGCAAATTGCACATGCAAATGAATCCGGTGTCAAATTTTTAAGGTTTGCTTTGTAAAAAAATTTGTACGTCAAAAACTTAAAGAGAGTTAGGACGACTAGCAAACTTCAAAGGCCTTTTTCGTCTCGCTTCCCCCAACTTTTTTCGGAAATTTTTCGTCAGAAAGATGCAGAATTGAATTCTTTTTCTCATTTACTATCACTTAGAAGAGTGCAGGCCGATTTTTGTGGCGGTTTTTTCGCGCCGAAAATTGGTGTGTTAAAACACTGATTTTCTGATAAAACACATTTTTTTCGCCGAAATTTTTAACAGATTGCGAAGTTTTTGTGCTCATTAGGAAGATCAACTCATTCTGCGTCAACTAAGCTTTTAAATGACTGAAATGTTTAGATATTCATCAAGTTCGCACCTTAAGAGTTCACCAAGTATAAATTGTTTTAAGAAATGTATTGGTATTTCTGGGTACCAAACTTCGGAAGGCTACAGCTCGGCGAATCACCAACAAAAAGTGGTCGAATTTGGTGCTATCGTACTCAGCACATCGTAGGCTTTCATTCCCAAACACTAAATTTCCAATTTTCCAAGGGGGTCGAGGTGGTATTAATAAAGGGACAAAATTACAAAACTTCTCTTTTAAAATGTTAAAAATTTTTAGGTAATATCTCAAAATACGGTGCGTTTTTCGTCTTGCAAGGGAACCGTATGAACTGTAGAATGAAATTCACATATTCTGAAAAGTTTATTTTGCAGGGCATAGTCGAATTCAGTGTTTTTGAAAATGACAGTGACATTTGGGGAAAAAACTGAAAATTGGCATGACAGTAACACTGACAGTGACAGTATTCCAAAAGTGACAGTGACACTGACATTAAAAAGTCAGTGTCACTGTCACTTTTGGCGTACTGTCACTTTCAGTTTTCAATGTAAAAGGACATGGAGAAAAATGCAGGTTTTTCTACAATGGTCAAATTAATCCACAAATTTAGAAGAAAATTAAAAAAAAGAAGAGAAGAGAAAAGGAAAAGAAAATATGAGACTGACAGTGACACTGACGTCAGTGTCACTTTTCAAATGTCAGTGTCAGTGTCACTGTCAGTGTCAGATGTCACTGTTATTTTCAACAACACTAGTCGAATTAACCAACCCTGCATTAGAGCAAATAAAAACTACCCGATTTTGAAACAGGGTTAACAGCTAATTAGCGAAATTTATAAAAAAAATTTAGCGAATGTATCTTAATTAAGCCAAATTTGTAGATTTATATAATCATGAAGAGTTTTCTCACCTTTCCTTTCTTCTTGTTTTTTCTGTCAGCCATTTTTTCCTCTACTGAGTAAATGCTAGAAAAGTTAAGCTTAAAATATAATAAATTAAAATTAAATTTCAATCAATATCACAAGATCATAAAAAGAATGTTCAGACATGTGTCTGTTAATAAATTATGGGTCGTAAGCGATTTCTCTCTCTTTATTTTTCAGACTCATTGAACTGATCTTTGAGAAGGTTTTAATTGATCGCAAGCAAGGACAAAGGTAATTTATGAACAAAGAGTTCTAAAAGTGCTAAAAAATCGTGAACACACAAAAGGAATCGGCGGTAACACGCGCACAAAAAATAAACACATATAACGTGAAAAGCCAGAGAGGCAAAAACAACAAGACGATTTACAGCAAGGTTATCGTGGTAGGATTTGAATCATTTTAAAGCAGGGTTGCCAAGTGGGCAAAAAAATCAGCATATATAATGGCTGATTTATGAGCCAAAATTTTTTAAATTACATTTTTATCATGTTTTAAGCAGAATTTTTCCAAAAATCTGCCCTCCGGGTTGCCAAGTCTCTCAAATTTAATGCTTAACTGTAAAAACAGAATTTTTTGATTATTTGATAATATCTGAGTACAGACCATTTTAAAAAAGCACAGATTTTCGAAAATTTGACAAATCTGTGCTTTTTTAAAATGGTCTGTGCTCAGATATTATCAAACAAGGGACAGCAGGCGCCTATCGGCGCCTATATCGTATTTTGAAATTCAAATATAAATCCACTTTTCACTTTAAAGGGCAAAATCTCAATTTTTCTCAACAATTTTCAAATCTAATTGCAAAGGTCCTCCGCCATTGAAAAGCTTTCGAATGAGCATAAACATGCAAATAAAATTATTACACTAAAAAGTTTTCCTTGTGACCAAATGGCACTCATAAGCTTAACCCTGAAAACCACCACTTTTCACTTTCAAGGGCAAAATCTCAATTTTTCACAACAATCTTAAATCTGATTGCAGGCCCTCCGCCATTAAAGAGCTTTCGAATAAGTATAAACATTCAAATAAAAATATTACACTAAAAAAGTTTTCCTTTGTGACTAAACATGTACTCAAATGCGTTAACCACCCACCTGTAACCATCCACCCACCCGTCCCAAATACTATATAGAGATAATCAAAAAATTCTGTTTTTACAGTTAAGCATTAAATTTAAGGGACTTGGCAACCCGGAGGGCAGACTTTTGGAAAAATTCCGCTTAAAAACATGATAAAAATGCAATTTAAAAAATTTTGGCTGATAAATCAGCCATTATGTATGTTGATTTTTTGCCCACTTGGCAACCCTGTTTTAAAGCAATATTTGGTTAGAAATTTTTGTTTTTCAAGCATTATGTAACTGATGACCAGAAAGTCACTCTCGATATAACACCACCCCCTCAAGTTCGTTTCCGCTTACGGTTTGACACTTTTTTTCAACCCAATTATTGAATTTTTTCGCCAAATGTGATTTTTTTAAGTCTAGTTCGAAATATCGCAATGACTCCAATTTTGTCAATCGTTTCTGAAAAAAATAAAAATTTCGCCAGTAATATCCGCGGCTCTCGATATAACACCGCCGATTTTACAAAAAAATTCAAAATCGGCGGTGTTATATTGAGAGGCGCGGGTCTTACTGTCAAAAGTTTTATTTTTTCAGAAAAGATTGGCGAAATCGGAATCCTCGCAATATTTCGGACTAGACTGAAGAATCACAATTGGGTTAAAAAAAGTGTCGGGAACGAGCTTGAGTGGGTGGCGTTATATAGAGACTCTGTGTGGGTCAAAGACAATCTGAAATATGATTATAGCTGTGTTTTGCTTGATTCTTGATTATAGTCAATGCAAGAAAATATATTACCTTTCTACGTTGACTGATCAGAAGAGTTAAACTCTCACTCTCGCTTCCAGAAGAAACACTCATTTTGTCAATCCTACATACATAAAAGGTTTATGAACACACCGTAATCAAGTAATAACAAGGTAAAAACTCATGAAATGTGTAAAAAGTTAGTAATAGGCTTCTATACAGTTAGCGAAATTACATCAAAAAAACATCAAAACTACATCAAAATTTTTGATGTAGTTTTGATGTAGTGTTGGTAGTTTTGATGTAGTGTTTTGCGAACTATAATAGAGAGCGGACTGTACAACTTTTGAACTGTCATATATTAATTGTTACCTTATAATTTAGATAAGATGTCAGTTCACTCTTGACTCCAAACATTTGTGAGGTTATTTTGAGAAGTTGACAAGCACTTTAAGCATGGCTGCGAACTCAAAACTTTAAAATAAAGTAAAATTTGACCAATTTTAGTCAAAAAGAGACATTTTATCCGGTGCTTATCGAGTTTTGAGCGTCAAAAACAAATCTTTTGACGTAAAATCTCAAAATTTCTAAAGACTTGGGGTCACCAGTAAAGTATAAATCTTTAAATAAAGTACGTTTCGCAGCCCTGATATTTAAAACAATAAAAATGTTTGGTAGGCAAGGAGTTATGTTAGCACGGACTCAAACATACCTTAGATTCATTTTTAGTTCGTCCTAACATACGCTGGCCAACCCTTGGCTAAGCCTACGCCTAAAAAATGACATTAAAAAAACAACAGGGGGACCAAGGCAAAACGCCCCCGCGCCCCCTCCAACCCCATTGTAGGATGGGGCCAAAATTTTTAATTTTTTTTTCAAGTTTCATACCAAAATGTAGCCCTGGAGCTCACAATTCTATAAAGCTATCAACTGACTTTATGAAAAATCTTTGTATAAAGCAATTTTTTTCAAAAAATTCGGTTTTTACAAAATCATTATTCTGCATTTTTTTTAAATCTCATTGAGTTCATTAATAGCCTGTTTGAAAGATAAGATCCAAGGCTACATTTCAGTAAAAAGTTTTAAAAAAATTAAAAAAGGATAAAAATTACCTGTAAGTACAAGTACCGGTACTTAAAAATAAAAAAAAATTACGGATTGAAGGGATAAAGTAGTAATTTGACGGGCGAAATTGGTTACAGCCATTCGTCGATTGGTGAAAGAAAGTCTATAAAGTTTAACTGCGAATTTTTTTTTGTATCTTTGTGTTAGGAAGTCGTCGATAAAAAATAATATTGCGTTCGAGTGATGTTGAATATTGAAATTACTCACAGTATTTTTCATGCTTAATTTTCTAAATATGTTTGGAATTTCACTATACTGCTTGACTATACGGGCATGGCGTGGGCCCGTGCACAGGCCTGGACTCTATATATATTTTTCATCAAGAGTCTTGCTCGGAATCATGTCTAACTCTCAAGCACCTAAGCATGTTCATTTAAGCCCGCTATGCTTCTCCTTCTGGGTTCGAAGGTTAGGCAAAATGGTCTGGGAACGTGTCTGTTAGAAAGAGTAATACGGTAGACGCTATAAGAAAAGCAAGAAAACTAAAAAAGTGTCTAATAAATAATTTATTTTCCTAAAATGGTATCAACATAGGGAGTATTATCACTTTTAAACTGAAAGACATGCTTGACCAACGCTTGGACCTCTTTTACTTTTTTTGACTATAAACAAATGAATTATATAATTATTTTTTTGACTACACTTACCGCCCTAAGGAGGCACAAAAATAAAAAAAGAATATTTGAAAATTTTTTCGCTCCTGCTAATGTGCCCATCTTAGCTTGTAGGTGGTTCAACAGAATTATAGAGTACCGTTGAGACTCTTTCTGTAATAGATCTCTATCTTCTTTATTTAAATCTTCACTGCCTAAAAAAATACTTAAAATTACTTTAACACTCCGAGGAGCACCTTGATCAAGCGTATGTTCAGAAATTACAATTCAGGCTGAACATTTTTCATTTCGCCTTTCGGCGCCACCATCGTCTTTGTACTTGTAAATAATTGCAATTTAAAATGTGGCTCGAGCCCGAAAATCCCCACTAAATCCAGGCTAAAATCCGCCATCTCCAAATTCAATTCAAAGAAATATCTGACATAGGTTTTTTCCTAATCGTTAGATTTCTGTACAAATTTTTTAACTTGGTTTTTAACAAAACAATGCGTAGAAATAATTTTAAGTATAGTTTTGTTAAAAACCCAGTCTAAAAATTCGTACAGAAATCCAATGATTAGAAATTTTTTTGTATTGGCCGGCACCAATTTTAAACGCACGGGCATGCCCTTCAAGGTAAAAAGCCAAAATTTTAGTCAAAACGTTTTCTTACATTTCTTTTTTATGAAAAAAAAACAATAAAGCGTTTTTACGGCCGAAAACTTTAACGCACTCAAAACCCATTTCGGTCTAACCAAAATTATAAGCAAATATGATTGTAAAAAAAGATTTTGTCACACAAGAAGTGTAAATATGGAAAAACTTGCTAGTATACAACTTTGATGCATACCTGAGTTTGAAAAGATTATGGCTTTTAACAACACATATTCTTTGAGAGTTGATTCTATTCGCTTTAACGGATTCATAACAACACCATAAAGATCTATTTGACATTGTTCTCTAAATCTAAATTCAAATGTATATTTAATAAATTAATTTGTAACGGGTGGTCCAAAAGTTCTGTTACAAACTTTGAGGCCAATTATTTTAAACTTTTTTAAAGCAATATTTTTCACACGTTATACCATCTTGTAGCCCTGACTCTCCTCTACAAAATGAGGTATCACACATACACTTTATTCATCAAAATGGCCACCATTTGCTTCAATACATTTCTTGAGACGTTTTGGAAAGTTGTCAATGGCTTTTTGAATCATTTCTTGTGGAATCTCGTCCCATTCTTTCACCAGAGAGGCCTTCAAAGCTTCGATCGACTTGTGTGGCTTAGAGCAGGCTTTTGACTGGAGGTACGGCCATACAAAGTAATCCATGACATTGAGATCCGAGAGTTGGGCGGCCAATCACCTTTGATAGCTGCATTGTCGCCCCAATGGGAGTCAACCTTGATGAAGTCGGGAAGTGTTCCTCGATCCAGTTCTGGGTTTCCACAGCCCGATGTGAAGGAGCTCCGTCTTGTTGGAAAGTCCACTCTTCTTTCATTTTCTCCTCGGCCCATGGGAAAACTTCATCTTCAAGCATTTCGCGATATGAGGGTCCATCAGGCGTGAAATTTCAGCTTGCGAATTTCCTTCTTGGTGTAGTCTCACAATTCCAGCTCGAAGATCAGACATTGTTATGATGTTGTAGACGTATAATACCTTATTTTGTAGAGGAGAGTCAGGGCTACAAGATGGTATAACGTGTGAAAAATATTGCTTTAAAAAAGTTTAAAATAATTGGCCTCAAAGTTTGTAACAGAACTTTTGGACCACCCGTTATTTCTATGTACAGGTGTCCATCAAGTCATCATTTAAATAAAAAGGGGGGTCGAATAGGGTAGTAAAGCAAATTTTTATTATTTTTTGAATAAGCACCAAATTTTTAACACACAACACTTCAATATTTGCAATTTCTCTAAAAAAAAAAAAGTGTCCATGATACAAACCCATGGAAAACAATTGTATTGGTTAAGATCCGTAAAGTAGCGAGGCCAGATGGTTGGATTAGGAATTGGTCGTATGCAGCATTGAGCGAATTGAAGTCATTAAAATATTCGAAGTTATCAGATTTGCAACTAAGCAAATGAGCAGAATAAGATTTATTAGTCATATTCATAAAAACAAAAATTTCTAACATTTGAGTTTTAAAAATTTGTTTTGCAACCCCCCCCCCTGGTATTTATTGTTAAATAACCCTTTTTATTAAAATGACCAGGGATCCAAACGGCTAAAGTTCATTTTCCACTAGGGGGCTTGGGGTTGGAGCTACATGAGAAAGCGCACCCTAGAGACGAATCCGAGTTTGTGCGCACACGTTGTATCCATCGACAGGCTTTTTTTATATAAGACAGCATGTGGGTTGTTATGTGAAGTAACGTTTGCTTTGTTTCAGGTAAACCACTCGCTGCACTTCAAGGATCCAACGACTGGGGCGCACACTAACAACATCGAATCTTCGTGGAGCGATTTCGGGCAAATTTTTTTTCGGAAAATGTCTTTCAGTCACCTGAAAACTCATTTTTTATACGTTTCACAGCTTGAAACGTCTAAGAAAACAGTCAAAACACAATTTGGGGAGGTCACCGGATAACGAATTCTTGCCATTCAAACCCAAAATTTCGAAATAAGGCATTGGCTCAAAATAAGCATGTTTTAGAGCATTTTAGCAAAAATATGCTATTTTCCACTGCTTATTGCTATTTAGCTGCTAAAAATAAGATTTTGTCATTAGAAATAAGGACGTTTCGGAGCCCTGCCTTAGACACAAATCCCTCAAAAGTGACTTTGGATATATGAAAAAGTGTGTCATGCCAGAGCCTCTTTATGCTTTAGGCCCCAGTATTCAAAATTATGACACTAGTGTTTTAGGAGGAGGTGTTAGAGTGTTTATATGACACCAGCATCAAAAGCTTTTTTGCCATAACAGAGCTAGTAAGCCTAGTACAGGGTGGGGCGAAAAAAACGCGGACACCTTTGAAATATATTTGTTTTTAGATCCGCATTTATTGAGTTTTTATATTTTTTTCGGTACTTATCCCGTTTTATATGTGGGCGCTAATGCCATTTGGCTTATTACCCCTATTTGACTTGGTCGCCTTGGTGAATTTTAGGCTTAGGCAAGGGTGGGCTTGCGTATTTTAGGACAGACTCAAACATGTTTTTCTCACTTTTTAATTATGAAAAAGATGTTTGAGCTCGTCCTAACACATGCTGGCCTACTTTTGCCTAAGCCTTAAGTCTAAAATGTAAAAATAATTGAAAAATAACCCTAAAATATCCTTAAAAGACCATCTGGCCTTCATGAGTTTAAGGTCTTAACTTTTATATCAGAAACTGTAAAAAAATGCTTCGTTTATCCTGTTAAGCAGAAAAGACGTGTTTTTGAGACGTGTTTTTGGGTCACAGAAGACCTTTTTTCTGACAGGATTTTTCGCTAAATATTTTAAGAATTTTAGCTAGATTTCTAAAATTTTAAATGATTTTGTCATATAAAAACCTAGTTATCGTTAAACTGCTTTTCGGAAATAACGCCTTAAAATAAAAAAGATTATGGAGAAATGTTGCTTAGTAAAGATATGTTGACTCGCGCCATTTACAGCAACCTCTTCTACACTGACTTCACCAGGATCTTCATTTAGAACACTTAAGTCACACAGACATACTCAAAGACATAATTCACACAGATACGCCACACAGGCAGTCCTTGCACTTGTGGAGCATTCTCAGGCAGATCTAATTCTTTCAATTCCACCAGATCTTCAGTTGGATCTTCAGTTAATCAGCACTTCCTTCATCGAATTCAGAGCATCTTCTATCTGTAAACTCACAGGTTGTCAAATCATCATGGATTGCGGGGATCCAGGTAGTTTCAGCAGCGATCTGACACGGAGCAAGACCAGAATCCATCGAGACTTCAGCAGCAGGCGAGCACTTGATTTAGCCTCGTGAGAATAAAAACCATCAGTTAAAAGTGTGCATAATAATGTCATTTGATGCAGAAGTGCCCTCTGAAAATTGCTGTATATTATTTCCAAAAAAAACACTCATTGAAAAAGCTTGGTAAAATTTTGACCAGTTAAAGTGATTGAAATATTTTTATTTTGTCAAAAAGTTTCCACTCTTTATTTTTTGTTTAATCTTTGTAAATTTTTATTTATTTTTTCATGATTTCGCGACAAAAGTTGGTCAAAAAAAGACAAAAATGCGCAATCCATCTAGTATTTTTATTCAAGCAATAAATATAACAATTCAATTAAAGTACTCCATAAATACATCAAATTCATAAAAAAAATTAAACTGTATTGTTTTATTTCCTTTGTTGTTGCGGTGGGAAGTCAGACAGAAATGACAAGGGATTGACAGGTGGTAGTACATAGTTAACTGTGCAGTTAACTGTAGAGTTAATTGTACGATTAACTGCAGTTAACTATTTTTAACTTACCGAATTTCGGTGAGTAATACAGGCTGTGGTAAGCTATCGGTAATTAACCGTGGTAACTTACCGTCTCCTAACCCTAGTGAAAACGCGTAAAAATGAGGTGTGACATGGGCTCGGCCAACAGAAAGTTTCTGTACTCACGTATATCCACGTGATTCAGGTACCCGCTGTGGGTTCGGGAGTATCCAAGAAGTTCAGGTACCCGCTGGTGGTTCAGGAATATCCACGTGATTCGGGTACCCGCTGGTGGTTCGGAAGTATCCACGTTGTTCGGGTACCCGCTGGTGGTTCGGGAGTATCCACGTTGTTCGGGTACCCGCTGGTGGTTCGAAGTATCCACGTTGTTCCGGTACCCGCTGGTTGAACAGGATATCAACGTAGTTTGGGACAAGCTGGTGGTTCGTGCACTCGCTGGTGGTTCGGAATATCGCGTTGTTCGGGTACCGCACGAAGAAAGCACGAAAAAGTGGAGGAAGCTGTTCTACGGTGGTTCAAGGATCAAAGAAGTGCAAACACACCGATGACTGGACCTATTTTGATAGTATTTGGTTTATGTTTTCTTGTTAAAATTTGTTTGCTTTTAGGAAAAAGCGAAGAAATTAGCAAATGAACTGGCAAAGCAGATGAGGAAATTTGGGCCGTTGAACAAAGATCAAAACAAGAAGGCTGATGAACTCGAGAACTTTAAAGGAAGTGATGGATGGCTGAGCGGATTCAAGCACCGGCATTCAATCGTCTTCAAGGCAAACCAAGGGGAAGCAGCAGAAATTGATATGGCAGCTCTTGGTGACTGGCAGCAGGATGTTTTGCATGAAGAACTTTCAAACTTCTCAGAGGACGATATTTTCAATGCGGACGAAACTGGTCTTTTCTGGCAGCTGTTACCAAACAAGACTCTGACTTTCAAAGGTTGGTTTTTAATGACTGTTGTTAGTTAAGTTTATTAACGAAAATAACTGTTTTAGGTGAGCGATGTACGTCCGGAAAGAAGTCGAAAGAGAGAATTACGGTGTTGGTCGGAGCAAACATGAGCGGGTCGGAAAAGCTGCCGTTACTTGTCATTGGAAAGTCTAGAAATCCTCGAGCGTTTAAGAACAAGGAACCACCTGTTGCATATAAGGCCAACAAGAAAGCATGGATGACTGGTAATTTTTATTACATTGTATTTGTTTTTCTGTTATGAATTTTAAGAAAATTATGAATTTTCAGCAGATTTGTTTGAATTGTGGCTCAAAGACTGGGACAAGAAACTGGCACGTGAATCCCGAAAGGTGTTGCTCTACTTGGATAACTTCTCAGGTCATACGAATATTAAATTGAAGAATATCACACTGAACTTTCTACCTCCAAACACAACTGCTCGTTCTCAGGTTTGGCTCTACTGATTTGTTACTGACTAACTCTTTTTTTAGCCTTGTGATCAAGGAATAATCCAAAACTTGAAGGTTAATTACCGACGCTATCTGCTGCATGAAAGAATTGCTGCCATCGACAACCAGATCGACTACAAGATGGATCTGCTAAAGGTTCTACAATTTCTCCGAAGGTCGTGGAAAGATGTGAAGAATACAACACTTGCTAATTGCTTCCGAAAAGCTGGGTTTATCAAGAACAAGAAAGTAAGTCATCTACTTTTCCAGATAAACCTAATCATGGGATTTAGCAAATGAAGCAAATGGATGAAGAAGTGCAAGCGGCTGAGGGCGATGAAAATGATCAGCTGGATACTTTATGGGCAGAACTTCAAGCGATGGAAATGGTAGAAGGTGATTTGGGCGACTACTTGGCCGTAGACGATCAGCTTGCTACTGGTGGAATGTGGTCTTTGGAAGAAATTGCTGCGCATGTTTCAACAACGGAAGTGGAAGAACCGGAAGTAGAGAGGTAAATCTTGTGTTTTGTTAATTTTTAATAAGCTCTTATTTAAGCGACACTGATGTGATGCAGATCGACGAAGAGCCTGAATTGCCGCCAGTTACCAACCGAGAGGCCAAAGAAGCTTTACAGATCCTTCAGCGTTATTCATCAGATCCTCTGGTTCTTCAACTCTGCGATAAAGTGGATGACATGATGGCCGAAGAACGAATAAAGAAATTAAAACAAAAACCTATAACTGCTTATTTTGATATTTATTATTGATTTGTTGTTGTTGTTGTTGAATAAAACTAGTACTTTATGAACGTAACAGCTCTCAATAAGGACAGTCGGCATTTTTTTTAGAAAATCACGCTCTCATTAAGGACGCTCTGATTAAGGACAGCTCCCAATAAGGACGGCATTTAGCCGGTCCCTTGGGTGTCCTTATTGGGAGAGTTGACTGTATTGTATATTATTTCGCTACGTGTTAACATGTGGAATCTGGGGCTGAAAGGCGCAGTGTGTATTCTGGTGTGTACTCTAGTACTCTAGAAAGCAGCGCTATAGTAGTTGTTGACTATTGATTTTGTTCTTTTATAAGCTTGCCTCTAAATCAATGTGGAACCAAGAGTCACGGGACCTCTTGCCTAAAATATTTAAATATGGAATGATTTTTTCATTCTTTTTTCATTGTCAAATAATACTTTGCTCTGTTTATGCTTGCTTTTCAATATTTTTACAATGTTTTATAAAACGCGATTTTTTCGAATTTTTTAAAAGAAAATTCTGGTTTTTTCAGTTTTATTTTTACTTTAAATTTATTGGTACTTATGGAGCTTCTATGCAATGTTGACCCCAAAATTAAAGGTATATAATTGTCTTTGCAGTGTTTTTTATGGAAGATGTGTTTTTGAAAATGCGCGGTAGAATTTTTGGGCAGCCAAGAAATATTTTCTCTGTCACTAATTAAGCTGGACAATTTTTCTTTCCGACGTTACATATGATTTTTTTACGCTTTCGTTTTACGTCCTAGTCTTCTGTTAATTCCGTTAACGATCTAATATTCCATTAAGGCCATGGACTGCCCAAAGTATCTCAATTTGTGAGGACTCTTTAACTTACTCGACTCCAAAAACGATGATGAATTCGTCTCATGGTTGCAAGAACTTGGTTCTATTTTTTGCATAGAAGCTAATAATAAGTGATAAATAAAGAAATTTCAAGCAAAAACGGCGTAAAAATATGCTAGTGGGTAAAGTTCATTTTGGGGTCAACATTGCATAGAAGCTCCCTTATTGGTTTGGCCGGTTTTTTTACTGATTTAAGAATAGAGTTTAAACGTCTTTTAAGTAATTTTTGAGCCTACCGGAATATAATCCAACCGTTGTGGGACATTTCCGAGTCACCGTTTCCGAGTCGGCCGTTTCCGAGTCGGACATTTCCGAGTCTATGTTTGAAATCAACCAAATCCTCTTCTGGTCAAAATTTGAATCAACCCTAACATAATTTCTTTTTTTTCCTTTTCGATGGCTGAAGTTTAAAGCAGCAATTTTATTCAACAAACAACAAAAAGAACTGAGCTGCAAGAAAAGCGCCAATTTAACGTTTTTGTGCTAGACTCGGAAACGGCCGACTCGGAAATGTCCCACAACCAATCCAACCCCCCAATGAAATTTTTTTAAAAGTGTTTCCAATCACCCTATATCAACCTAAAATCTAAAACTAAAAAAGACACTAAAAAGACTATAACCTAAAAAAGACATTATTTTTGTGTTCTGGTCAATAAAAATTGAGTTTTGGGCATTTATAATTTCGACCATTTGCCTGTTTTACCATGTTTTGGTCACTGGAGCTGGGCAAAAAGAGCCTCTGAATGCATTTTTGATCGAGAGTCTTGCTCGGAGTTATGTCTAAGGTAAGTGAGTGCGCGCATCTCTAATTTTTCCTTCGAGGGCGCAAGGGGCTTGGAAAAATTAAAAAATCAGAGATTTTTGAAGGGAGTTAAACCACAGATCTCCAAAAAACTGTGTTTTTCTTTGTTAAATCCTGTGATGAAAAGTTTTACCACTGGGCCACACAGCACAAAAAAGAAAACATTTTTGGTTGTTTTGAAATAACTTGAGGCTTGAGTATACAGGATGTTCGAAAAATTGCAGCATTTTTTTTAATTTGTAAAGGCTTTCCGCGCGAAGGCTGTTAAAAAAATTGACCAATTTTTAAGTTTTTGCCTTAGTAATTTAACCTAAAAGGTTACGTAAATATTCACAAAAGACCCGATTTGAACATGGTTTTTTTAACTAAGACTTACCGCATATAGAAACTCTGGTAAGCATGTTTTTTTTCATGCAATTAGTATACGCGAATGCGTTAAATACAAAAAAATGGGTTGTTTACCGAAAAAAAGAATAGGTTAAACAAAGTTGAAAATGCTACACTTTTTCGATACACACTGTACTTCTTTAGATTGCATGAAATGTGGGGTTGACTCAATTGTATTTCGATGTTTTTTAATGCAAAGCAATAATTTATAAAATTCAGTAAAAATGAAAGGAGTTGTTATACTTTCACTTGTGGTATTGTCAGGTTATTTAGTGGAAAACACAAGTTTTCGGCAAAAAATCATGAACTTAACTAAGCGCTGTGGGAATAAATTATGTTTAACATTGCCTTCTAAAGCTCATATACCAGAAAAGATCCTGCACAAAAAATTGGCCGGTCTAAAAACATCAAAAGGTCAAAAACAAATCAAAACGAAGAAATAGAGGAAAATCAGATGCTAGATCCTAACGCTACTTTCGAAACTGGTAAAGAAATAATACAATTTAAAAAAAGGTTAGAAAATGCACAGCATCTTAATAAATCTAAAAAAGCTGCTAATAATGTAGAAAAACCAAAAAAGGTGAAAGCAGTGCTGGAAACAGAACTTTTGCAAACAAATCCAACTCTGTATAAAGCATTTTTAGAAACAGACGCAAAAGACAAAAGTGATTTTTTAGAAATGAATTTTAAAAGTTTAATTCAAGGGTTTGAGCAAAAGCAAACGGAAGAAATTATTGAAGAAAACGAATATCTTCTTTTCTATACTCTTTCTCAGTTTATTTGTCATATGAACAAAGAATTAGAAGTGTGGGTGAATTCTTTTGAAAGTAAGTCTTTTTAACTGTTGCCTGAAAATTTGTATTTTTCATGGACGCACACGTTTTTGTTGACTTTTATTATTCAATTAACACTGAACACACGCGATACCCCTTGGCAGGTGCTATATTCCGGTGCGTATTTGACGGTGAACAGTCCTATTTTGTCTTAAATAAAAAACTTAAAAATGGCTAAACTGTACTATACCCCCGCACTTGATTGTTCTACACCCCTAGCAGTCTTAAAAATGAATTCTTTATTACTTTTACATAGCACAGACATTTCACAATTCACAACACTTTTTACGAATAGATACAAATCCCTCTTCAATTGCTTTATCTACGTGTAGATATCTTGAACCGGAGAGCTTCTCATGCTCAGATCCACTGTCAGCGGCGGGATAGCCCCGCGGTGTGCTGGGTAGTTTCGAAAAGTTCCCGAAAGTTGGTTATTGCGGGAGCGTCGTCAAGTTTCCCTTTGAACGGCCTTGGCTCTGGAGATAACTGTGGTCATTTCGGCTGGAGTGCCTGTCTTTATCGGCCAGAGACCCTCGACCGCTAGCAGCCTGCGGACCATTTTCCGTCTTAAAAACTCCGCCTTTGTGTTTTGAGCACACCGTTTACGACCACAAACTAATGCTTACGGTAAGGAAAAGCGACCTTTTCTGCCATAGTTGACCCAACTAATCCTTTTTTAATTGTCGGCATTGACCTTATACCCCTATGATTTACTGCGGTCACAAATGTTGGCTGTCATTCCTAGGGTAAGGGGTCTTCAGGTACCACTAATGGGATGGTGGCGGTGTTGTGGTGCATTCGATACTTATCGTGATTTATCTCTCTTTTATTTTATCTAACCATATTTATTATATTTCGAAAAAAAGTGTGAGGAATAAAAGTCAAACTTTAAAGAACAAAATGTCTTTAAAAAAAACAGGGGGCCACGGAAAAAAATGACCAAAAACCATAGGGGGAACCAAGGCAGAATTTTTTTATTTTTTTCTATCGTTTTCCGTAACTAAAATATTCTAAGACAATGCAAAATGAGGTTTTGCCTCCGCTGACAAAGTGTACTTTAACCAAATAAAAATTAAAAATTTTATTTCAGTGATTAAAAATCTTGGTCACAAGAAATAAATAAAAGACCACACAACAAAAGATAATTATAAATATCATAAATTATTAATATCATTATTATTATTTTTTTAGGAAAGCAAGAACCAAAACTCTCACAAAATAAGGATATCGTCATTGAAAAATTTGGATTTAGCAAATACTTAATAGAAACAAAAGCAAATGTACAAGAGCTTTTAGATGAAGTTTTTATAGATTTAAAAAATATGAGTAAGTCAAGTAATGAAAATGAAAACGTTTCTGGATCAAATGTCAATCTAGAAATTCAAAAAAGTGATAACGAAATTGAAGAGCTGGAAGAATCGAATATCAATTTACAAAGAAGCCATTACAGAAATGAATTTACTAACGAACTTTACGAGTTTTTAGAAGAAGTTCTGAACCTTCCAAAAAATACACAAGAAAAGGAATTTTTCAACGAAATGTATCAAAATTTTGCTGCTAATCTTTATCAATATCAAAATGACAGGGAAAAACTTTTTGAGAGCTCAACAGTCAAAAATTTAGCACGTCGATTGAGACAAGATTTTTTACAAAAAGGATTGGAGCATGTTTCAAAATGGGCATTTTGGCTAGTTCAAAAACTAGGTCATTCACGGCCTTTGACTTGTGCCTATTTTTTGAATATTATAATTTTATCTACATGCAGCAGTTTTTCCAACGGCCAAAACTGTTTAGGAAAAACTTTGCAGAACTGGAAAGAATCTTCAGGAACATTCAGTGACCAGTCGAACTAACTAAAACAGTAAGAAATGATCTAATCTAACAAAACATAAAATAACATAAGTACAAAAGTAAAAACACCGGTTAAAACCTCAATTTTACAGCGTGTCTCCAGAAATTTAAAACACTTTGAAGGTCATACCTTTTTTTTGGTTTGAATTCTGCAAATTTGTGAAAGCCACTCAGACAAAATAAACAATGTGTTTGGTATAATATCATTAACTTGACGCTCGCTAGGTCTCACTGTAGTTTGTCTACTGATCTGTGAATAGCCTCAGGATGGGCTGGGCACAAACCACTGGAAGACCGAGCAAAAATTGTTTGTTTTTTGCCAAAAATAAATTTTGATCACTTTTTCGCACTTTCAAAGCCATAAAAAGCTAAAAAACATGTTTTTAGGGTTGGCTCGATAATCTTTAAAAAATTTTTAAACAAAATTAAAATTTTCGCTTTGCGAACAGTGTTTCGACTTTTGCTATTTTTTCATACGCTATTTTGCTATTTTTCGTATTCATACTTCGTACCGCCTCATTTAGGACCTCGTACATGTTACAAAATTTCGTCGTACTCATAATCGTACTCGTAGTACAAGCAAAAAAATGCTCGTATTTTCACTCTTACTCGTATTTTGCTAGTACTTAGCAATTTTCGCCGTACTTCGCTTGTACTCAGTCAGAATTACGATCTTTTTCACGAATTTTTTTCTAACAGTGTATTCAAATTTTAATGCATTTTTTGACATGTTTATTTGGCTGCAAAATGCGGTGAAGAGTGGCAAGCTCTGAATGTAAATGTTTTTTTCTCTCAATGACAGCTTACAAAGCTGGCAATGCTATTTTTGGAACCGATAAGCAGCGAATTTCTAAAATGGTTGAAAACTACCTACGTAGAATGGTGAATAAAATCAAAACAAGCAAAGCTCTTAAATTCAAATGTCATTAAATTTTAGTAGCTCTTTAGTAGCTCATACACCAACCATAGGTCGATAACTGAAAATATGGCAAACACCTTTAATTGATGGTACACCAAGTTGCTGACAAACACTTTCAGGCAATTACTTTCAGCTGCTGACAACCAACCATAGGCCTGTTTACGAGCAACTTTAGGTTGGTTGTCAGCAGCTAACTGTCCAAGACAATCAACCATAGGTTAGTTGTCGTGGACAGAGTGCTTAGTCCACGATTAAAAAATTTAAAGAAAAATTTGGCTGGAATTTTTGTACTTTTGATTTTGCTAAATTTCTTATTTTTCACTGACTCTGTTTCAGAAATCATACCAGCCACTGCATCTCCGAGGGATGGAGTTGCCTAAAGAAGGATCGGCGTCTCAATCTTTTTCTTTCTGCCATTTTTGCACTCTCTCTCGTGCACTATATAGTGGACAGGCAGCCACAGAACAAAAAGTTTATTTGTATACCGTATTAACTCTGTTAACCCTTCTCCCATCGTTTTTTAGACTTTGATATCAGAGTTATGGCCAATTTCGATTGAAAATTTCCAGATTTTTCATGGGTTGAAAAATAACTCCCTGTGAAGAGTTAACAGAGTGAATACGGTAATTAAATTACAGTCAGAATATTTGTACAGACGAAATAAAAATTTCAAAATCAGGATTTTGGCCGGAACCCGAAATTTAAAGCTATAAAAGAACAGAGAGTCCAAATACTTTTCGGAAGTTATAAATGTTTTTGAGCATGTTTCAAGCAGTTTAGTGAAAGAATAAGCCTAAACACCCAAACCACCAGGATAGGTCCCGAACCATCACGATAGGTCTCGAACTACCGGTATAGGACCCGAACCACTAGGATGGGACCCGAACCATAGGTAAAGGACCCAAGCCACTGGGACAGTTTCCGAAACATCAGAAACATCTAAAGATACGGCAAACAAGCTCAATTGCTGGTACACCAACCATAGGTCGGTAACTGAAGATACGTTTACAAGCAAAGATTCTTTTACAAGCAAAATGTACTTATGGCAGGCCTCTCAGATGAAAGTTTTGAAAATAAGACAAATTTCGAAAAAAAATAAGATTTTGACCCCTAAAATAAGATATTTGCTCTGAAAATATAGCTAGCAAGCTAAGTAAGCTCATTATCGGATATTCAGGGTTTATTAAGGAATTTTAGCTACCGTATTTCCTCTAATAAAAGCCCTCCCCAAAAGTGGCACTTTGTAACAGGTACTTTTATTTCTTCAGTAATACAATGAAAGATCCCAGTTTTTTTCATCCAGTTCTTGATTTGCTCAATGTCAGTATTGTACTTCTTTGCCGCTGCCTTACATCCATACTTGCAGGCCCAAGCTATTACTTTCCACAAACTGTTGCTTGATAGATGCGTCATTCAACGGGGTGCAGGTTCCACGCTTTTCAAAGTGCTTGATGTTTCTGTACATTGTCATTTTCGGACTTCCTGTTTCTTTAATGATCTTTGCCGCCTCTTATCCGATACGATAGAGTTCCTTGATCATAGAGCGCTTAATCGAATCCGGGAGATCATTGGCCTGTTCGATCTTTCGTGACATTTGAAACTAAAAGACCAAACTAAAGACTAAATTAAGACCAAACTAAAAGACCTTACAAAGTAATACTTTGAAAGTACCACTTTTGGGGAGGGCTTTTATTAGAGGAAATGCGGTATTTAAAATTTCCGTCACTTTTTTGTGGAGTGACTTTCAAAATTCTGTTTTTCTTTGCCAATAATTTTTTTTGCTGGAAATATTTCAAAAACATGATTGTTGCTTGTTTTTCTCTGTGGTTATGGTCCTGATCTTTACACCACCCATTTTTTCAAATCATTTTTCGAAAACGTTGTTATTACGGCTGTAGTGGAGAATCCGTGTCCAAAATATGCCTTGGTCCACCTGTTGTTTTTGAATTAAAAAAAAGTTTTTGAACTTACTTGTCCTACAACGATATTTTTGGGGCTAAACATTAGGGCTAAACATTTTTTGGTAAGAAAAACAACAGGGGGGACCAAGCTCTTTTTCACGAAAAAACAACAAGGGGGACCAGGGCATATTTTGGACACGGATTCTCCACTAGTACCGTTATTACTTTAAAATGCAATACATCATGTGAAAACGCCGTTTTCAGTAAACAGTTCATACCATTCGATGGAGATAAAACTGTACCCAAAAGTGCTTCAAAGTGGAATAAAAACGAGTTTCGGAGTGTTCACCTTTCTTTCCTTCGTAGGCATCTGAGCGAGCTGAAAATACGGTTTTCAGTAAGCGAATGTTAAAGATGACAGAAACACAGAAAGAACAATTAACCGTTCTATTGTAAAAGACATGGAATATTGCTCTAAGAAGAAAAAGTACATCTCCTTCGCCTTAACCGAAAATAAGACAAATTAGACAATTTTTTAAAAAAATAAGAAATGGAATAAGCACATACAAAATTTCTAAGATTCGGGTTCACAAAACAAGCAAATTTCTCGGAAATAAGCACATCGGAGAGGCCTGACTAATGGCCTTTAATCGTAGTCTTTACTACAAATCTGGACCTTAAGTACAGGGAATGGCCTTTAATCGTAGTCTATACTACAAATCTGGACCTTGAGTACACCGTTTCATTTTTGATATTTTGATTGCTTTTTTCCATACTTTAAGAAACCTATATAGCCCGTGTCGTAAGAATTTTTTTGGCTCTAGTAGCGTTGAAAATTGTTTTTCATATGATGAGATCGGCCACTCTAAAGTTGAAGACAGATTTTGGAATTTTTCAGATTTTGAATTTACGGATTTCTTCATTTTTCATTATATAAACATTGTCATGAAAGCACAATAAACAATTTCCAATTCATTCAATTGCTTTTTACATGAGCACCATCGTTCTCTGAGACCAAAGGCAGTCGCCTTTAATTAAAGAGCTATTAATAGCTCTCCAAAAGAAGAATTTGCACGGTGGAAACTTCAATACGATCCCGTTTTGTTGGCAAGGAGAGTTGCGCCCAATCCAGGAAATTGCTGATTGAGATAGTCCATCATTTCTCTTTTGATGTGTAGCGGCACTCCATCTTGTTGGAAAATGAAGCTTTTATTGATGAACAGATTGGTCGAAGCGTTGAAGCATTTCCAGATAGAATTCCCAGTTCTAATCTCTTGTTTTAATCTTTTATACTGTCCATGCTCGGTTTTCCATACGACCAGATGACTGGGTCAAGCCCCATCCTGCATACTCTTCGGACTTCAACCCATCAACCCAATTACCGGCTCTTTTTTTAAACACCAAGGTCATTGTCTTTCACAAAAACGATCGGCAAAAATGAAATCCTTACCATATTTGCTACCCGACTGTCGAATCAGAATTGGCAAATGTTTTTGAAAATGGGGTTAAAAAGTGTAGGACCTTTGAAAACTTTTGGGGTGTATGTTAAAGAGAGACTCGACTGTATATGAATTTTCGGCGCTAGTGCGATACATCTACGGTGGTCCTTATTTAGTGAGATCCACCATAGGTCTCACGCTTTATTCCGTTAGACGCTTAGTTGGTGAAGAAGGTGTTTGAACTCGGAAATCTTATCGATCTTTAAGCTCAGCAGCCCTTGATATATCTATAAATATAAAATTTGCGTAGGTGACCACTTGCCGATCGATTTTCCGGGAAAATCGACGACATTAGTTAAGCTACCTGGGAGCTCTTTGATTAAAAAAAATGCGCATAGAAAACAACAGAAATAAGTTGCAAATAAAAAAATTTCATAATCAACATTTCTCAAAAATTTAGAGTTTTTTTGGGCCACACTTTGCTCTTTTTAGGAGTAATCAAAAAAATTTTTAAGTGATAACTTTGCTATAAAAGGACTGAAAAAGTTAATTTAAGTAGTTTTTATGTATCCGTGCACATGTCTGGTTTTATTTCCCTTGTGTTCCAAATTTTTTAAAGTTTGTAAAGTAATGCTTGATAAAAGAGACGAATACCGTATTTTCTCTAATTAACGCCCCCCCCCCTGATTCAAAATCGTGTTTTTGGCATTGTGTTTTTGACCCACTTTTTGATCACTTCTCTCAGGCAAGTTACCAACTATTTAATAGCTCATCTTTGTGGCTACAAAATGGGCGGTAACTTGCCTGAGAGAAGTGATCAAAAGTGGGTCAAAACACAATGCCAAAACACGATTTGAATCAGGGGTTAATTAGAGAAAATACGGTATATTAAGTTATTCGTTTAGGTTTGCATTGAGAATTCTCATACTTGAAAACACATTGCAGGTTTCTGAGCTAGTCAGTGTTTGCACTCACTCTGATTTTTTAGGCAGTGAGTGAGAGTGAGAATCAAAATATTTTAGGGCAGTGAGAATGAGAGTGAGAGTGAGGGTGAAAATTTCGGAGCAGTGAGAATGAGAGTGAGAGTAGAGAAAAGAGAGTGAGTGAGAGTGAGTGAGCTCACTGAGATTCTCACTGCTCCGAGTGAGAATAACTAGAATCAAAAAAATTATATTTTATTAACTCAAGCCATTGGAATTTTCATTGATAACTAGTAAATATTTTTAGAATTAATGTAAACAAATGTTTTTGCGTTTAACAGATCAAATTTTGTCCTGCTCCTATGCCTGGCAGTTGCCAATCCACATTGTGAAAAGCAGCTGCTAGTGGCTGGCACTGCCAATATCTCTAATGCCAATTCAGCAATCTGTTTCCACTCCTGTAACTTGTGTTTGTGAGAAATCAATAAGTCGAACAAATTCAAAAAATGTACGGATGTAATCAAGCCCTGCCAAAATTTAGCTGCATTTGTCGGATTTGCCATGGAAGAATCCTCTTTTAAAATGTGTCCTATACAATCCTTGATCCACTCCTTCTTTGTCTTTGATGCAGCGGCAGGCTGCGGTTGCTGCAATTGCATGAGCCGACTCATTATTCCGGATATAGGTTGATCGTCAGTAGGTTGGACTCTATCAGTGTTAGGACGGAATTAAAATTAATTGTGCTTGATTATGATGTTTATAGTCAAGAAACAGGTGAATATAGCAGTTGACAATTACCTAGTCGAGTTGCATGAACAAGTTGTAAAAAAATAAGGTATTAGATGCAAACATTGTGCTTGATTGATCAGTGTTAATTGTATCTCTTTATTTTTGAATTCAGGTGTACGCATTGCTTTGATTTAAATAAAAACTGTGTTGATCTTGGCCTGAAACAGAAAAATGTAATTCTCACTCAATTCTCACTGAGAATGAAAAAGTAAGCAAGTGAGAGTGAGACTGAGATTGAAAATATTGGAGTGAGTGAGAGTGAGTGAGAATAAAATCGGAAAATTGAGTGTGAGAGTGAGTGAGCTCACTCTCACTCTCACTCACTGAGATTCTCACTTTGAGTGAGCTCACGCAAACACTGGAGCTAGTATAGAATACCCCCCCCCCAAATCTGACCCTATAAAAATCGCTGTAACTACTCTTTGGAACAACATGTTTAGGCTTAGGATTTAGGCTCAGGGGTAGGGCAGCGTATGGAAGTTGTGACTAACTTTTCTGGAATGTGGGACATATAGTTGGGTAATCTTTATTTCAGTTTTAAAGGGAAAATTTTTCGGTTCTTACGGGTTATCCGTCCACATTTTCAAAAATTAGTCCACATAATTTTTTTATACCTAATTCTACACGAGAAAGATCCAAGTTCTTGGGTATGTTTGGACACTTCGCTGCCAAAAACCCAACTTGCTCCTCATTGCAAGGGATGTGGGATAGGTTAGATACATTCTAATGAAAATATACCCATCCCCCTCAGAAAATTTTAGAAATGTGGACGGATAACCCACAAGTACCGAATTTTCAAGTGGGGGTATTCTACACCAGGGTCCAAATTTCTGGGATTTATGAGTCTAAAATAATGGTGAATCTTATGTAGTAAGGACTATTATAAGTCTTAGGCTCTCTTCCATTTTGACTCGACTCCGGTTCCCAGCTAAAGCCAAAAAAAATTTGGTATCCTCGACCCAGAGCAAAAATTTTGTTAGCTTACAGGATGTCCAATATCCAACATTTCTGATAAATTTTGTCAAGGGCTCCCGCGGACTGGCGAAATCCTGAAAAAAAATTGAGACTTCAGCCAACAATTAAAATGACTTATAGCTAATAATGGGTTAAAATGTTTATATACGATTCAATACGATTAGGTCACAAATACGCGAGTAGCTTAGTGGGCTCGCTACCTACTCTTTTGAGCATTATAACAAAAATGATTAATTAACAGAGATAATTTATTGAGCCAACCCGTTGTGAATGGGCAAATGAAAAAGCAAATGAAGAAAGACTGGAATTCAAAAAATGGTGCAGTTTTTATTGGCCACTCTGTAGAGAACAGAAAAAGACAAAAAAATTGAAGTCTCGTGAATACGCTCAAATTTTTTTCTATTTTGCTTTTGATTCTGCAGTAAAATAAAACATTTACAAAACTTTTTCACATAACAGTTTTTTGACAGAGAAAAAGTGTATGTGTTGTGTTTTTTCTGCTCAATCATTATTAGCTTCGAAACCAACTACACAAATTTATTCAACATAGACTTTGTTAATTTATTCAGCAAACAAATTGATCAGCGTTTTCTTTTTCTTTGAAGCGTAATTTTATAAATTATACACTTTACTTTAAAAGTATTTAAAGCAAATTCTCGTTTTTTTTATTATTAGGTTGTCCAATAAGTTTTGCGAAAAAGTACGTGGATTCGCTTTAATTTCCAAAGTGCATCATTTGGCAGATTTGACAATGATATCTCTACGTGTCATATACCATTTTGTAGCCCGTTCTTTTCTCTTTTGAATGTCGTATTAGCCGGCTCCAATGGTGGTCCAATTTTGTTATAACAAAGAGCCGGTTAATACGACATTCAAAAGAGAAAAGAACGGGCTACAAAATGGTATATGACACGTAGATACATCATTGTCAAATGTGCCAAATGATGCACTTTGAAAATTAAAGCGAATCCACGTGCTTTTTCTCAAAACTTATTGGACGACCTAATATAAACCTAGTCTACAAATTGAAATTGTGCAATTTGACCAAAATACATATTTTTATTTTTTATTCACATATTCTCGAAAATGTGTATTTACTTTTTCAAAACTTTATAATTTCAATACAAATTCTGTTTTTACTATACTCGTCTCTAAAAAAATTGTTTTATTGATTATGTAAATCTCTGAACAATTCCAGTCAGGAGAAAATTCCATCCAAATTCGTTTTATGCGCATTTTCGTTTTACAAAAAAGTAGCTCTTGCCTTTGCTTTAAACACATTTTTGAAAAACACACTTTTAAAATATAAATAGATAACATGTCTTATCTATTTATTTTATCAAAAAAATTAGAGCATTTTAGTAATGAGTCAACTATTTTTCGTTTTTTTAAAAACTCTTTAAGCTATTTTTGATATTTTTTCCCACACCGTAAAAGCAAAAAAATGATCAAATTGATCCCGCAAAATTTAGTTAGAAGTTTAGGGCAAGTTTTGTTTTATTTCAATCCTAATGAGTCTATATATATTTTAGATTTGTTTGTGGCAGAGCAGCATGTCAAGCATTAGTCACTAGCCAGGCCAGCCAGCTAAATCACCAGTATTTATCAATGATGCCTTTTGCTGACGAGCCGATTGTACTGAGATGGAGCGGTGAAGACAATAAACCAGGACACAACCCTCTGGTAATCCATCTTGGTTGGGCTGGCTGCAAGGATCGATATTTGGCTAAATATTCCAAGATCTATGAGGATATCAAGTATTTAAATTATTTTGAAATTAAAAGTGTTTAAAGGGACATACCAGCGCGTTACACTGCAATTAAGGCGGGGGGACCAGCAATTTATTTTTCTCATGACTATTTTCTATAAGTGTTCTACATGATCCGACGAAAGTTTCTGCCTACTTTTCAGAAGTAGGATAAAGTCGTGAATATCAGATTTGACATGAAGCGAGTGAAAACAAGGACAATTTTTAGAAAATTGCTGGTCCCCGCCTTAATTTGCAGTGTAACGCGCTGGTATGCCCCTTTAAGAAATATTTAAAAAATTTTAGCTTGTCTATTGCTCGGTTCACAGTTCCACTGTCCAAAGTGCGCTGCTACTCGTCATACCGTCAGTTTGCTGTGGAAGTCTACGAAAAAATCTTAAATTTGGACGAAAAAGAACTTAAATTTCCTATCTTTTTCCATCTGTTCAGCATGAATGGATGTTCTTTGTTTTCCGCCTTGTGGGAGATACTGGATACCACCTCTAATGGCAATGCAATAAAACGAAATGTAAAGGGAATCATTTTTGACAGGTAAATTTTTTGTGAATTTTTTCAATTAGCCAATTGAAAGGCGAAAAAATTTGATTAAATTAAGCTAGGCTTGTTATTGGGTTGGTACATATCTAACCATCGTTTATTTAAAATGATTTTTTATGAACATGTTCCTAACATTTTTAAATACGTCATATACCATTCGATAGCCTTTTTTTGGCTTTTCCAACGAGCTATCATTTGTTTAATAATGAATATAATAAAAGGCATAAGTGCTTAAAGAAATAAGCTCCGAAAATGGGCAGTATAAGGTTTTTTTTCCATGGGGGTACATGCGAGGATTTTCATCACTTTATCTGGTAAAAGTTAAATTGAATATTAATATGATGTCTTAGCGCATCTCAAGAGCTACAAAACTCATGCTGCAGAATGACTTTTAAAAATCTGAGTGTTAATATATGGCCTTTTAGAAAAAATCGATTTCTTGGGAAAATCAAAGTTTTTCCAACTTTTCGGATTTTGGTCATCATGGTCGAAAAATTGCATTAAGGGTTAAGGACCAATTGCCTACAAAATGTCTATTTTTTCGAAGTTTCTTTTTTGTTTAACTGCAGCATGTTTGGTGTCAAACGCTTGCCTATAATGTCAAAAAAAAAGATTATTGAAATCTGATATCTGAAATAAAAAGTTATATACCAAAACAACCGTGCGCATAAATTGCGCCACCCTGTACATGGTAATTTACAACTATATACTGAAAATGACGCCAGGAAGCAGAGCTAAATTTTTAGTATAAGGTTGTAAATTACTAGGTTAATTGAAAGTAAGATGAAAGTAAAATAAGATGTACACCCAGTGGTAGACGAACCCGTGACCTAGGAGATGCACATATAAAGTCCTATACCCTCGGCAAAATCGTAATCCTTGCGATATTCAAAACCAGAATGTGAAAACAGAACGGGCCAAAAATATCAAAATCATTATATTTTCATCAGAGATTAATAAAACAAAACGAAAAAATAGGATTGGCAAGAAAGTCTGATAGTATCGCAACACTCTGCTTCCCAAGTGTAGTAATTGTCAATATCCACCCGGAATTCCTTAAATTTTTTTTAAAAAGTTGGCATCTACGGGTTATCTGCCATTCTGAACCAGCCAAGTACAGATTTCTGCTCATACAACTTCAAAGGTTGATATCTCGCCGATTTTTTTTATTGATCGATTTGATCTCAAATTTAAAAGAAAGCGCCCATCACGAGCTTTCTAATGAGATATTGCTGAGAAGTTTATCATAATTAGATGTAAAAGTTATGACTAAAAGAAACAATTGAATCATTTTTCAAAGACGTTATTAACAGCTGAATAAGCAAAATTATAAGTAATATAACCGCTTGTTTAGTCAACAGTATATACTATGTGATAGAGCAAAAATAGCACTGTAAAGTGCATTAAACTAAAATAAAAACACGCCTCAAAACTTTTTAACAAGAGTTTTGAAAACCAATTCAAAAATCATTCTGACGTAAAACCTCCGAAACGCTTGGAAAACTGAAAATTCTGGTACCGGATTCGTGTTCAGCGTAGTCAATTTACTTATAAAACTACTTTCAAACTTTAAAACTCACTGTCAATTTTCAAATTCCGCTTAAGACAATAATTATTCAACTTCGAATTTGTTCAAAATTCAAATGTGTCTCGGAATGTCTCGAACAGAATTTGAAGTTTGACAGTGCGTTAGGTTTTTTTTTACCGAAATAAAAGTTTTCCGTCAAAATTTTCTTCAAATTTTTTTCGAGAGTCTTTATATTTCTTTATGCTTCACTTTGAAGTACTTTATCGTGGAGTTTTTCATGCTAATCATTCTGTTGAATGATATATAAATCTGTTGTCTAAACGAACGGCATTATAATACCTAATTTTGCATTTTAAAGTACCGTATTTCCTCTAATAGGCCGCCCCCTCCTAATAAGCCACCCCCCTCTAATAAGCCGTCTTCCCTAGAGGGCCATTCTGTCTAATTGTACTTTTCATGTTTAGGAGCCTGACGTCGTGTGGAATGGACCCTTCAAAGCCAAGTTTCAAGACCTCTTCGACAGCTAGATGATGAACGATGCGGACAAGGAAGAAACGGCCAATTTGAATCCGCGACCTCCACCAATGAACCTCTACCTGGAATGGATCTGCAAATCCTGGGACGCCCTACCAAAAAGATGATTGCCAAATCCTTCAAAGGCTGGTCCATTGTGATTGTGGTTTAGTTAGTTGATTTAGTTATATTTTTTAGATTGTGGAATCACGAATGCGCTATGGCGACGAAGACGACGATATCCACTGCTTCAAGGAACATGGACCGGTGCCGGACAGACGAAAGATGCTTCAAGACGCTCGCTTGCCATGAATGATTTGCATGCCGTGGAAGAAATCGACTCGTATGAGGACGAAGAAAATAGCTACCTCAGTGATGAATCCCTATATTCAAATCTAATTTTGTTTGTTTTGTGTGCTACCCTATCATTTTGTTTATTCGGGATTTCGAATAAATATTTTA
Organism: Ditylenchus weischeri; assembly: GCA_029231635.1. Classification (NCBI taxonomy): domain Eukaryota; kingdom Metazoa; phylum Nematoda; class Chromadorea; order Rhabditida; family Anguinidae; genus Ditylenchus; species Ditylenchus weischeri. The sequence continues at coordinate 238,771 of JAMRYI010000075.1, forward strand.
TGGATAATCGTATTGGCAAGGTGCTTCATGGCCGAATTTTCGCCGGCGCCAGCTTTTTAGAAACGTGGCGTAAATTTTAGCGGCGCCTATCGGTTAAAGAACAAGCGCCCCCCCCTTCCTTCAATAAGCCGCCCCTATAATGAGCCGCCCTCTAGAGGGTGATTGAAAAATAAACCGCCCTGGCGGCCTATTAGAGAAAATACGGTATTCTCACCGTTTTCGAATAATGACCCAATTGTTTCTTTTGGTCATAACTTTTACATCTAATTATGATAAACTTTTCAGCTTTATCTCATTAGAAAGCTCGTGATCGACGCTTTCTTTTAAATTAAATGTCAAATCGATCAATAAAAAATCGGCGAGATCTCAACCTTTGAAATTGTATGAGCAGAAGTCTGTACTTGGCTGGTTTAAAATGGCAGATGACCCGCAGATACCAACTTTTTCTAAAATTTTTTCACCATCATGGTCGAAAATAAATTTTAAGTCGTTTTTGGCAATTACTACACGTGTGGTAACAGAAAAAATAATTTGCAAAAAAATTTTACTGGGGAATTAAGTTGTATTCTAAAATTTTAGTAAGCTTACTTTTCAATTTCAGTTGTCCAGCAAATGTGATGCCATGGCAAAGTGCTGATGCAGTTTCTTTTGCCAGCTTTTCTCCCAGCCAATCCAACAGTCTTTCAAGACACAGCTATCGCTACGCCCTTACTGGCGCTTTCTCCCTGCATAGAGCTGCTGTCTGGCTTCGCTCCAACTTTAATCCAAACATCTACGAACAACATTTTTCTTATTTTCACCTGCTAAAAATCCCTGATCTTCCAAAACAACAGCTTTATCTATACTCTAGTGTAGACAAAATTTGTAGTGCATCTAGCATAGAATATTTCCAGACTGCCCAATTGGACAGAAGCTGCAATCTTACGGTCAAGCGGTGGGAAGACTCCCCGCATGTTGAGCATCTACGACACCATGCTGAAGTGTACACCAATTTGTGTGTGGAATTTGTCAAAGTACAAGCAAAAGAAAATGGCATTATAAACGGAACCTAACATTTATCTTAAAAAAGCTCTTATTTGAGGTTTTTAGCAAAAATAAGCACTTAGTTTTAGTTATAGAATGAAAAATTGAAAAAAATTTTTTAAACTATGATATAATTTGCCGTATTTCTTACAACAAAAGGACCTTTATTCCAATCAGTCTGAAAAATTTGAAAACTAAAAAAACTTCAGAAAAATCAAAATTCTTATAAAACATGGATTACTATCCGTAAATTGCAAGAAATACGGTACAGTCAACTCTTGATTTAACGGCTCCTAGATCTAGCATCACCTTCGATATAGCGGACCCCTCCGTTATCTGAATTTGGCTGGAAGTCCGAAATATATAAGTAACTATACCCTGGATTAAGCGGTCCTTTTTATTTTACAGCCCCCTAGGGTAGGTCCCAAGAAGTACAGTCTAATCGATTGTTTACTGCATTGACATTGTGCATAAAGATAACTTTCAATATAATAATACCCTAAAAGACGGGAAAAAAAAATTCAGCCAAAACAAGGCACTTTTCAGCCAAAACAAGGCACTTTTCAGCCAAAACAAGGCACTTTTCAGCCAAAACAAGGCACTTTTCAGCCAAAACAAGGCACTTTTCAGCCAAAACAAGGCACATTTAATACTTGTCCATTCGATAGAAAAGAAGGCATTGAATAAAGTAAGCCATTTCGATGAATCGAGGGTTCGTTATATCAAACTTTGACTGAAAGATTTTTATTGATACATTTCTGTAAAATAATGTTTCTTCTCACAAGTGGCAAGATATGTCAATACATCACCAACCAAGCTGTAGGAGATTAAAGCAAATTCAAAATTAGCAAATTGTTCATTAAAATTTGCCAAAATTTATCCCTTGTCGCTTGCCAGAAAAGACATTTTGCTTCTTGCCGTTTTTTCTATATTTTTTTAGATCTCGGTTGACCAATTTTTTTTATTGTTATCAAATAAATCCAAAAGCAGTTGGTAGTAGTAGCTTTAACCCTTGTTTCAACTTTTTCTGTGATTATCACCCGTGTCAACAATTGTGAAATTTTTTCAAAAAGTAATAAAGCGTTTTAAAGTTGTTCTTCTAACTATGAGTAACTCACTTTTATTTGCACATTATTTCACAAAACATTGAGAATAAATCAATAGTTTATTTATTTGTTTTGCTCTTATTTTTGAAAAAAAAATCCAAACTCCTTTCAATACCAACCCTTTCTTTAATCCTGATTCACTAATTTTTTTTTACAAAAATGTAAACAAGTTAGGAAGTGGAGCCATTTTAAAACTTTCTTTTTATTTGTGCAAAGTATTAAAGCATTTGATTCTAAAAATTTGTCATTGCGTGAACTTTTTCACCTTTTTTTAAATTTATCTGGCCTAATGAAAGCTTTGTCTACATTTCTTTTCAACTTGCTTGCTGTAGGCGCCATTTTTGGCCAAAGGCATCAACCACCAAATGCTGTCCAAATCAACACAAGCAATGGAATGACTATTATAAAAACTCCACCAAACAGCTGCATTTATATGGCAAGATTTTTTGCAACCACAAATACAGGGTGGCGCATTATAAACTAGCCATTGAATGTTGGCCATAACTTTTTTATTTTTCAACATTTCGTCGAAATTTTTTTTTATTCGAAAGAGGAATGGATGAGAAATCGATTGATACCAAACTTTTAGAGAAATCTTTATTTGAACACACCTAAACATGAACAGACAAAAATAAGAACAATTTTTCACTCATATTCCTGTTCAACGCTCTTTCCATTCACTTCAAGGCAATATTCAAGACGGGTTTCATACGCTGCGATTGCACTGTTTACCATCTGCTGTGGAAGGCTTGCGAAGGCATGTTCAATTCTTTCTCGAAGCTCATTCATGTTGGCAATCGGTGTGGTGTAGACTCGGTGTAGGCTCTTGATCCATCCCCAAAGAAAGAAATCGCACGGCGTCAAATCAGGTGAATAAGGAGGCCACGCAAAAGGAGCGGGAGCAGTCGGCGTTCCGTGACCCATCCATCGGCGCGGAAAGTTCTCATCCAACCAGTTGCGCACAGCCAAACACCAGTGAGGAGGATCACCCGTCTTGAATATTGCCTTGAAGTGAATAGGAAAGAGCGTTGAACAGGAATATGAGTGAAAAATTGTTGTTATTTTTGTTTATTGATGTTTAGGTGTGTTCAAATAAAGATTTCTCTAAAAGTTTGGTATCAATCAATTTCTCATCCATTCCTCTTTCGGATAAAAAAAACTTTCGACGAAATGTTGAAATATAAAAAAGTTATGGCCAAAATTCGATGGCTAGTTTATAATGCGCCACCCTGTATTACGACCAGCCTCATCATTTGAATGACTCAATTAGCGTTTCGCTTTTCACTAGTGCTGCTATAGATAATCTATAGACTACTTTTAACGACTTAAAAACTGTTTTACCGAACTACGCTTCTGTGCAGAATTCCACGTTGAACATGATAGCTGGAAAAATGCGCAAACTGAATGGATTCTAACAGGTAAAAGAGCTTTGGAAGTTGTACCACGAATTTCTTCTACTCTCTTCCCTTTTTAGCAAACCCTCAATTCTGACACCGAATCTGTGCTCAGCGTAGTCGATTTGCTTTTGAAACTGTTTTTAATTTTGCAGTCACTGCCAAATTTCAAATTCCGCTTAAGACAATGAGCATTCAAATAGTAAATTTCGGGTTTTTTTTAAATCAAGTGTTTGTTGTCTCGAGTGGAATTTGAAAAGTGACGTGATGAGGTGGAACTATTGTAAAAAATTTTAAGGGAAAGAAGTACTGCTGGTTACGAACAAATTACTACAATTTGACCTTGACATGAGGTCACACTTGGTGACTAACCAAAATATTAATTTATATCGATGATCTCTTTAATGCAGGGTTCCCATATGAAAATAAAATAAAAAAGGAGACGGGGACAAATTAAAAAAGGAGGCGGGCCGAAAAAAGGAGATCAGCGAAAAATACCAAAGTATGCGGAACTTCTACAACTCATCTAGAAGATAATCTAGAACAGCTAGCAGATTGAAGGTCTTCGTGCCATACAACTTGTCCTTCTTTCGCTCGACGATCTGTTTAAGGCGGACTTGAACTCCCTTGTCGGCATTGAAGAACCTGAATGTTTCATAAAATGGGAAATCTCGCTAGCTGACATTAACAAACCTGATGATCATCGGGAAGAGCTTCTTCTCCTTGTGATTGAACGCGTCGATCGAGATTGAGAAGAGTTGTTCACCTCCAGAAGCTGTTCCACCGAGAAAAAACCAAGCACTCCTAAAAAAATTAATTCCATCTGTTCGAACTTCTGTAAAATACCAACCTGTGATGATCTTAGCCGTCTTTGTCTGAGCTGATGAGAACTGGCGAGAACATGACGTGCAGTGAGCGAAATCATCCCCCTTATTACTTCGCTTGATCCCCTTGAACTCGCGCTCGTACTTCTCGAGAAAGACACTCTTGTATTTGCGCTTGAAAGACATTACGAGAGCCTAAAATCGGTTATTAATCGTGAGTTGTTCTTTTGTAACGACGCGAGATGTCTCTCGATCATTTACGAGGTAAATCGCTTTCGAAGAGTTGTTTTGTAAAGTCGTTTTCGTCGCGCCAATTGGAAAAGCGATAGGAGGCAATAAGAAGCGTCGACGATAGAAGGCGAATCATAGTGTTGATTCCATTTCTTTCGAAGGCGCTTTCGAAGACGACTTTCAAAGACCAAACAAAGAGAACGTTGTTCTCGTCGCGCATTGCTTAGACTGAAGAAAAAGAGGAGAAAAAAATAGAAAAGGAGAGGCACCCTCAAAAAAAGGAGAAACCTTTTTAAAAAGGAGATCTGGGAACCCTGCTCTTATGTATTTTCCAACCAGTCTGGCCAAGCAAAGTTAATACAAAACTAATTTTATACGGAAGTGACCTTATATCATGGATCGAAAAAAAAAATTTACCGTCGATATATAACGCTACCAATGAGTCGGTCCAAAAAGGTGGCATTTCATCATGAATAGGCTGCCGCACTTTTTATTTAAAAAATTTGAATTTTCTTTACTAACAAGGGAACACATTGAACTGTGGGATTTGATTTAAAATTCTGACAGTGCCATATTGTAGATCACAATCAGTTTACTGTATAGAATTTTTTTGCTAATAGACAGAAGAAATCAAGTCTAAAGACTCGAGAAACACGTCAAAATAGACCAAAATTGGCTTTTCCCCTGTGGATTTTCGAAAACATACATTCTATAGTCAAGCTTCGGGTTGTCTAATTAACCGGTCAAGTAAAAATTTGGTCAATAAATTTACAAAATCGGTTGATTGTAAAAATTTCCATCTCAATATCTTCAAATATTTTTTTTCCGTTACAGTTAAACTTTAAACTTTCTCCGGATTCGATTTTTCTATCTATTAGCAAAAAAATATTAAAATTCTATTCAGTATTACGAGATTTGACTGTATTGAGATAGTTGACTGTAGCCCAGTTTGAAAATAGTGGGGAACAACTGACCGATTTCTTGTCGACCGGTCAAATATTAATAATTGTCTGGTCAATTGACTATTGGTCTACCCTAGTCAAGCTTCTTATAAGTCTCTATAATATATAGCGGCTTTAATTGACCGGTCAAATAAAAACTCTCGTAGGGACTGTGAATATTTGTGAATAGAATTTTTCAGGGTTGCCAAGTGGGCAAAAAAATCAGCATATATAATGGCTGATAAATCAGTCAAAATTTTATTGAGTCTTTATAGTGATACCCCAAAGTTTGATCTACAGCTGGGTTCGACATTTTTTTTCAACATACAGACTTAAAATAATGTCGGACATCACTAGGGATCGAAGTTTTGGGGGTGTCACCATACCAAGGGTAGATTATAAGGAAATACCGTAGGAAACAGGGATCGTAAGTGCTCTGATTACTCAGAAATGTGCTGATTTTGAGGGGTCCGTTCTGAGAAATTTTCGATTTCCTGATTTTCTGATTTGTTCTGGTTTTTAGTGAAATGGTCTGATTCGTGATTTTTCTTAATGTTGTTCAGCACTTTTTCTAAATTCTCAGCGCTACTAGCGAATAAAGAACTCTTCCCCCCTCATCCCCGAGAATCCGACCTTATAAAAATCGCTGTAGCTACCCTTTGGAACAGCAAGTTTAGGCTAAGCTCTTAGGCTCAGCGGTAGGCCCGCATATGGAAGTTGTGACCAATAAATGTTTTACGCACTTTTTTCTGAGGTCTGGGACATATGCTTGGGTACTTTTTACTTAATGCAAAATCGTTGGAAGTATTCGGGGGTATTCGCTAGTAGGGTCCAATTTTCTATATCTAGTTCGAATTTTCACTGAAATTTGTGCTTGCCGCACGTTTTCTCATTTCTTTTTCGTTCATATCTTGCCCAAATGGTTACGAAAAGTGCACAGGAGTGCTTTTTAAGCCAGAGCACAGTAAGATCAAAAGAATATTGCCAGCATCTGCTACACTCTCTCCAGGTTTCTTTACGATTATTAGTGCTTCTTTAGCTCCCATATTCGGATTTTTCATAAAACAAGCACAAAATAAACCCCCGAACTCATTTTTTCTGCTTAACACAATAGAAGAAACATTTCTAATTATTTTTTAATTAGAAATTTTATTTTCCTCTAAGAATTTTTTAATTGAATCGTACAGTTCAATCGGTTCCCTTGTAAGTTTGCTGACTAAACTGGCTCCCCTTAAACTGGCAAAATTTTTAATTTAAACAACAGAAAAAACACGTGATGAAGTTGGTTATAAGATTTGCAAGATTAAAAGTTCCATAATCAGTGACTTAAGAACGAAAAAGTCTACGACAATGGCGTTGAACGACCAGCAACTCCACAAGAAGTAGCTATGATTGCCCAAAATGAGCATAATTGGAATATTTGGGGCCAAGAATTCAATACTGGAATGCAAAAACACTTGGCTCAGTCTTTTCCTCCTGGTTTTCCATTTAATCAACAAAAGGCAAATATGCCGGAGTTTTTACCGCCTAAAACTCCTGTACTGCCGTGCTTTTGTGCGCACTGTGACAATCAAGGAAGCAACTTCAATACAAATTGAACTTTGCTCATACTTCTTATAAAAAAATATTTATTCGTTAAATTTTATTCAAATTTGTTTAAAAAAGTAAGGGCTTGAGTTGGTGCAGGAAAACTTTTGTGTAATTTTTAAATAAACTACTGCAAGTTATTGTCTGAAACTTTCTTTATTAATATTAAATGTTAAAAGCATTTTTGTAATTTTGGACAAGGTATAAGAAACCTTTGTTACCTCGATTTCTGACCCCAATTTTTCTTATGCCTATAGCGTAAAGGAGGTTGTTTTAGGCAGGGTTTTACGGATCGAATGACGAAAAAGGTCCAACTTTCAGGGATCACTGCTCGCTGGTAAGGACAGAGTGGCAAAATTCAGTCTCTTTATGCTTTTGTCTATTTAACAGCAATTTTTAAAAGTATATGGATAACGTGATATGTCATTCGACGTCGAAAGAGACGCTCTTTCATCTTGCAGAAAAAATTTTCTAAAACAATAGCGAAATTTCGAGAAAAATCCCTATTTTTGTAAAATAGTCATCTTTTGGCATATTTTGTCGTCTTTTTACCAGTCGCTCGCTCTTCCTAAAAATTTGAAATTGAAATACGCTATCAGTAGGCCCTGCTCTTTCTACGTCAGATTCAATTAAATGAGCCGAAAAAAGGAAATGCACTAGAAAGTTAAAACTTTTTTTCGATGAGCAAACCTAAAATTCTGACACCGGATTTGTGTTTAGCATACCGTATAACCTCTATTAATCATCCCCCCCTCTAATAATCCCCCCCTGACTTTATAGACCTATATCTCAGCTTAAACTAAATATTTTACAAATCTGTTTTTTGCGTTTTCTTAACTGCCATGAGCTCTACCGGTTCCGCTTTTTCGATTTTGGATTTCACCCGAAAATCTTGAGATCGACCCAAAATTTTTCCGATTTTGGGAGGGTTGAAAAATAATCCCCCCGGGGGGATTAAAAGAGGTTATACGGTAGCTGATTTGCATGTGAAACTGCAAAAAAGTGCTTGTCAAATTTCAAATCTGCTCAAGACAAACAAACATTTAAATGAGAAGTTTTCAAGATTTTTTTTAATCAAATGTTTGTTTGTCTCGAGCGGATTTGAAATTTGACAAGCACTTTTTTGCAGTTCCACAGTTTCACAAGCAAATCGACTATGCTAAACACGAATCCGGTGTCAAAATCTTAGGTTTGCTTGTTGAAAAAAAATGTGAAAATGTTATTTGAGAAAATGGTGAACAGTGATATTCTTTTGGCCGTAACGTTTTGTTGCATTTAATCGAATCTGACGTATAAATACATATACTTTTAAAAATTGCTGTTAAATAGACAAAAATATAAACAGACTGAATTTGGCCACTCTGTACTTACCAGCGAACAGTGATCCCTGAAAGTTGTACCTTTTCCGTCACTTAATCCGTAAAACCCTGCCAAAACAACCTCCTTTACACCATAGGCATAAGAAAAATTGAGATCAGAAATCGAGGTAACAAAATTTAGTTCAAAATTAAAAAACAGCTTTTAAAATAGCGGTGTGGTTAAAAATGTGGTTCAATACAAAAAACCGATTTTAAAACAAAAAACTGCTTTAAAAATGTTGTTTTCACTGCTGGGACGATCCTAAGTGATCACTATAGAGAGGTGAACACTATATAGAGTGATCATTACATAGAGGTTTTTTTATATATTTCCTTATAAACAACCAAGTCAAAACCAGGTGATCACCATAGTGGGAGTGATCACTGTATCGGGTGATGACTATATCGAGACTCAACTGTAACTGCCTTCGGAAATCATCACAATCATGTAATACACTATTGAACGCCTATTAACTATGCTTTTAAACAACATATAACACCTTAGGAGAACTCCTTAAAGGGCAGGGTTGCCAAGTCAGGCAACCCAAAAACAAGCCAAAAATTTTGAAAAATCAGCATTTGGTGTCAAAAATCAGCCAATATTTTTTCGAAATCAGCACAAAAATCAGCACTCACAAAGTCAGCACAGAAGTACTTTATGTAGCAAAAATTAATAACAAAAGTATTCTTAACAAAATCAGCAGCTATAAACACACCGAAAATGTTTGGACAAAATTTCTTATTGTCACCGAATTTTTTGTATTGTCACTGAAAAAATTTGTCACCGTAATACTCTTTCTTTTACCAAAAATAATTTTTTTTTCATCGATTTTTCAAAACCACAGAGAGGACCAAGCACTTTTAAGTTTTTTTCGATAATGACCTAATACTCTTTTAACGGTGTTTTTACCATCTTGTGAGCATTTTAAACTGAATTTTGCTTTGGAGGATAAAGGTTACTCAAAAGATAAGATGTGACCTTGGCCCCCCTTAAGGTAACTTGCAAAAAGGAAATTTAGGTTCAAAATGCTTAAAACATGGTAAAAACACCGTTAAAAGAGTATTAGGTAGAGATGACGACAGTGCGATATATCGCAGATGCGATATATCGCATATCGCACAAAATTTGAGGAAAAAATATCGCATCGCTATATCGCATTTTGTTTTCAAAAATATCGCGTATCGCATCGCAATTTTAAAAAATATCGCATCCTTTTTCTTATTAAATGTATGCACTCAGTGCATTGCACTGCCTTGTTTGCGATTGTAAAATCGCATAACCTCTGATATTTTTGTGCGTGGAATTATTTTTTTGTAATTAGAATGAGTTCCGTTTGGAAGATCGTGCTTGAAGGCGAAGAAGATCCGGGATTCTTTTTCACAAAGCTGTCGACAGCTGAGACAAGATGCAATGTTTGCAAGACGACTCTGAAGACTCCAAATCGAGGAACAACAAACTTGAAGCTGCATCTTTCCAAGCATCCCAACTACCTGAAGCAATTCGAAGGGCTAGAGAAAGTTGGAACCAAACAGAAGGAAGCCATGAAGCAAGGCCTGCAGAGTTTTCTGATCAGAGGGAAAGGTGCATTGCTAACAAAATTTTTCATGTAAATTACATTACTTGATCTTAGGCGACTTGACTTCACTCGACAGAAAGATTGTTCATCTCATTGCGTGTACGAATCAGCCGTTTGCCATCGTAAAAGCCGAAACATTCAAAGCAGGTAAGCGGCGCAATGATTGAGATAAAGGCCTACAACAAGGAGAAATGCATCGATCCGGAAGCAAACCCTTTGGATTACTGAAAGGTAGATGCAAGCTCATTTCTTATTTCATCAAGAAGACATTTTCTAGGGAAACGGAGAAGACATATCCAATTCTCGCTAGGATCGTTCCACGTTATCTATCGGCTATGGCGACAATTTAACCAAGTGAGCAGCCAGTATCCAGGGATGTGTTCGATTACCGAAGGTCAAACTTGAGCCCAGCAAACGCAGAGAAATTAATCTTTCTGAACAAAAGCCTTCCTTCGCTAAATTTCTCGTGTTGAGTTGTTGATTGGTGAATTTCGTGTTCGTCTGCTGGTATCTAGTTGTGGAGTTGTTGGTGTATATAAAGAATTTTTTTGTTCAAAATATATCGCATATCCGATTTTAAGGTAAAAATATCGCAGCGATATATCGCACCTGAAATTACATATCGCATCTCAATTTTTCACCCAAAAATATTGCATCGCACATATCGCAAAAACGGAAATCATCATCACTAGTATTAGGTAATAATCGAAAATTTTTTTTAAAGTGCTAGGTCTCCCCTATGGTTTTAAGAAATCGTTGACAAGAATCAAGAATTGATTGCTTGACACTAATGTGAGGATTCCCGATTGCTTGACTTCAAGGCATGAAAGTTTGGTTAGAAAAACAGAAATGTAGATATTTCGGAGTATTTAAGGAACATGCCGCTTCCTCGCTTGAACGACCTGTTCCCTTAAATAAAAGCCGATGTCCACAATAAGAAAAAAAATCGCTCATAAATCGTAAAAACCTTATGTAAAAAGAAAAAGTTATGAAATGGGACTTTTTGCTGCTCGGGTCAAAGTATCTTAAAAAATTCTTTTCACTTAAAATTCCAGCTCAAGAAAGAAACTGAAATAAAAATTTTAAAAAATGTCGTGGTAAAAATGTGTTTTGTCCCACTTCTAGGAGTAGAATGGGGACATGTTTCATTGAAGAATTGGAAAAATGGATTGATTTTGGCAATATTTTGTATCAAAAGCCCCCATTTACATAATTTGAGTTAATCGGCACGGGGAGAATTCTCGTGTTGAGTTGTTGATTGGTGAATTTTGTGTTCGTCTGCTATATTTGAAAAAAATTGATATTTCAAATTTGACCACGAGTTTTAGATTTAAAAACACCTGGGCATGCAATCGACCATTATGAACACGAATCCGGTGTCAGAATTTGGTTTTTGCATAGCAGGGACGTCAAAAAATTGAAATTCCGCGGAATTCTCCGTCACGGAATTATCTGTCGCGGAATTATCCGTCGCGGAATTGTCTCCCGCGGAATTGTCGCCGTGCCACTTAATCAGCACAGGGGCCCAAAATTTTGAAAATAAGTGATAATTTTAATTTTGTATGAGACCAGCTAAATTTATTATTATTTATGACACCGGATACCGCGAACGAAAGCTGAGGATCTCCTTTATCAAAAAAATACAGACCAAATTTTGTAAGTTAGAGAGTATAGAAAAGTAGAAGAAGAAAAGGCTCTATTTTTACCATTGCCGTTTCATTTTCAATTTTAACAGAGCCTTTTCTTTTTCTTCTTTTCTAAACACTCTAATTTACGAAATTTTCTGAAAGAGGAGATCCTCAGCCTTCGTTTGGGGTATCGGCAGGGTGACCAACTCAAATTTTGAAAATAACGGCAACATGTTCCAAAATAACGGCATTCCAAATAGAAGAATCCCAAAAATAACGGCATTTTTTAATTTAATAATCCAAAACTAGACAAAATGTCATTATTTTCAAAAAAAAAACGGCAAAATTGTGCGAAATAACGGCAATGCCACTAAATAACGGCAAGTTGGTCACCCTGGGTATCGAGTGTTATCAAAAATAATAAATTTAGCTGGTCTCATACAAAATTAAAAATAAACACAAAACTCATTTTCGAAATTTTGGGCCCCTGTGTCAGCTTGCTAGCTCCTTTCATAAAGACAATTTCTTAAACAAGCAATTATTTTTTAAATTCCATAGAAAATTCCTATTCAAAGTGCCGCCAAGATTAGAGCTATCTGAAAAAATGTTTTTCTACTTGAGAAATTTCACTCATCTCTTAAAATATTAAATAATTTGAATATTTTTTTAGCTTAAAACTTTAAGATGTTTAACTACCACAACCCGAATCAGCCACCGCAACCGATTCGACCACCTCCAATGCAAGTAAGAAGGCGAACTTTGAATTTGAAAAATTGCTAAAAAAATCTCAAAAATTTCAGCGATCTAACCCAAATCAAATTGCCCAGCCGATGGTTCAATCCGGCATAATGGGCAGTGGTAATTCTCCAGCACTCATTAGTCGATCTCCTGTCCAACCAGGAATAAATAGGGCACAGGTTGGAAAATTTTGAAAATTGCATGTGGTTCAAAAATCACTGGGAGAAAAGCATCCACAGACCAGTACCCAAGCCAAAGAAAGGCCAATAAAAAATCGTGTTTTGACATTATATACCAAAAAATCAACCCCATACATTTTTAACCTTGATTTTTGTAGGCTTCTGCCATTTCCGTTTCGACAGTCTGGTCCGATTTCGCCAATAGTTTTTATAGATTTAAGATATTTTTCCTCTAAAAAGAAAATCCTCAATTTAATGATCTTTCTTTTGAAAATAGGGGTTTATTTAATCTATGTTTTGTTTTTTTAGAGGGTAAAATCTTAGGTTTATGAAAAATAATTGGCAAAGTCGGAATCTCGCGTGTCGTAACCAGAATCTCGAAATAAAAATGCCAAAAGCTGGCAAAAATAGAGGTAAAAAGTGTCGGACCCTGATGGAAAACGATTAAAGTTTACTTTAGAGATGATCTAGCCAGTATATTCTCTTGTTAATTTTCTGTTTATTGTGGAACTTATTTAACCCATATTTGCAGGTTGGCCAAACTTTGGCCATCTTTTTGAAGGTTTTTAAGAACCGAGAATTTTTTGATCTTTTTTGTTCGATAATTTGAATTTTTATCGATAAATCTAAAATAATTGGGTACTTATGAGTTTTTTTCTTGACTTTCGTGTAAAAAATTCAAAAATATTTTCCATATGGATAAGCCCGAGGCGCCGGCATAAGAGGGCTTTGAGATTTCCAAATTTTTGGATACTTTTTGAAATTCCCCCTCGCGGAGGCACTTGACAAAATTTTCGTAAAAATAGTGCAGTTAATATGACTCACCCTTAGTTTTATTTAAGCCAAACTCTCTAGCCAGACCGTCTTCCCAAGACAATCCCTTCAGTCCTCAAACAGGACCTGGTCTCTACCACCACATGATCCCCAGTAATCAACAGACCCTAACGCCATCGGGTCAACAACAGCCCTTGAGCCATCAGTCACAGACACCGATGAGCCACCACTCTTCTCAAAACCCTCTGTCTAACGCACCAGCTACTCCAGCTACACCTCAGCAACAACAGCAGCACAGCTTACAGCCAGGTAGACTTGGTTTGTTGACTTTTCTTAAACAATCCAGATAAGTTTTATATACCATTCAAAAGAGGAGAAAAAACTCTTTGAAGGACCATGAAATTTGCACTGCATTTTGCGAAATTCAAACTAGCGCATGACCAACTTAATTTGGTCTAAAATTTGCAATTAAAATTTGCATTTTAAATCTGAATTTGATATGCTGGTCAATATAGAACTCATCCCAGCAATAGAAAGCCGTAAAGCAACGGAAGTCACCTAGCACGTCCGATCTGCCCATTTCAAGCAACGTTGGGCTCGACTAGTGGGTGGTTCAATATTTTGAATAAATTTAAAATGCAAACAAAAAATAATTCCAAAACATTATTGACCAAATTATGTTGGTCCCGCGCAAATTCAAATGCTAAAAGCCCAAGTGCACCCCCTCGAAAATTTTTTGTACTTTTAGATAAAATCACCCATTTTCAGCTGAAAATTTTTATTCTGAGGCACATCAAAAAGCGAAAATTCCTCAACAATCCGAATCACAAAGCAGAATTTGAAAAAAAATACTTAGTCGCTGCGATATGACCTAAAGTTGGAGTGTCAGTATTTTGAAAAATGACCATTTAATTTCACTCCAACTTAAGGTCATATTTCAGCGACTAAGTATTTTTTTCAAATTCTGCTTTATAATTCGGATTGCTGTAGTATTTTCGCCTACTGGGTGCCTCAGAATAAAAAAAAAGCTCAAAATGGGTACTTTTATTTAAAAGTACAAAAATTTTTCGAGGTGGGGTGCACTTGGGATACTGTCATTCAAATTTCGCAAATTGCTATGCTTATCAAGTTGCATGGTCCTTTGAAATGGTAGTTAACTTTAAAAAATATATTCCTAAAATTGAAACGATATAAGGCTTTCAAAATCCATCACGAACTTTTGTTACACCCGTTATTGTTTAGGTAGCGTCCAACTGAACCAAGGTCCATCTTCTGTGCAATCGTCCACGTATACGGCTCAAGACCCAGGCTCTGTCGGCCCAACTAGTCATAGAATGACTGGAACTGTACCTCAAACAACGTCAATAAGTCAGCCATTTGCAACTCACGAGACCGATCCAGTAGCTGTGGCTAAGACGCTTATTTTGAGAGATTTAAGAAAGACCATTCAGGTAAAACAATCGTAAAATAATCTTTGATTTTAATATCGAATGTATTTAAGATTCACATAATGGCTATTAGCTATCCAATAAGACCTCTCTAAAAGTTAAATTGATCATTTTTTCTTTATTTTTGTAGTCAAAATAAAAACAGAGTCATTTTTTCTAATTATGAATTTTTTGGAACAATCCTATAATTTTTTCTAAAAATTACTTATGTTAGGACGTCAACCATGCAGCTGAAAGACTGGCCGATAGAAACCTGATAGCACCTCTTATGGAAAAGAGAATAATTGCTCCACAATCAGTCAACAATCCTCAGTCAGTCAATCCCCAATCAGTTAATCCAAGTTCCGTGCATGCTCCTAATTCTGTAAAGTCGATGGACGAAAAGTCATCCACAACTCTTGAAGACTCCAATCCCAACGATGGCTACACTATTGCAATGAACAGTTTTTTGAATGTCTGTGATGACATAGAAAGAAACTTAGTCAGTTTTTAGTCAGCAAAATATGAAAACTAAAATTTTTTAATTTTAAGAATGTGGTTATGGAGATCTACCGCCAACAGAGCAAGTTCAATGCTATTCAATCCTCAAAAACACCTTCAGATGTGCACACTTCAAGTTACTCTCAACTTCTGCAAGGATATGTTGACTCAATGAATACGGACAAAAAAACACTTCACCAAGGCATGGAAGACATGAATAGACTTAGAGAAAAGATTAAACAAGCTACAACGTCAAATGTAAGTTATTAAGCTATAAATTTTATGTCTTTACAGAATCAAAATAATTATTTTAAAAATGTATCTTATTAAAAAAAATTGGCGGGGGACAGTTCTCTCTTGTCTCTTACTGTACTCGTTTGAGTCGTTCGAACAAATTTAAAAGAGTAGTTTCTAGACGAAAGAAAACTATCCTCCACTAATTCGAATTTTGCACCTGTCGCTGTGAGCGAAAACCATCGTCTTTTAAGAACAAACAAAAACAAAATGAAAAATATGTACAGTCGACTTTCTACATAACGTCTTTCAAGGGACCGGCCAAAACAGGACGTTATGAGGAGAGGGAGGTTATGTAGAGAGACACTTGCCTCAATATCACTCACCAGACGTTATGTAGAGAGTTTCTCAAAAAACTGTTTATTTTAACAATAAATAACACCTGTTTACCAGCGCCTTCTTAATCTGATTCGCCAATTCCTTCGCCAGTGCCTTAGCGTTTTCCTAGAACAAGCGAATTGTAGCAGAAAAACACAAACAAGTCGGCCCTGTTGTCTTTTAGGGGGCCACATTTTTGCCTTGCCTTGATTTTTCTTAAAAAATGCCTTGGTCCTCTTGTTGTTTTGAAGTTGCTATTGTCTTTTTAGTGGACCACAATTTGTCATATGAAATATGCCTTGATCCCCCCTGTTGTTTGTTTTCAAAGGATTTTTTTCACCGTTTCTTTCGCCTGTTACTCGATATATTCACATTTGAAATATCTGCTCCCAAGAAGAAATATACATATTTATAATCATACAACAAAAACAGATTTCACGTTACACCATTCTCCACTTTCGTTGATCACAGGATTGCATTGAGGATTGCATCCTTGCCACTAAGAATGGTTTTGACCGTCGTCGCCGGCAGATCAAATTGCTCACTGATTTCTTTCTGTTTTTGCTTGCCGAAACTTCGATAATCTTTTTCTTCTCTTCCAAAGTAATCACGCGTCGCTTTCTGTTCGGAGTTGCCATCTAAGACAGGAAACAGCATAAAACTGGCAGAATAATCAATAAAAGAGCTGATTTTTAAAGCTGACCAAGGTGAACATTTCATGAGCGAGAAGGTGCTATTTTGTTGTTGAGACATTTTCAATTTGTATTTTCGAAAAAAGCGCTTTATGAAAAGGCGTCTTATAAGCTGTGTCCGGCCCAATTGGGACGTTATGTAGAGAGGGACGTTATGTAAAGAGTCGTTGTAAAGAGAGGCAGTTGTTCGAGCATTTAGTTTAGACCAACCAAACGAGTTTTTGTTATGAAGAGAGGGACGTTATAAAGAGAGTCGTTATGTACAGAGTCGACTGTACGCCAAAAATATTCTATATTGTAAATCAACTACGCTTTTCCAGAAAGCGTAGTCAGAATTTTGTATCAATTTGTACAGTTCGATTGCCTACTTTAAGAGTTCAAATGCAAACTCATTTGTTTCAAATGCAACCTTTTTTAACAGAATACGCTTTTTGATAGTCCTGTGTAGCTGGAGAATTAATAACTTAAACGCAAATTAAAATAAATTGTTTTTTAGAAATCACGCACACAGAATCAAACAATGAAAGTTGATGCATTAAATAGTGTTAAGCAAGAAATGAATTATTAATTATTTATAAAATGTTTGTTTTGTTTTTTTGTTTGTCGTTTACCATGCAATAAAATTATGTTTTTAATATAAAAAATGTTAGCGAAAAATAACAAGCTTTTTTCGAAAGTTGCAATAAATTTTTCATCAGCACCATCTTACTTCGGATTAGAAAACTTGACCCAACCGGAATATAAACCCCCCCAAATTAAATTTTTTTAAAGTGTTTCCAAACACCCTATATCAACCTAAAATCACCTTATTTTTGTGTTCTGGTCAATAAAAATTGAGTTTTGAGCATTTTGAAATTTCAACCATTTGGCTGTTTTACCATGTTTTGGTCAGAATTATGTCTAAGGTAAGTGAGTGCGCGCATCTCTAACCGACCGAGCCCCCTGCGCCCCCTTCGGGGCTTGGTTGCTTGGGGTTGAGATGGCCCACCCACATACCTTAGACGCAAATCACTCGAAAGGGACTCTGGATGCATGAAAAATGTATGCATACCAGAGTTCCTTTATGCGGTAGGCCCCAGTTCAGAAAACTATGTTCAAATTGCATCTTTTTGGGGTCAAGGTACCCTCAACATCTGATTTAATAAGTTATAATAAACAGAAATCAACTAAAAATACCAAAATTCAAGATTTAGAAATTTAGGGTGGTTATACTCCGGTAGCGCCGAAAACTTAATACTAAAGCTTTTGTTAAAAAACTTAGTAACTTGATATTTTTTGTTAAAAAAATATATTGTTTCATATTTATTTTCAAACTCAACCAGGCAACAACGAAATAAAAAAAATATGTTTGAAAAAGTACCACAAATTTTACAGACAGCTGTGAAAAATTATTCATCAAAATGTAACGCTGAGTAGATAACAATCCAAGACACCATGAAAGTAGCGAATGCAGCTCCAAACCCTTCTTTAGCGATTTCCATGAATCCACCAAATTGCTCTTCGTCTTGCTAAATGTTTCATATTATATAAAATGGAAATCGTGAAAATCTGACTTTTTGATAGCTGATAATGTAGCAATGTCCGCCAACAGTAGAAGATATCACATAGAATGCCATTGCCAAGAGACCTAAGAATATAAATAAAAAAACCGATTTATTAAAAAAGAAAATATTTTTTAAGGAGTAAACTATACCGCCTAGCTCAAAAATGACCAAAACATAAATGACCAAAACCGTCTTTTTTAACGTCTTAGTCTCCGAAACGTGCAGGAAGGTTGTTTTTAGGGCGCAGCCGAGCATTTTTGAGAAAAAAATTTCATGAATAATTTGACTTTTTGCATTGGGGGACCAGAATAAACCACTCTGAAAGGATACATGGATAGTCAAAGTGATGCTTTAGTGGTATTCTACTGTGTTGTTTTGACTGGTGCTTGGCAAAAAGTCTCTTAAAATACATTTTTGTCAAGAGTTTTTCTCGGATTCATGTCGCAGGTCCCCGAACGGGGCGCAGTGGGCTTGGTGGCTTGGAGTTGAGATGCGCACACACACATACCTGAGACACAAATCACTCGAAAGGGTATGCATACCAGAATTTCTTTATGCTGTAGGCCCCAGTCAACAAAAAACTAAGTCGAATCCTATCTTTTTTGGACTTTCAGAAATATCCACGTACCCTTTCAGGTTGAATTACCTTGGTCCCACAGAGCAAAAAGTCAATTTTTTATTGATTTTTTTTTTTTAAATTTCTCGGCCGCACCCCAAAAACACCTTTATAGACATTTTAGGGGCTAAAACCTTGAAAAAGACGATTTTGGGCGTTTTTAAGCTAGGCGGTATAGTGTACTTATGCCGAACCTCATATTTAAGTGTAAATTTTTCGATGCATCCTAGCTGTTGCATTTTAGTTTGATTTAAAAATTAAAAGAGGTTTTTTCGAGAAAATGACAAAGTTACAAATAGATATGTACCACGATTTTTTATGTAATGTCCATCGTGTTCTAATAGTGTTTTTAAGAAATTTTTAAAAAGACAGTATGTGAAAATCATGCGTATTGACAGAAATATATACATTTTAAAAAATGCACCCAATATTTTTTTTAATTAGTACAATTCTGATGCAAGTGTTTTTTTGACTCATTTTACAATCTTTCGTAAAAATTTTGTGTCATTAGAACCGTCTCGAATTGCGCTTTCTTTTAAGATATTGAACTGCTGATATTAAAAAAATTAAGAAATACCAGTTTTTTGAAAAGTGGTATTTTGTAAAAAATGCAAATTTCTCTATATTTTATACAGTTTCATTCTGATTCATATTGCCGATTCAGCGTGAAAAACTGAATAAGTTGCGAGGAAAACATTGTATCTCCAGGGTGGAACAGAAAAAGTTATAGCCATTCAAATTTCTTATTTCGCACGAAAAATTTCCCACACGGATTTTCTAAACCTTTTTTTCTGCTAAAGAAACCATTAAAGCTACGTTCACAGTGCCTCACTTTCACTCTCACTTTCACTTTGACTTTCACTCTCACTTTCACTCTCACTTTCACTTTGACTTTCACTCTCACTTTCACTCTCACTTTCACTTTGACTTTCACTCTCACTTTCACTGTGTTCACAATGCAGAAAAAAATTTCTCTCACTTGGTTTTCACTCTCACTTTGACTCTCACTTTCACTCTCACACTGTTCACAATGCATTTTTTCACTTTTTGTCTTACTTTCACTCTTACTTCCACACTGATCTTGTTTGACCGTTGACATATCGCAATGTACTCGGAAATTTTCATAATTCCTATTCATATTTTGCAGATCTAGACAGCCTTTTGAAAACTCGCAAGCAGCTATTATGGGGAAATCTGAAGATGAGGATCCAGACAAAAAGGACAAAAATGAGCAAACTGCTAAGTTAATCGAAGAGGTGCGTAACCATCCTGAGCTCTACGATAAGAAAGAAAAGCTTTACTTGGACAATAATTACAAGTCTACTGTCTGGGCTAGTATTGCGATAAAGTGCAAGTACAAGGGTAAGTGTCTTTGATCTATATGTGTTTTGACGTGGACAAAAATTTTGTATTATTGAGAATTTTCAGATTCGAAAGAGGCGTCGCTCGAGTGGCAAAGACTGCGCAAGAAGTACAAGTCAATGAAGAAGAAGCCTCTCAGTGGATCCGGATTAGACGCTGTGAAACAAGCTTGGAGCCATTTTCCTGCCATGTCATTTATTGACATTCATCTAGAGGACCGAAGTTCCCGAATCTCATCACTCAACCAAGAAAGCTTCAATGTGGAAAAAGACAATGTGGAGTTTGAGCAGGAAGACATGTTGGATGATTCATTTGGTGCCAACTTGTCGATTTTCTGTGTCCTTGCCTTGATCAGGTTCTGTTTTATAGATATCACCGAAGCTTCTGTCAGGACTGCTGCAAAACATAAGGCCGAGAATTCTGTCAAATGTTTCCAAAGCGCCTGAAAATGGATGGAACTTTTTTTAAACTGCTGCCAAAACTTAAGCTCTAACCACAGAAGTTCTTTGAGTACTTGCGAATGGATAAAGTTCTTTTTTCGAAGCTTTTGGGCTTAATGGTTAATGAGTGGGTTTAATTCTATGTTTCATTACTGTTACAAGTATGATGGTTTTAGTCTCGATCGGGCATCTATCCGACGTCCTGTGTGCTCTGAGGAACGGCTGATGTTGACGCTCCGATATTTGGCTACAGGTGAAACTTTCAGAAGTTGATCAAGGCTGTGGTTGTGCTACATAATTTTCTCATCGCTGAATCTACTAACAACCATTCATCTGGTCTATTTTTTAGGCACCGTTACTTATCATAACTCATTTATGGTCGTATTTCAGATCTGGCCGACCATGGTGACGAAAACAACGGAGTCTGGAGAAATATGGCCGTTCCTCTACCTTCAGCTCGGATTACAAGAAATGGACACGTAGCTACGACATCTGGCAAGGCGGTCCGAGAAAAGCTAGTGTGCTTCTACAACAATGAAGGGAAAGTCGATTGGCAAGAGAGAATGATTGGAAGCTAGATGACAGTGTTTCATGGTGAAAAAATTTAAGTGATTAGTGGTGCTCAGATTTTGTTGTAAAAAGAAATGTTGTCGTTTTTGCTTTGTTTCGTTATTTCTAAATATAATTTCAGTGCGTGGTTTTGACTCTTTTTGTTCTGGCGGTTTTTCTAGCCAGTAGCGTCTGGCGAAAATAACAAGGGGAAATTTCGAAAAAATTTATGATAGATAAAACCTGAATGAGAAAACATAAATGGAATTATAAAAATTATAAATTATAAAAATTAGTCGGCGAAAAATTGCCCGCCCGAAATTCGAGGCACAAAACCGACGGGTACGCACAGAGAAAACAGGTTTTGGAACCCGAAAAGTGAGAAAAATTGATCCAAGTGGACGACCACTAGGTTTGGTTAGTGGATGAATTATCCATAAGAAAATTGGTTGGAATGTTAAATGATAAGCGTTCTTTAAATTGAGCACAGTTATACCATATGACTTCACACCATGATACACAGGGGATCCAGATGGATAACCAAGTTCACAAAAATGGAAACTCGAAAAATACCCTGTAAAACAGCATCTTTACTACTGTCACACCATCCTTAGAATGCTCGAATTGGTACAGAAAAGAAGTTTCGGAGCTCAAAAAATTAAAAAAAGTAGATGACCACTTGGTCTCATTGGTGCTTGGACCATCTAGTAGAACTGGGATTAGTTAAAAGAAAAAGATGTGGATTAACAAGGATATTTTCAAGACAAAAATATTCAAAAAGTTCCTCTCACTTCGCCCTCACTTCGTCTCACACTTGACGATGTCAAAAAAGTTCCTTTCACTTTGCCTTTCACTCTCACTTTGCCTCTTACTTTGACTCTCACTCTGCATTGTGAACGGAGTGAAAGTGAAAGTGAGTCAAAGTAAAGTAAGAGTGAAAGTGAGAGAAATGGTGTGTTCACAATGGAGGGTGAAAGTGAAAGTGAGAGTGAAAGTGAGGCACTGTGAACGTAGCTTAAAGAAACCATAGTCGATTTGCATGTAAAATTGGATTTTCAGCTATAAAATCACTGTCGAATTTCAAATTCCGCTCGAGACAATAAAAATGTAAACGCTGATACAGTCAACCTTCGTTAATCCGCCACCCCGTTAATCCGCCACCCTAGGGCCGGTCCCAAAAAAGCTAAAGTTAAGTAAAGGTAGGGTAATCGCACCTTGATAATCCTCCACCCTGAGGCCGGTCCCTAGGGGTGGCGGATTAACGAAGTGCTATACCGTATTTACTGTATTAAATTCCCTACCCAAAATCCGGAATTTCCTTTATTTGTTTTGCTTGTTTTTGACCGACTTTTTTAATAGACTCTCAGAATATAACATACCAAAATATTTCTGAGAAATCGGGCTACATTTTGGTATGCTACTTGCTCAAGAGTCTATGTAAAAAAGTTGGTAAAAAACAACAAAAAAACAAATAAAAGAAATTCCGGGTTTTGGGGAGGGGAGATAATACAGCAAATACGGTATATTGAATTTTTAAAACTCTTTTAAATTTTGATTGTCTCCATACTTGCACGTTAGGGAAAAACGGCGTCGCCGCGCCGGCGCCAGGCTTTTCGAAATTTCGGCGCCGGCGCCGCAAGCGTCGCCGGCATTTCAAATTTCGGCGCCGGCGCCGTAGGCACGCCGGCGCCGAGGCGCCAGGGTGTAATTAGGGCGCCGACGCCGGTTTGTAAATACGGGCGCCGGCGCCGGGCTCTTAAAAAATCGGCGCCGGCCTCAGGCGCCCGGCGCCGATAAATGACTTCTCGATAGGTTCGGTGATATTGACTTTAGAATTGAAAAAGTAGTTTTACGTGTCAATAGACCACTTTGAACACGAATCCGGTGTCAAAATAGAAGGTTTTCAGCAGAAATTAGATATAAATTCGTAAATTCGTATGTGAAATTTCGTGTGAAATATGAAATACACATGGCTTTAACTTTTTCCTTCCTACTTTCTGTTTTTCAACCAACTTACTCAGTTTTCCACGCTGAATCAGGATCTGCAATAAAAATCAGAATGGAAATTTATAAAAAATAGAGAAATTGGCAATTTTTCGAAAATTTGCATTTTGGAAAACACCATTTTTCAAAAAAGCGGGTGTTTCTGGTCTTTTTCATGAGAAATATCAGCAGTTCAATGCTTTGAAAATGAGCAAATTAACCCATTTTTGCCCGAATTAATTTTCAAAAAAATTTGAACTTTTTATTTTTTTGGGAACGTTGTATATAGGGGTAAAATTATTGGTTTTGTTGTAAAAATGATATCAAAAATAGTGTTTTATCAGTAGAAAGAAGAGTTATGAGTCATCCTATTAGCATATGTTTATGCTTCTTTTTTCTCTTAGTTGATATAGTTCTTTTGAAATACAGCTGGCTATTTTGAAGAAAGAAGGAAGGAAGTCACTTCCCCTTTATCATTTGATTTTGTACAACACTTTGTCGACAAATATATTATTTTTGCTAAAGTAAATTCGACTAATATGGGAGAGCTGGTCAATCTCTTCGAGTGTCTATCCTTGTTAGAGTCGGAGGATGTGGACGTGGAACAAATGGAGATTGTTGCGATCCCTCCGCAAGCACAGGACTCTGATGAGGAAGCCATGGAGGTTGAAGAAGTAGAAGTGGGCGATGAGGAGGAGAGTGTTGATGAGGAGCCGGCAGCGCCAGTAGTAGTGAAAGTTGTGCCTGCACAAGGTATTTTGCAGTAATTGTGTATTAGAATTATAGAACAGAAAATTTAGATCCAGACACGCTAGCCGGCTATTCGAAGTCCAGGGAGTGGACACAAGAAGAGATTTACCTCAGTTCCCTCAGTACAGTGAATACCCGGGCAACTCCCTGGATCCAGACATAGATCCAGTCGATGTCTTCGAGTTGTTTTTTGACGAAGAAGTATGGGACCATTTGTTGCAGGAGACTAACTCATATGGTGGCAGTGATATTGAGTTATCTGAACTAAAGGTTTGTCTCTGTCATCTTGCTTACCTCCACATCATCTAATTACTTTTAGGTCTTTGTTGGTATTCTACTGCTGAGCGGCTACTTAGATGTGCCTAGGTGGAGACTCTATTGGGAAGTTGGTACAGAAACCTTCAACGAGTATGTCTCAAACGCCATGCGAAGAAACCGCTTCGAGGATCTAAAAAGGAACTTCCACTTGGCCGACAATAACTGCTTGGATCGAGGTTTATTCGAGAAAATAGATTTTGTTACTTTATAACTATATTTAGACAACAAGTTCAGTAAGGCCCAGCCATTCTTCGATCTACTCAGGCACAACTCTCACTACTACTGGCGCTGCCGGCTCCTCATCAACACTCTCCTCCTCATCGCCCTTCACTTCTTCAACCTCCATGGCTTCCTCATCAGAGTCCTGTGCTTGCGGAAATCACCATTTGTCTCCATTTGTCCGTCCGACCTCGCTCTAGATAGACACTCGAAGAGATTGACCAGCTCTCCCATATTAGTCGAATTTACTTTAGCAAAAATAATATATTTGTCGACAAAGTGTTGTACAAAATCAAATGATAAAGGGGAAGTGACTTCCTTCCTTCTTTCTTCAAAATAGCCAGCTGTATTTCAAAAGAACTATATCAACTAAAGAAAAAAGTAAACATATGCGGATGACTCATAACTCTACTGATAAAACACTATTTTTGATATCATTTACAACAAAACCAATAATTTTACTATACAACGTTCCCAAAAAAATAAAAAGTTCAAATTTTTTTGAAAATTAATTCGGGCAAAAATAGGTTAATTTTCATACCCGTGGGAAAAAAGGGGTTAAGCCGGTTCTAATAACACCAAATGTTCACAAAATATTGTTAAAAATGAGTCAAAACATACACTTATAGCAGAATGGTGCTAATTAAGAAAAACAATTGAGTGCATTTTTAACGCGGAAATTTCTGACTGTAATAAGGCTTCCTATAAGGGTTTTTTCACCCCCTGAGCATGAATATCACAAAATCAGACCTTCAAACTTGTGTGCAATGCCCTCAAATAGCCCAATTTTCAAGATGACTCATTGAAAATTGGATAGTTTTTTCGTCAGGCTGGTTGACAGTGAACTTTTTTAGCTCAGCATTTTTTTATGCTCATAAAAAAGCCTTTCTCTGGGCTTTCTAATGGTATGTCGCTTGCCTACATTCAAAAAAATAATCATGGATAAAAATTAAAAAAAAATCAAATAAGGATGTTTTTTTTCAATGTGCTACTTTACGAAAAGTATGGGAAATTTTTCACAGAAGCATGTAGCCAAAAAACAAACTTTGAATTCAGAATCAGCATTTAAAATGGCACCTGATAGTGTTTTGGAAGTCTGGAAGTGTTTTGGAAGTTTGGAAGTCTGATTATTTGATACTCGTGCTCAACGGGTCCTAAAACCCTTACAGGGACCGCTATTCCAGTCAAGAATATCCGAGTTAATAGGTGTATATTTCTGTCAATATGCATGATTTTCGCAAACTGTCTTTTTAAAACTTTTGTAAAAACACTGGTGGAACGCGATAAACATCACAAAAAAAAATCGTAGTAAGTCGGTTTATCAACCTCTTAGAAACTTTTGTTTTAAATCACAAAACATAATTTTAGGAATAATTGTCGAATAGCGCCACCTCATGAAACACCCCGAAATGTGGTTTTTTAACGTTTTATCACCTGAAAAGCTCAGAAAACATGGTTTCCAGTGGCGCTGGGCTGTTTTCTGAAAAATATTTTTTTTGACCACTTTGGGCCCAAAACCCTAGGGGGACCTTAGGGGTTACATTTTTACTGCTTTTTTTTATACAAACTCATACACCCAAAACAACAGCGAAAACCCCAGCGGGGACGCGGTGGCTTGGGGTTGAGCGCACCCTGGAAAGAATCCAAGAAACTAGCCGCATGTTGGATCCATTCCCAGGCCTTTTTATATAAGCCAGCATGTGGGATGTTATGGAATTGTATGTTTTGATGATGATGATTTTTTGCAATGTTTCGCTGTTGTTTTGGGTGTATGAGTTTCTATAAAAAAAGCAGTAAAAATGTATCCCCTAAGGTTGCCCCTAGGGTTTTGGGCCCATAGTGGTCAAAATATTTTTCACAAAACAGCCTAACGCCACTGGAAACCATGTTTTCTGAGCTTTTCAGGTGATAAAACGTTAAAAAACCACGTTTGGGGGTGTTTCATGAGGTGGCGCTATTCGACAATTATTCCTCATTTTAAAATAGTGCCGAGCTATGACCTAATGTTAAAGTGCTAATATTTCAAATGATGCGACCATCCTACTTTAGGTAATGTCTCGACAACAGAGTATCTTTTCAGGTACTTCTCTAGTTGACATCACACCTCCAATTTTTGAATATTTTTGTTCAAATTTCTAGAAAATAAACATTGGCCATATAATCGATTATATTCATTATTATGGGTCATGAAGATCGAACTAAACCTCTTAAGTGATCCCGTAGTTTCCTCTGCCCCAGGGCACAAACAGAGGTGTGATGTCAACTAGAGAAGTACCTCTTTTTAAATCGTGTTTTAGTAATTAAAATTTCGAAGAAAATTTTAGCTAAAGAAACATAGAAAGAGTTTTACACAAATAAGATGATTGTCAGCCTATACAGTATTTGACAAGAAATTCGGGCACTTGAAAACCTCAGTAACTTTTTGTTCTGACGCGAATCCGAAATTCTGTATACACTGTTTGCGTTTAATCTAAAAATTTTTGGGTGTGTAATGTGAGAAACACAATTTTATCTTAGTCCACTTTCTGGTTTTGATCCTGGTCTTTGAATGGCCTCTCGATGTCCCATCAGAGTGACCAAGCAAAAATAGTGCTTTTCACATTATACACCAAAAAAATTGTTAGATTAGACTTGGGTGAATTGCGTTTACAGAATGTCGGATTTGCGTCATATCAAAAAAAATTATGGAGATATAAATATGTCCGAATTTTTGACACACCCTATAAATAAATGAGCCCATAAAGCATACCTTTCAACGGTATGATACCCCAACAGATGCCTAAGATCAATGAAAATATTTGCCTGCCCCAGTAGAGCACATCTAGTAGTTCATCCTTGTCTTCCCATTTTGCGTTGCTTTTCAGAGCTTTTGCAAACTTAAATACAAAATACAATTTTTCAATGTTAGAATATAAAAATTGTCCACACCACTTTTTTGACTGACCATGCTTGATCTAAGTCCTTCTCCGTAGTTTCTTTAGCCATGAGACCTAAAATATTAATATTAAATGTATACTTAAGTAAACTTGCTATATGATAAGATATATCTTACAAAAAATAAAACAAAGTAAATTATCTTCTGTAAGCAGAACGCCAAAGCTTTCAAAAACTACAGATTTGATTTGAAACGACTACGGAAAAATAATGCTATTAGTGTTTTTTAAGGGTTAGTGAATTCTCACACAGGATTAGTGATTAGATACCGTGTTGATTGTACCTATCGCATTCCATCTGTGGTTGCAGTTCGGAATACCACCCCCCCCCTCACGCAGAGTGCTGAGGGGTCCGAGAGATCCTCATATTTGTGTTTCTCGACCACGATTTCATGAGAAAGACGCGTTTTTTTTATTCTGAGCAAAAAGTTTAAAGCGCAAGGGGGTATCATGATTTTTTAGTCAAAATTTCATAATTTAAATTGGCGTTTTTTGAATTTTTAATGCAAATTCGTGAAGCGTTTCAAATTTTTTTAACCGAAGGATAAAAAAAGGAATAAATTAGGAAAGATGTCTGAGGCCAGAGCACAAAGACTAGAAGAAAGCTAGAATTTTTAACCGAAGGCTTTAGGAATCTATGCGCGCATTTCTAACCGATCAAACCCCCTGCGCACCCGGAAGGGGCGCAGATTTTGAAGTTGAAATGCGCACACCACATACCTTAGACACAAATCACTCGAAAGTGACTTTGGATGCACGAAAAATTTATGCATACCAGAGTTTCTATATGCGGTAGGCCCCAGTCAAAAACACTATGTTCAACATTTTCTTGATAGTGCGCCTCTGTAATTAGTGGCCTTACTAATTAATAAGGGGCTTACAGCCTAAGGGCTTATTCCCTTTAAAAATTAAGAAGGCGCCAATTAAATTATAAAATTTTGATACCCCTCCCCGTGGTCGGATTTTTTTTCTCAGAATCAAAAAAACACGCGGTTTCCTCATGAAATCGGGGTCGAGAAACACGAATATGAGGTTATCTCATCCATGTGAGCATTCTGCGTGGGGGAATTCTGAACGCAAGCCTCATCTATGGCGTACTAACATAGGTTCCAGAAACGCTCGTGACACTTTTTTGGTAAAACTTCTAAACTTGTGGTTTCCCGTCATCAGAATGAAAAAAATCGCGAAAATGGCTGAAAATGACACAGAGGGAACCAAGGCAAAAAAATGCAGAAAAAAATTTCTCAATTTTCTTGACTATGATAATTTAACAAAACATTACGAGTCATAAATTTCAGATTTTAAAAATTTCATTAAAAAACAAGTATACAAGCATTCTTGGAACTAATGTTAATACTCAATGACATGTCGACTTTTTTTGAAAGCCACAAAAACATAAAAAAATTTGGCGCTACTCGGTTTTACCACCTTCGGCTTGAGAGTTAGAGATGCGTGCACTCACTTACCTTAGACATGATTCCGAGAAGTACTCTAGATCAAAAATGCATAAAGAGTCTGTTTTTGCCGCGGCCCGAGTTGAAAAACATGGAAAAGCAGCCGAAAATAAGTGGCCCTGTATTATTCCCTTCCCATCCCAATAGAGCCCATAATCCCCTTGAAAATAGTTTTCTGGTCTTTTTAATGCAAAATATCAAAATAAAAATCACTTCTGCACACTTCTAGAAAACTTGATTTTTGAGGGGGGGGGGGGTGGTTAAAAACCGAGTAGCCTTTCGGGATCTCACTTACCTTAGGCATGAAGTGGAGGAGGCAGGTTGTGGTATTGTAAAAGCGAGTAGCGTCAACAATTTTAATTTCATTTTCAAATTTTGTTTACTTAATCAAAATTTAAAGAGTGGAATCGGTAGAGCTTGTTGAAGTGAAGAAAACGTAAAAAAACAAACAAACTTTTCTCTATGTGGAGTTAAAGATTTTCAAATTGAGGGTGTCGCCTTTTTAGAGCATGGAGCTATATAAGAAGGAATGCGGTGTTTTAAAATTTCCAATCAAAGGGTTTTGGGTTGGTTTTTGCTTTGGTTTTTCTTGTAGATGTTTCAAACTTAGGTGAAGCCTTTATTTTAAAAAATGATATTTCAACATTTCAAGTCTTGCGAAGTCGTGCGACATTTCAAGTCTTAACAAAAAGCTATCTTTTTTGGTACTATAATTAAATCAACGTCATTAATTACCATATTTGTTGATGAAAATGAGAATTTCGCAAATTAAAACGAGTGCAGGATACTTTTTATTTTGCCATTAGGATCGCTGAATGGAAAGTTTTCCGGAAAACTTTCCAGACAGAAAAAACGCGGAAATATTCCAAAAAAATGGAAAGAAAGGGGACGCAGGGGGCTTGATGGGTTAGAGATGCGCGCACTCACTTACCTTGGACATAATTACGAGCAAGACTCTTGAAAATGCATTAAAGAATCTTTCTGCCATGTCAGGGGGGGGGTGTACGGCCAGTTCGATATGAGGCCAATTCGATATGGCCAGTTCGATATGGTTTTATAAGTTGTTGTCTTGCAACATTGGCCAAAGACCCAACTTGCTCCTCATTGCAAGGGAAGGGGGAAGGGTTCTATACACCTTTATGGATGTATACCCTTTCCCCTTCCCTTGCAATGAGGAGCAAGTTGGGTCTTAGGAGTTGGGGTACGCACACCCACATACCTTAGATCTCATGATTGAAATTAAATTGAAATTACATATTTTGATTGAACTGCATTTAGAGGCTCTTTTTGCCCAGCTCCAGGGACCAAAACGGGATAGAATACCTTTATATAATATTGTTTACCTTGGTCCCCCAAGGCAAAAAGTCATGTTTTGATCAAACTTTTTTTTTCCAAAAGTCCATTTTTTATAGAAAAATGTCAGAAAATAACTTTTTTATACATAAAAAATTACTTTGCAATCGATTACTTAGCACTGATTTTTCAAATTACTAAAAAATGCGCACCACCAACCCCACCCAAGCAGATAAGTTCCTATATAAATGATTCAAATATGAATGACGAGGGACCACAGGCGCCTATCGGCGCCTCTATAGTATTTCGAAATTTCAATGAGGGGCTATGACTTCATTCATAAAAATAGGTATATCCCCTATTAGAACTCATTTTTTCGCCTGTTCTTTTTTTAAACGAAAGCTGACATTCTGGGGAACACGATGGTATTAGCGACAAAAGTGATTTCGCTATCTACGACCCGTTCTGGCCTTCGAAGTAAAAAAGCGTTACCTATCCACCCACCCACCCACACATGCCAAATACTATATAAGATTAAAAAATTATGGTCAGTCTTTACTGGTGGTTAAATCCACATCTTTATTGCCAATGCCTAGATCCCTGATGCTCTACCACTGAGCTACATAGGCGACTTACCTAATCTGGCGTTTTACGGATGACAAAAAAAGTTCCCAGGAAATATTTAAGCCTATTTTTAGAAATACAATTTATTTCGAAAAAAATCCAAATATGCACATTTGTAGCACAACTCATCCTCTTTTGAACGGTATATAAACCTTCCTTAGGTAAATATTTTTTGTATCAAATCTTTTTTATTTCTTTGTTTTGCTTTTTCCTTTTTTAATTTTTTAACCTTTTTTACAAAGTGATAAAACCATTAGGTAGCCCTACGATTCTAGTTTCTAACGAAGCTTAATTTTTTGCAAAGTATTTTTAAATGCTGTTCAAATAAAAAGTATAAACCAAGTAAAAAAAATTTAGTCCATACTTTTGATTTTTTGAACAGCATTTTGAAAACAGTTAGCAAAAAGTTAAACTTTGTTAGAAACTAGAATAGCAAGGCTACTTAATGGTGTTATGACTTTGTGAAAAACATTAGGAAATTGAAGAAAACAAGGCAAAAAAAATTGATACAAAAAAGAATAAATTTGTTACAAAAGTATTGCCCATAAATTTCAATAAAACATTTCATAGCTTAAAGTGATGAAAACGCTTGCAACTTTTCAAAGTGAGTTCAAAGTTCAAAGTGAGCTAAATTTCGATTTACAACAACCAATTAACCTAATAACCTCTAAAAGCTACACCCTCGGGACCAATCTCAGGTGTAGCTTATCGAAACTGTAGCCTAAGCAGAGTGTAGCTTATATACAGGGTGGCGCATTATAAACGGACCTATGAATTTTCGCCATAACTTTTTTATTTTTCAACATTACGTCGAAATTTTTTCTATTCGAAAGAGGAGATGTTAGCAAATCGAATGGTACCGTTCTCACGTACTGAATTAAGCAATCAATTCAACATAAAAAAACAATAAAAAGAAGACAAACCTTTGTTCCCTCTCGTTTCTTGTTCTTTAGATCTCCTTGCTAGAATTTGGCATAACACTCTTTAATTCTGTTCTTGCTGGGTGCTTCAGCATTGCGACCACTGCTCTGAATTTACGGCGATATCTCTTCTGGAAGCTGGCGACGCTCTTTCCCTCTTCGATGAACCATTTAACGCATTTTGCACGCTGTTCTGCATTGTAAGGCATCTTAAAAGAGATAATTTTTAAAAAGCAAAATTTT
Organism: Ditylenchus weischeri; assembly: GCA_029231635.1. Taxonomy (NCBI): domain Eukaryota; kingdom Metazoa; phylum Nematoda; class Chromadorea; order Rhabditida; family Anguinidae; genus Ditylenchus; species Ditylenchus weischeri. The sequence goes on from JAMRYI010000075.1 coordinate 270,611, forward strand.
CAGCAACAATAACATGACAACAAAAAACGTGTAGTACTATTCGATTTGCTAACGTCTCCTCTTTCGAATAAGAAAAATTCGACGTAATGTTGAAAAATTAAAAAGTTACGGCGAAAATTCATAGGTCCGTTCATAATGCACCACACTGTAGAGTCCAAACTTACCTCAGCCCTATCAGCTGTAGCTTGTAGAGAATTTATTCAAACAAATTGTGAACAATAACATCATGCAATTGGCTAAATAAATCAATGGGAGAATTTATACTCATTGATCAATTATTGATCAATACGTGATCAATACTTGATCACGTCTTGATCAAGGTTTCGCTGCAATACTTGATCAAGTATTGCATGAAAATACTTGATCTTGTGAAAAAATTTGTTTCGAACTGAAAATGCACCTTTTTAGACAATTTGAAAAGCCATGGAGTTACAAATAAAAATTAAAATTCGTTTTATTTCGTGTTAAGACACAAAAATTTTGAATGAAATATTGTTCATTTCAGCTGTAGCTTGAACAGAGTGTCGGGGACCGCCTAAGGTGTAGCTTATGGAGAGGTGTAGCTTATGGAGGTGTAGCTTATGGAGAGGTGTAGCATGGAGAGGTGTAGCTTATGGAGAGGTGTAGCTTATGGAGAGGTGTAGCTATGGAGAGGTGTAGCTTATGGAGAGAAGCATGGAGAGGTGTAGCTTATGGAGAGGTGTAGCTTATGGAGAGGTGTAGCTTATGGAGAGGTGTAGCTTATGGAGAGGTGTAGCTTATGGAGAGGTGTAGCTTATGGAGAGGTGTAGCTTATGGAGAGGTGTAGCTTATGGAGAGGTGTAGCTTATGGAGAGGTGTAGCTTAGGAGAGGTGTAGCTTATGGAGAGGTAGCTTATGGAGAGGTGTAGCTTATGGAGAGGTGTAGCTTATGGAGAGGTGTAGCTTAAGGAGAGGTGTAGCTTATGGAGATGGTCCGCTTGCCTTAATTTTATTGAGAACCAACCAAATCTTTTTTCAGCTGTAGCTTATAGAGAGGTGTACCTTATAGATATTGTGGCTTATAGAGAAGGTTGGCTGTATTTAAAATTACCCAAGGAAGTTTTATATACCATTCTAAAGAAGATGAGTTGTGCTACAAATGTGTATATTTGGATTTTTTTTCGAAATAAATTGTATTTCTAAAAATGGGCTTAAATATTTCCCGGGAACTTTTTTGTCACCCGTTAAATTACTTGTTGCTGGTCTTGCCCGAACAATAAAAGATTCAAAAAAATATTGCCAAATAATTACGGCATAGAAAAGTGTAAGGCTCGCTTTGTAATTGTCATCAACAAGTATGACCTTTTAAACAAATTACCCCAAATTATGACTAATAATGAACACTGAACGCTAAAATAGGTGAAATCGTAAAAAATATGTTTCACAATGTTTAATTTTGCAAGTACAAAATTTCATAAATGCGCATATATAAATGAGCCATAAATGGTTTCAGACAGTTTGTTTTATTCGTTGAGTATTGCTTTTAAACTTTCAAGTTCTTGTTTTGCTTGCTCACACTCCGCCTTACAGTTAGCTCTCACAAAAATGATTTCTTGTTGAATAGGAAAGCCGGAGCATTTGCCCTGTAATGCGCATAAACAATGACTTTTGCACGCAGCCGCTTTTGGAGAAAGTGTGGTGGTTGAAGGTGTGGTTGGAGTGGTGGGCGTAGTAGGTGTTGTTGGTGTGGTTGGAGTAGTGGGCGTAGTAGGTGTTGTTGGTGTGGTTGGTGTTGTTGGTGTGGTTGGTGTGGTTGGTGTGGTTGGGGTCGTTGGAGTTGTGGGTTCTCCTAAACGATTTGGCGCTAGTGTCATATACTACCACCCCCACTTTTCGTAAAAAAATTATAGTTAAGAAATAAATATCATACTTAAGGGAATGACCGGGATCGCCAGGCATGACTTGAACTTTGAGTGCTAAAATTCCAAATGACGACCATCTAACTTCACGCCACATCTCAGAAACAAATCATCTTTTCAAAATTCTGCTTTGTGATTCAGGTTTTTGAGAAAAATTTATGGGAATGGGTCATCAATAAAATTATTTTTATAAATAATTAAGTACCCTTAATCGAAATAACTGTTCAACAGCTAACGTATATTCGAGAAATCTGTGATCTCGGCCGTACCGTAAATGCTCTAATATGCTGACAGTTTCCATTAGCCCGACAGACTCTAATAACCCGACAACCGATGATTTGTCATAAAAATTTCATTATTTTATTTTCAGCCGCTAAAATAGGTGAAAACAATCTCGTAGATCTTTCAAATGTCGAGGATTAAATCGAACCAAGCAGACCAAGAAAGCTAAAGTCCCATACAAATGAATTCAAGCTAAAAGTGATCAAGTACGCAGAAGCGATTTCCAACAGTGATGCTGCAAAGAAACTCGGAATTAGCCGCAGCTTGGTCATCGACTGGCGAAAATTCAAAGCTCAACTCAAGTTGCAAAGGTATTCGTTATATGATTATGAGCAAAGAGATGGTTGCAATGTTATTCAAAGGTAGAATTATTAAAAAATTTGCAAGTGTTAATTTCATTTTAGACTGCGGAATAACAGTGTGCCACGATGGAAGCGAGTTGCTTCAAAGAACGCCGGAGGGCTGACTGATGGTTCAAGATGCAAGAGCTTGGCTGGACATTGAGCGGAAACAAGCCGATAAAATCGATGCAGAGCAAGATGAAGAGACCGCCTACCAAACTGATGATAGCATTGATTTGGAAATTGATGATTGAAGTTAAATGATTGTTATTGTTGTTGTTAACCAATTTGGGATAAAATCTTGATAATTGTTGATTTTTTTTGAAGAAAAATCTGATCGAAATAATAACCCGACAGTCTCTAATAACTCGACACCCCAGAGGGTGCTTCGAATATAATCCGACATGTCGTCCTATTAGACCATTTGCGGTAAGTCAATATTTTTTTCAAATTCTGTTATATAGGGCGGATTTTTAAAGAAGTTTGAGCTACTAGAGCGCATCCAAAAACTCACGTCACTTTGTATTTTTAAAAAACATTAAAAATCAAAAAACTCTTTTTTCAAAAGTGTAAAGATTTTTTGATTTTTTTGATCCCCTCTGTGTAGGGCCCAAGAACATGTTTTATTTTATTGCAAATACCCTTGAAAAACAAAAAAAAATTTACAAACCTTCTGATGATTCTGACGACCAAAAGCTATTCACGCTTCCTATGAATAATTGGCAGACTAAATAAAATGCAAGCAATAGTGTAGCTTTTCGGTAGATCATAGCTATTTGGTAGATTAGCTTAAGCAGTAATGAAAATAATGTTTTTATACAGAATAATCTTTATTGTGAGCTTAAAAAAATAGATATTTACTTTAAGTTACATGGAGTTAAGTACCAAAACAAGTACCAAAACTATCCTAATTCCTTCCAAAAACGGTTTTAACCACTTTTTGGTGTTTTTAGGGCCTGAAACGTTTTTAGGTAAAGAGTGCAAGTTTTTGAGAAAAATTGTTAAATTAAATTTCGCACTGAAGGACCAAGGTAATTTAAAGCGGGGAGTGAATTCCACCTGGTAGCACCCTAATTATTTTTGCTTGTTATTGGGGTGATTCAAAAATTCAGATTTAAACTTTTATGCAAACAAAGACATTAATGTAAAAATTAGTAACGGTTTCGAAAATTGAAGTAAGCAAAAACGCTTAACTTAATAAAAAATTGAGATTTTAACTAAATCATCAGAAATAAAGTTATTATTTAAAATAAAATGAAAAAAGTTTCATGAAGCTAAAAAGTGAGCTCGAGCTTTTGTATTTATTTAACTGCTAAATAATAGATCCAGCCATATTGTTGACGCATGAAGTAACTTTATTTTTATAGCGAAAATGCAAAGAGGTTAGATAAAAATGAAAACAAAAAAAAAAGTATTGCACTTTAACACGGCTAAGGGCTAAAGTGCCGAGCTCCCGGTTCGCCCAAAATCACGGTTTTACCACTTTTTTATACGTTTCAGTGTTTTCAAAAATCACACTATCACACTTGGGTCACACTAACTTCGTCTAACTTTTTTCATAAATAGTGTTTTCGTATTTTTGATATTTTTGTACCGTTTTATAGCTGACTTTTTTCTCTGTCGATTGAGTGGTCAAACACTTTCGTGGTAATTTAATTTTGACAAAATCACATCAACATGACACTAATTTTTTTTTTAAAAAGTGTGATTTTTATTGCAATGTTGGTGTGATTTTGTCAGCATCAAATTACCGTGAGGGTGGTTGATAGGGTTGTTACACAGTTAACTCGATTTTTAAATTTTTTTGACCTTATTTCTAGTTTTTATGACATTTTTTCCCCAAAATTTTGAGCTTTTTACCCAACGATTGAAAGCTTTGAATGTTAGCTACACAATTGTACAGGGTGTCCCAAGAAATTTGATACACTTTGAAGAGCCATAACTTTTTTTTCTGGGTCGGATTCCGTAAATCTGTAAACACAGATCGACTCAGAATCGCGTGAAAATTTTTTTGGTGTATCACACGCGGAAAAAAAATCCGACCAAAACTTCGAAAATTAGCGTTGGTCCCCGGAAAGGCGGGAATTTGAAAAATGTCGATCATTTTTCACACCATAGGGGGCCCCTTTAGTCTAGGCAAGGGTTGGCCAACGTATGTCAGGACGGACACAGACATATCTTAGACCAGGGCTGCGAAACGTTCTTTATTTAAAGATTTGTCCTATATTTGGGATCTCGAATTTTTACAATTTTTTGAGATTTCATGTCAAAATCTTTATTTTTGGTACTCAAAAGTCAATAAGCAATGGATAAAATTCCACTTTTTGACCAAATGTTCTTTATTTTATAAAAATGTTCTAAAAATGTTATTTCAAAATTTCGAGTTCGGAGCCCTGTTTAGACCCATTTTCGAGTTCATCTTAACATACCGTATTTCCTCTAATTAACTCACCAGCGCGTTTATTTTTTGCTCTCCATGGGGCGCGCTTATTTTTTGAGTCTTGCAAAAAGAAAATCTTGACCGACATTCGAAAACCAAACAAACTTTAGTCAAATTTTTTAACAACACAAGATCCGAAAAATATATTAAACAACTTGGAATTCTTGGTTAAGAACATCAAATTGAAAAAATTTGTCATGACAAATGTGTCCTTATCCTGCAGCTCTGAAAGTCACTTCGGTATTATCCGATGCACCTGAAAGCAGTATGCTGTGTTTTGAAAAATAAACAGGCACTCCCCAATAAACGGCCCCTCTGATGTGGGGCCGCTTTAATGGGAAAGAACCCAGAATAAAAAAATAATTTTTGGGCATTTTTGTTGATTTTACAGGATCTCTTCTTTTTAAATTTTAAAATCTTTTTTGGCACACAGTTAACTCGACATTTAAATTTTTCGTGAACTTTTTGTTTTTATGTGTGTTTTTTTCTCTAAAAGTTTGAGCATGTGACCCCACAACTGAAAGCCTAAGATACAGGTTACACAATGGTATTAAAATTTTGGCGATACTAGCGAATACAATCCCACATCCCCCTGTTGTTTTTTTTCATGAAAACAGCTTGGTCCCACTTGGTCCACCTTGGTTCATGCAAAAAACAACAGGGGGGACCAAGCTGTTTTTGGCACCGGCAACTGTAGTAGTACCCTGATTTTTGCTTGTAGCAAGCAAAATTTAGAGTGTCTAATGTTTTTATTGATTCTGATACATATTATCATTAAAGAGTAATACATATTAATTTAAATGTTTTCAAAATTACAAACGTGATTTTGTGTGTAGCATATAAAATTTGTATTTGTTATTGAATTCACTTAGCTCTTCCTCCTCTAATTCGCAAATCATAGATGCGCTCATTGTCGTTGGATTTTGCCTGTTTTGCCACTTGCGCAATGCAATCATACTTCAGACTATTGACGTGCCAAAAGTGGGGCTGGCAAGGGTAGTGTTAAAACGAGTTGCCGACTAGTTGCTGGCTTTCACAGCACTTTTTTAACAGGCTGTAAAATCTCCATTTTTAGCATTTCAGAATTTTTTTTTGAACTTTTATACGCGGAACGGCAAAATCTACAAAACAGTTTGAAAAAAAAAATTTCTGAAATGCCGAAAATGAAAATTTTACAGCTTATTGAAAAGGTGTTCTGAAACCCAGCAACTAGTCGGCAACTCGTTTTAACACTACCCTTGCCAACCCTAGCCAAAAGTGATAAATCACAAAGAAGAACAGAGCAACGTTCGCAATGAACATGATCACCTGAAATAGTATATTCGCTGAATTTTTACGGTTTACCTCAGCGTAGGCTTGTCCTCGGTTAGTTTTTTTTCCCGAGAAAACTGTCTTCCTTATTTTGCGTCGAAGTAGTGGTAGTGGTTGTATTTACAGTTGTTCCATTGGATGCCATGGATGCCATGCATATACCGTATTTCTTCTAATTGCCGCACATGTGCGCTTATTTTTCAATCACCCGAAAATCTGAAATTTTCAAATTCGATCTAGAGATTTTCGGGTGCTTAACCAAGATCCAAAAAGTGGAATCGGTAGAGCTCGTGGGAGTTAAGAAAATGCATCAAACAGCTTAGAAAAATATTCACTCTGCTCCGAGATATAAGTCTTTAAAGTTAGGGGTGTGCGGTAATTAGAGACTGTGCGGCAATTAGAAGAAATACGGTAGTATATGCAGGGTCTTTCGATTTCTGGCTTGTCTGCTAATTACTTATCACCTAATTACAATTATTAAGCTAAATTTAACACGGGAAAGGCCGACCGGGACAACGGTTCACCTGGGGGGTTTTCGACCTGCTGAACACGAATTTCCCATTTTCAGCAATTTTTAGATATCAAAATCCCCTCAAATGACCCTCCTTTTGTTTTTGTGTCCCATTTTGGACACCCTTTTTTACTTTCCTATGGATTGTGTCATTTTTGTTTGGAGCACACGCTCATCTTATACTCATTAGAAAGCTCTGTTTCTGCGCTTTCCAACGCGCTATCATGCGCCACATATCGCTAAATATATGGCCACTAAAAATGCAAAAGAAGCCGGGGACAGCGTTTTCAAAAATCGACCTTCCGACGAAAATATGGGTCTATTTTCCACCAGAAAGCTGTAACCGTAAAAAGAAGAGCAGATTCGGAATCAGCGCTAAAAAGTGCGTCGGATAGTGATTTTTCGCACCATTTTTGTCTTAGAAAATATCGGGATATTAACGCCTAAACAGCAGATGAGAGATTTCGTGATTATAATATAAGATAAAAAATCAAACAGCAGGAGAATATTTTATATTTTTTCAATATAATTTATACAAATACATAGCACAACATCAAACGTTAGGCAAACATTGTTGACAAAGAAGATTGTTACGTTTAAATAAATGTGTTGGGCACACTGGCTTGCCACATGTTTCACATTGACGGCGGGTGTTGACCTTTTCGTTTGTGGGGCACAGCGCACATCAGCCGACGACTTTAGGCTCCACGGATTTTACTTGGCTCCGAGTCAAATGTTGTGGCGCAGGGGGAGCTGACACTTTTCTCGCAGGTGAAGTGCTCTTGCAGTCCTTGCAGTAGACTACTTGGTTGGCATCGTTGAGGCAAACGTGCCTGCCACATTTCTGAAAAGATTAACTTATTGTAAACGAAATTATTGCAATATAAAACCTGGTAGTCCTTTCGATCCCGACTACGCTCCTTGCATATTGGGCAGCGAAAGCGAGTTGAGGGTAGATCTCCTTGGGCTTTCTTTGCAAGATCGGCCTCCATCTTTGCTATCTCGTTGTATCCAGCGGTAAGATAGTTGTCGGAACGGGAACGGAGGTTTTGCTGTGGTTCCATCAGCTGCTTGCTGAGTTTGGACAGGAAGTTTCTCCTCGTTCCCGTCTTGCTTTGACCGATTCATTTTGCTTTTGGTAGAGAACCGATGCATTCATTGCTGCCGCGTTTACAAGCCGTTGCATAATCTGGAATATGCTTGCAAAGTAAATAATAAGCTGAAATAATTGTTTACCTTCACCGGACAACGCCTTGTCGCGGGAGAAAAGGAGAAATGCTTGGTCATTTCATCAAATTGGTCAACACCGCATTTTGTCTTGTTGTAGTCAGCAACAATCTGTTGCTTCTGGGCTCTCTTGTTAGAGGCATGGCGGTGATGGAAAGTGGAGTAGAGGAGTACAGACTTTGTTTTCCGAACTTGAAGCTTCATCAAAGTTTGGTGCTTGTTGTAGACATATCTGGCTTTCTTTTCAGCGAGCTCCTCGTTGACAAAATCCTTTGGCAAGCCTTGTCTATTTGATCGTACAGTCCCGAGCAAGTAGGTCTTTTTCTGCCACAGGTTTTGGCCGAGCTCTGGAGAGGTGAAAAAGTTGTCACAGACGACTGTGCGGCCAGCATCAACAAGGTCCCTGGTGAGGCGATTGACAACTTCCATTCCAAGGTTTCTAAAACATTTTTTATTTTTCACCTAAATATGATTTTTAACCGAAAATGCGATGCCTCTGCATACTGACAATGAAGAAGACGACACAGCATATAGTTTGAAAAAAAAACAGAAGTTGCTCAAGCCCAAGGTGGCGAGAGCCCAGAAGTAATATCTTTTATAGCTGAACTGAACTTTTCATTTATTTACAGTTACAGCATTACAATATTCGACTAGATCACAAACCTCAGATTTTGTGAGAGCATTTAAATCTGGATCCGATTTTTCCATGGAGTGAGGATTTAATAAAAACATATCCAATCAACGGAGACGGTAATTGCTTCTACAGGTATTCTCACCATTAATAGGATTTATTTATCCGTATTGCATACCTTTTTTGCTCAGCTTCATAGCGTTCATTGTTTACAAAGATGAAGAGTGGCAAAAACGCGTCCGACAAGAGTTGATGAAATTTCTGGTAGATAACAAGTATCAAGTATGCACTTGAAGGGGGTGCAAATCATGAAATAAGGAAATAATGTTCTGCGCATTTTGCCGAATTTTGCACAAAAATGCCACCCTTTGCTTTTCGAAAAGGTGGCAAAAAATTTCAAAAGGTGGCAAATGCCGCCTAAAGGTGGTAAGTTAACCACTCTGTATACAGAATCTCCCTGACTAAAATTACACAAGCTTCACATTAAACGGAGTGTTTTGCTGTTAGCCTGCGCTAAAGGCCTGAATCATTAGTATCCCGTATTTTTTATTTTTGAGAATCCCGTGTAATAACATGAAACAGCTCTTTGACCGGGACATCGTCCACTTAATCGAATAAAAACTGAACCACAAGATTGGTATTGAAACCGGTGCAATTTTTCGAAAAATTTTCCATTCAACAATCCTTGTTAAACCGAATAAAATGCCAAGATTTTTTTGCAAATTTTTAATTAATTAACCAATTTTTTTCTTTGATTGGTTTTTATATGTTTTTATTAGGGTAGATCGCGTTCGTTTAATTTGGCCTAAGTCGTTTACCGTTTAAGACCCGTTTATTAGACCCATTTATCGTTCACGTTTAATGAAAATCACCCGTTTAAACGGTCGTTTAATCCGTTTAATTGAATTGACCCATCATTCATGGAAATTAGTCACTCAAATCTACCACTCTAAAGCATTTTATTGATGACAATGAACCAACAACACATGTAACGCAAACAAACGATATTATTCCTCGCCAGATTCTTCGCTTTCCGCTTTTTTTCTTTCCCGACTTCTTCATCGTCGAGCTCGGTGGACGGTACGAGCCTCAGCTTCTTTAGATTGGCTTTGATGAGAATGATCATCTCCGCCATGCGACCGCTGAGTCTGGAATAGACCTTTAACAATTAGCAAAGCAATAAATAGCTCAAAATTATTCATACCTATTCCTAAGTGTGTTGGCATACAAAAGACCCGCGATCGAGAAAGTTCGCTCACTGCTTACTGAAGTTCTTGGTACCGAGAGTAGTTTTCTTGCACCCTTGGCAATCCACGGAAAGCGTTCCTCATTCTTTCTCCACCAGGCAAAAATGTTTTGCTCCCTAGTTGGTCGATCACTATTGTGGCGTAATGACTCAACTCGGCCTAAATAATCCTTGTAACTGGCGTAAGCTTGACAAACTAATAAGACCTTCAGTTCCGCTTTGATACGACCTCGAGAATCAAGCACTGGGTAACACTATAGAATCCCCCCCCTGGCCAGCGCAAAATTTACTTATACCGAAGGGGGAGGGACCCGTCTCATATTGATTCTTGTGCTCTGAAACGGCACGGAAACACTTTGGTTTCTGAAAAATCAAAAAAAAATTTTTCGGTTTGCTTTGGTCCCGCAAGGTAAAAAATTTAGGAAAATTAAAAAAAAAAATGTTTTTTAAATTCCCGCCAAAACATTTTCAAAGGGAATAAGGGCTGTCAGGGCTGTGCAAACATTCGGAAGTTACATCCGGAGGTGGATGTTTGACCTCCACCTGCACCTCCAGGCCGGATGTTCGGAGGTGGACGCGGAGGTTCAATTTTTTTGGTGCGGAGGTGGATGTTTGAATAAACATCCGCCTCCGGAGGTCGGAGGTGGAAGTGGAGGTGGCGAAAATTTGAACATCCGAACCTCCAACCCATCTCCGTTGAGATGTGTCAAAAATTTAAAAATGAAACTCCCGCCTTTTTAAATTTTTTGGCATTTTGTTTAATTACGAAACTTCTCATTTCAGTGACTGAAGAAAACCCATCGTGGTTTGGCAGACTTGGTAGTCAGTTACAGTTGAAAAAAGTATTATCACCAAATTACGTGAAGGTTAATGGAGGTGGATGTCGAAAAATTCAGGATATTGGATGTTGACGTGGAGGTTAAAAAAATTTTCGCTGGAGGTGGATGTCGGACGTGGAGGTTCAACTTTTTGGGTATGGAAGTGGATGTTTGGGTAAACATCCACCTCCGGATGTTGGAAGTGGAAGCGGAGGTTCAAATTTTTGGGGGTGGAAGTTCGGATGTTGACGTGGAGGTTTGTTTTTGAGCTGCACAGCCCTGAGGGCTGCATTATGAGGGGAAGGGAATAAAAAGGGGCCATTTTCATGGCAAAACGATTAATAAAAGTAAATTTAAGACTATTTAGACTGTCTAACACGACTGTCTAACGACCCATGTTTTTCAAAATGGGTCGTGGCAAAAAGAGACTCTATATGCATTTTCGATCAAGAGTTTTTCTCGGAATCATGTCTAAGGTAAGTGAGTGCGCGCATCTCTAACTGTCAAGCCCCCTGCGACCCCTTTCTTTTCATTTTTTTGGAAAACTTTTCGCGTTTTTTCTGTCCGCAAAGTTTTCCGGAAAACTTTCCATTCAGCGATCCTAATTGCAACATAAAAAGTATCCTGCGCTCGTTTTAATGGGGGCCTTTTAATTATATCCTTCAATAAAGTTTATTAGAGCAAAAATAACCAAATTAACTGTTCATAAAATAAGGTTTGAATACAAATATTTAAAATCAAATTTTACTTTAACAATAGTTCTGTACATAAGATTAACGTACCGTATTTTCTCTAATTGTGCCCTCAGGGGCGGAATTTTTCAGAGGTGGCGGAATCAGAAAAAATACGGTAATAATACATTTTTAGGGCACAATTTTTTATGATTTTTGCATTTGTCTACATTCCGCTCTGCAATATATGATAACAAACACAACTTCTTGGGGACGTGTCCAAAGAAAGCATATTCCTCCCAAAGCACATTTACAGTGACTTTTGCATTGGAACATTTTGACTGAGACTGGCGTAGTTGTAGGAGTGGTTGTAGGAGTAGTAGTTGGGGTTGTGGTGGGGGTAGTCGTAGGAGTAGTTGATTGGCAAGCAATATTTCTGATCACAGTTTGGCAGAATATAAAAATGCAAAGCAATATCAAAGCATCTCGGTAAGTCATTAAGTAATGTAGTGAAGTGGTCAATAGTTGAGTAGTATCAAGCTACTAAAATGTTTAAAATATACATGTATATAAAAGGCTCTCAAACAGTGTTTATATTAAAAAATATGTACAAGAGAGCAGATTTGTGAAAACAGCCTGTGTGGTAAAACATAATTAAATGATAGCCACGCAAAAAAATTCCAGTCATTTTTGTTTTTCGGCAGCTATATTGTAAAGTAAGAAGAAAATGATGAAAAAAAACACACATCATATTTTAAATCATTTTCGAAAAATTTTGAATGATCAAAAATATTTTTCAGGGATTTCTGCTCATCCGTTGGGCTTGTCCATAAGTTCGTGGGTGGTTATACGTGACAGACTATATTTACATATGGGTTGCATAATTTTTAATAAATGTGAATTGGCACTCAATTAATTGCTGGGTTTGAAGATCGAAATTTTGAAACTGTGTGACTGCACAATTTACGATTTGAAACCCATCGGTTAATTAATAAACGATTATTTCTCTAATCTGTAATAAACGATTATTAATTAACCGATGGGTTTTAAATCGTAAATTGTGTAGTCACACAATTTAAAAATTTCGATTTTCAAACCCAACAATTAATTGAGTGCCAATTCTGATTTATCAAAAATTATGCAACCCATATGTAAATATGGTCTGTTACGTATAAATACCCACGAACTTATGGACCGACCCAATATAAATGCGCTTTTTAAACGGGTATGCTCGTCGCCAATAGGAATATTTGAAAAAAAAGAGGTACCAGGTGAATTAAAAAAAGTAATATTTTTAAATACAACTTTGTTGAGTACTTAAAACTCATTTTGTGTAATTTTGGACCACCCTATAAGAAACTTTGTTACCTCAGAATTTTGACCTCACATTTTTGGCCTATCTTGTAGAGCAAGTCATCCTGAGCAAGTTTGAGAAAGAACAGTCATGTACATAGGCGTATCCAGGATCGTGAAAATTTTCTGACAGGGGGTGTGGTGGACTATAGCCCGGCTACCCTCCTTGTAATTTTTTTTCAAATTTTTAGGTAGGCATAAAAAGTCCTCCACATAAATTTTGAATTTCAAAAAAAATTTTAATTCAAATTTCAAATTCCTCTCAATACGATAATTGTTTGAATTTAATTATTTCATACATTTCTAAAATTCATATTTTGAATTCAAACAATTATTGTCTTGAGAGGAGTTTCAAATTTAACAGTCAACTTTGACTTTTAAAAAAGGTTTTGGATCCGGTGTCAAATTTTGCGGTTTTATAGTCGAAAAAAAATTTAACATTAAAAACGTCTTAACTTTAGAATGATTACATTTATTAAATTGTTTCTAACTTTCCAATGGCTCACCTTTTTTCAATTTTTTTAAGACATCTGCTGTAAAAATTACAGAGCTTTCAAACAATTTTAACCAAAAGTTGGCGGTGAAATCTGAAAATTTGTGTGGAAGACTTTTTATGTCGAGCTATAAATTTCAATAAAAACTTACAGCTTTTACATCAATTTTGCTGTAAGTTTTTGTACTCAATGGTGAGATATTTTATTACAGAAAGGAAGCCCTGAGATTTTTGCGTCGAATGATATACAACATTTTAAAAAAAGGTAATCGGGAGTCCACTGTACTTTGAAGTTTTTTTTATCAAAAAGGTATCTTGTTGCAGAAAGCATTTTTTAAAATGCTTAATATTATTTCATTAATATTATTTCAAAATATGTCCTTACTAGCTGGCGAGGCTCCAGACGGTACCTCTTACGAATTTGGACCACATGCATTTTTTCAATAATATTTTTGAATGGTTTTTTGTGGGGTTGGATTCGGTCGATTAACCGAACCGGTCGGTTAACCGAAAACCCGCTGGTGGTTCGGGTACCTGATTGTGGTTCGGGGTTATCTTTGTGGTTCGAATAGCCGCTGGTGGTTCGGGTGTATCCTTGTGGTTCGAGTACCTGATTGTGGTTCGGGTGTATCCTTGTGGTTCGGTTACCTGATTGTGGTTCGGGTGTATCCCTGTGGTTCGTGTACCTGATTGTGGTTCGGGTACCCGCTGGTGGTTCGGGGTTATCTTTGTGGTTCGGGTAGGCGCTGGTGGTTCGGGTGTATCCTTGTGGTTCGGGTACCCGCTGGTTGTTCGTGTGTATCGTTGTGGTTCGGGTACCCGCTGGTGGTTCAGGTGTATCCTTGTTGTTCGTGTACATCTTTGTTGTTCGGGTACCTGCTTGTGGTTCGGGTGTATCCTTGTGGTTCGGGTACCCGCTGATGCTTGAGGGCTAGGGCTCGGCCTTTCGAGGGCTCGGCTCGAAGTTCGAAGCTCGAAAGTTTCGAGGGCTCGGCTCGGCTCGAGGCTCGAAAAAAAGTCGAGCTTCGAGCCGAAAGCTTGATTTCGAGCCCTCGGCTCGACAACCCTACATATTAGGGTAAGTAGAATTAATTTGACCTCTGCTTGAAAAAAGGCCTCTTTTAATTTTATGCCAAATTTAATAGAATAATTACCAAATTTTAAAAGGGTATAAAATATAGAAAAAAATAAATAATTATAATTAAAAAAAAACACTCAGTTTTTATTTATTTTCAAATTTTCTTCTCTGTCTCTTAATTTAATAAAATTTTAGTTTATTTAGTGACTCAGTAAGCTTATCAAAATCATGCAGCCTACTCTTAAAAATCTAAATTTGTGCTAGTGAACCAAAGCTATAGAAAAATGATCAGCACAGCCAGTTGCCTTGCTTTTTTGCAAAATATCATTTATTATAAGCAAATAAAAATAGATCGTGGAACTAATGAATTACAATAATAAATTAAAGATCGGCAATACAAAAAAACAGGAAACTTTTTTTGGTGTGGCAAATTTTTGTTTTATTATCTCATCCAAGCAAATGAACATACGTTTGAAAGCCCTAAGTTTCGAATTTCTAGCAGCAATTTTGGTTTGGCATTATTGTTTAGTTTTGGCCATTAAACGTTAGTTAAAAAAAGATATTTTATTTTTTAAAGCAAGTTCATAAGTATCGACACTAGCACCACCTTTTTAATGCAAAGGCAAAGACGGCTCTAATAATTATTAAAAGCATTCTTAATAATTTCTAGAAATGATGGCTTGACCTTTTCGGGACGGGTCAGAATTCATATTTAAAAATTTCGGGACGGGACGCGGGACGGGACAGGTCAAAAATTTATATCGGGACGGGACCCCGGGAAAGGGAAGATTTTCGGGACGGTCATAAAAATTTCCGATCGGGAATTTCAATCCTATATGCTTTATTCATACTTAAATTTCCAGACGTTTGACATTCTTCTTGTTTGTTGGGCTTCCTGTAAGATCTGATTCATGGTGCAGTCAACCCTCAATATAACGGCCCGCAGTGGGACCGGCCGTGGAGGGACGTTATACCAAAGGTCCGTTATATCGAGGGTTGACTGTAATTACAAGTTGAAGGTAGTTGTTGACGGGACGGGACGAGACGGAATTTAAATATTTTTTTTTTCGGGACGGGACAGGTGCCAAAAAATTTCCGGGCGGGATTCCGGGACGGGATGATTCTCTAGAATTAACGGGACGGGACGGAATTGTCCAGTCCCGTCATCATCTCTAATAATTTCTTAAGTGATTATTCAGATGGCAAGCTGAAAATCAGCTTGCAATCCCGCTCCTAGACTCTTCGCTTATCCGAATTGATCCCGATAGAATTATTTTTTAGGCTATTTTGGGTTCAAGTCGGAGTCTAAGCGATTGGAGCAGGATAGCAAGTTGATTTTTAGCTTGTCATCTGAATAATCACTTAAGAAATTATTAAGAATGCTTTTAATAATTAGTATGATAGCATCGAGACTTATGAACTTGCTATAAAAATTAAAATGTCTTTTTTCAACTAACGTTTAATGACCAAAACTAAACAATAATGCTAAATCAAATATACCATTAGATAGTCGAAACCAAGGGGTTTCAAACGAATGTTTATCAGCTAGGATGGGATAATAAAACAAAAATTTGCCCCACCTAAACAAGTTTAATTTTTAAAAAACAAACAAAAAAGTTATTTTTTACATCATTTAACATTTGAATAAAATGTTTTTTTGAGCCTACGGCTTTTTGCCTAGCAATTTGCTAAGCAATTCTTTTTTCAACTTGATACACTCTATTTTGCATTTTTTCAAAATAAATATAATTTCTTGCTTTCGGCTGGACCCAAAGCATTTGCCTTGCAGTGCACATATACAATGACTTTTGCATTCATCTTTATTTTTTGTCAAAGGTGTAGTAGGCGTGGTTGGAGTTGTTGGAGTAGTGGGTGTAGTAGGTGTTGTAGGAGTAGTTGGGGTTGTAGGAGTGGTTGGAGTTGTTGGAGTAGTGGGTGTAGTAGGTGTTGTAGGTGTAGTGTAGGAGTAGTTGGTGTTGTAGGAGTAGTTGGTGTTGTAGGAGTGGTTGGAGTTGTTGGAGTGGTGGGTGTAGTAGGTGTTGTAGGTTCAGTTTGAGCATATGTATCGGCAAAGAAAAATACTAGAAGAAGAATTACTTTCATTAGTTAGATAAGCTCCACCTGTAAATTTTTTCTAGAGCTTAAACACTCTAGAGATTAGACAGCCGAGGCATTTATTTTTCAACATCTTAAAAATTGAAAATTTTGGGTTGTCTTAAATCTTAAAATTGGAATCAGTGGTAATTAAGAAAAACGCAAAAAACAGATTTTTAAAGGGGCATGCTCACCTGTTCAAAATTTGTCCCCGTCAATTCAAAAATATTTCCGAATCATTGAACTTCTATACACATTTTTCAGCTTGATTTCTAACAAAACTATACCTACAATTAAATTCTAGGCCTTATTTTGTTAGAAACCAAGCTGAAAAATGAGCATAGAAGTTGATTGGGAAAATTTTTTGAATTGGCGAGGACAAAATTTGAACAGGTGAGCATGCCCCTTTAAAATATTGATTTTGTGCTGAGATATAGGTTGTTGTGAAAGGCCATTTTTTAGAGAGAGTCCGTTAAACTAAGTAAATACGGTATTAATGTTTCAATAAAAAATCGGTCATATTCTTCTTCAATGAGCAAAAAGTTTTTCGGAATTCGTTACACCAACTCCTCCCAAAAAAATTCGACATTGAGTTTTTGTGTGAATTTATTTGTCTGACAGGAAAGTTTATGATTTTTTGAGAAAATGACCTGCTTTCAAAGTGTTTTTCAACTACAGTTTTTATTTTGTCTTGAAGGATCAAGGTTTCGGTATAGTGGGCTCTGCTGGAAACAGGTGTAGACACTGGTGAAGTTTATAATAAATTAATGTGTTTGAGGTTTAGATGAATTCTAAGATTGAGCGATTTGAAGAGGAAAAGACAAAGTGCGTGCGCATCAGAAGCTAGGAAGAGCCAGAATGAGCAAGAAGAAGCGCTACAGCAGCTCGAATCGTTTAGACTTGAATGCATTGATTTTCATGGACATTATTCCTTCAGCCAATCGCCTGTTGATTTTTAGAAAAATTTTTTTAAAAATCAGAGATGTTTTCAAAAACCTCAAAAAAAAGTCCAACCATGGTTTTTTAAAAGTCTCAAAAGTGTTTATTTTCACTTTTTAGCATTTTCACACAATTAAAAATTTTCAGAAAAAATTTTCAAATTGCATTGTTTTGGTCTGTTGTTTTTGGAAAAAAAATAGAACCGGTTCAACCGTGGTTGGACCATAGGTCATACCTGAAAATAGGGTGAACCAGGTATCCCAGATTCTAGGTATTCTAGGTATCTTTGGCCGCTTCGCGGCCAAAGACCCCACTTGCTCCTCATTGCAAGGGAGGTGGGAAGGGCATATATCCATGAAGGTGTATCCATAAAGGCGGTATATATCCATAAAGGCGGCCATTATATCCATAAAGGCGGCCAAATATACCTAGAATCTGGGATATCTGGTTCACCCTAATTTCAGGTATGACCTATGGTCCAACCATGGTTGAACCATGGTTGGACTATTTTTTCGTTATCTGGGATATAAACCTGCCCCAAAGAACACAATTTGTTTTATGAATGTTGATGTCAATGGATGTTGAAATCTCAGTTCACTTCGTAGATATCCTAAGCAACATGACATTTTTGTAAAAAATATGTTTTTTGATGTTTAGATGTGTTTTCACCTTGAATGAGCATATATTTTAAAAACATATATTTTGCAAATGTATGAATAAATTTCTTTTACCTTTTTGATATGCAACACTTGCATGTTTTATGTTTCTTAATTGTTTTCTAACAAAAAAGTGCATTTGAATGCTTTTTACGATTTTCGGGAAATTTTTTTTCCCAAAAACAGCAGGGGCACCAAGACAAACTTTTTTATATAGTGATCACTTGACTCGACTTAGATTGGATCGTTTAAAAGGAAATATACTAAAAATAGACCTTTACCGTATTCTCTCTAATATAAAGCCATGGCCTTCTATTTTTCAACCCCCCTTTGGGGGTGGCCTTCTATTAGAAAGTGGCCTTCTAATAAAGAGTGGCCTTCTATTTTTTAACCTATCGGTTGAAAAATCCCCTTTTATTAGACCGTAGATAAAACCAAAAAAAAAAAGAAAACTTGGAACAAAAAAGTATTTATTTCCCTTTACACCATATCATATAAATTCTTTATTTACAACCACGATTTAACAAACAATCAACAATCCAATGACACATCATTAGGAACGTCCATAAATTATGTCACGCTGACAGGGGGTGGGGGTCCCAGCCCAATCTGACAAAATCTGACAGGGGGGTGGGGGGTAAATGGTCTTTTTCTGACAGGAATGTCAGATTTCACAGAAAATTTTCTTGAATAGTTTAAATCAGTTTTGAAAATTTTGACCTAATTTTTGTGTATTTGTTTATCTGTTTTGCGTCATATAAAAATAAATGTATTTATAGCAAAATAAGATTAAAACATATAGTCCATATTTTATTATGGCTCATATTTTAAGTTTTCCATTTGTAATTTTGATAGTTTTCTTGAAGGGCTCGCACTTGCCTCATTTCCTCAGCCAAATCTACTTCGTCTTCAATGACGGTTTCTTCAGGATCCTGAAATCCATGAAATCCATTTCAAATTCTTGGCAAGCCTTTTCATGTGCATTTTTCCGTTTGACGCTAGACATATAAAGCCGACAATGCTTACACATCAGTTTCTCGTACTTGTCTTTCATAGTTGGGCAGTACTGATCAAAGCAAATGGGTTCAGAAAAGCAGCTGCTGAGTGCGAGTCTGTCTGCCAAATCTCCAAATTCAGGTTTTTCATCACCCTCTTCAGCTACTCTTGGTCTTCTTGCGTCAAAAACACATGGGATAGGCGCAGGAGAAATGATGGTAGGAAATTTGGAAGTTTTGCACATCGGTAACCTCCACAGCACCAGTCTTTTCCGCATTTTCGGATCTGCAGTGTGTAACGACTTTGGCGGACATGCTCTGTGAGCCAATGTTCTCCAGGAAGAGATGGCATTCCGCGGCATCTTTTTCGATGTACTGTGCAAAAACTTGGTGGCCATTGATTGTCTAGACGTATTTTCAAATATTCCAGGTTAAATTTTTATACTAAAATTACCATTTCTGACCAAACGTCACAAAGTATTTCTGCAGCTTTAAAGTTCTGCCTCTCTAATTCTCCATTAATGGTTTTGCCTGAAGAATCAAGGTGAGTCCCAAATGTGGCGACTGGTAGTACAACACCGGATAGATGCTTTTAAAGGGTTGTGGGACATTTCCGAGTCGGCCGTTTCCGAGTCGGCCGTTTCCGAGTCGGACATTTCCGAGTCGGACATTTCGAGTCTAGCACAAAAAAGTTGGCGCTTTTCCAGCTCAGTTCTTTTGTTGTTTGTTGAACCCACCCAAACCAGCCATCGAAAAGGAAAAAAAAAAAGAAATTATGTTAGGGTGATTCATTTTGACCAGAAGGGATTTGGTTGACCCACCACCCACCCGGAAACCCGGCCGACTTAAACACCGACTCGGAAATGTCCACAACGTTTGACTCCATTCACCCACTGGAATGATCCACCAGTTAACCCTCCTCCCCGCCCCCCTGCAGCCACACTTCCTCCTACTCCTGCCAGCAACTCTTTGACCTACATACCTTCGAGGTGGATAGAGACGAAAACAGGTCAAAATGTCGAAATAACGTGATTCCCTTCAAGACAAAAATACCCTGAAGCATACCGAATAACCCCTGAAATAATGGGTTACTTCAAAAAAATTTTAGGCCTTAGAAAAAGGGGTTATTTCAGGGTCATGTCCCTGAATATCACCGACAATAAAAATTATGACCGGTAATATTACCGCGAAAGATTATGACCGGTAATTTTGCCAACTCTAGGCCTCCTAGTATGCGATTCCCCTCCCTATACAGTCCTTATTCCTTGGGAGGTTCTCGGGCGCATAATTTAGCCCGACCCGGTTCTCGGGTACCCGGGTTTTTTCTGACTCGGTTCTTCGGATGGGTAGTAGTTGATCCGTGCTGGTACCCGCCCGGTTCCCGAGTATTAATATACCCGTAAAAGACAAAATTATATACCTGTTTTATTTGGCCTGGTCAGTTTTGAAGCCTTTGAGAACCTATATATAACTAAACTACGTGTATACATTTCGCCTTGTAACGATTTTCAACTTGCACTAACACATTTGTACTATCTCTAAATAGTATTTGGCATGTGTATAACCTTATACATACATTTGATTTTTTCTGGCGTTTTTTTTTAAACAAAGTACGAAAAATCTCTTTGTTATGTTGTAGCGTAGGATCTTAGCTATCTTTAAAAAAAGATAGCTTCGATATCATGCTCCGTTGAGGCTGTGAATCGATTTTAAGCTGGGCACTTACCTAAAATTCAGGTGAAAACCACGGGTTTTTAACTGATTATGATAAAATTTTACTATTTTTACGCAATTTTGTGAAAAATTGGTCTGTTACGTTGTAGCGTAACTATCTTGACTATCTTAAAAAAAACTCACGAAAACAAAAATTTTAGCCAGAGTTATAACGGTTTTTAGACAAGGATACAGAAATCTGGAGCACGGAAAACACGGAACACAGTCAATTTATATATTTTTTGTCTCGAGAGGAAATATTTTGCAGTCAACTTTGAAACATGTAAGGGTTTTCTAGCAAATCGAGTACGCCGAGCACGATTTTGTTGTCAGGATTTAGGTATTGTCTAATCAAAAAAATTAGTTATGTATTTGACCATCTGAAAAAAAATTAGCTAGGAGAAGGGTATCCAGGAGGAGGGTAGCCAGGAGGAGGGTAGCCAGGAGGGGGTAGCCAGGAGGAGGGTAGCCAGGAGGAGGGTAGCCAGGAGGAGGGTAGCCAAGAGGGGGTAGCCAGGAGGAGGGCTGTCAGGAAGGAGGTGTTTTACTATTGTAGGGCATTTTTATCCAGTGCTTTTTTGGAACCGGGCGGTCAGTGTACAGGACTCCTCCCGGGTACAGGAGATTTTCGGACCCGGGTATAAGGGTATCCGATCAGTCGGGTACCCGCTGGAGAACATCCCTACTTACTTCCTTAAGCAAATTTGGTTATTGAATTACCAAAAAAATTTTAAAAAGTCAGCAGGGGGACTAAGTCAAAAAAGACACCGATTGTATACCGGGGCCAAGATTTTCTTTCATTTTTATGAGTCGGTATGAATCAAAAATTTGATCTTGAAGACAAATATTCTCGAGTATGTTTTTTGAGAATATTTTCTGGCCATCCTCATTTGAACTAATTACAAAATGAAATAAAAATACACAAAAACGATTAATAAAATTTATTTCACCAAAGAATCATTTTTTTTATAAAAGTGTTTTGGATAAAGAGCTGAATATCGTGTTCAAGTCATGCCTGAAAAATCTATATTTGATTTTTTTATAACATGCTGGATTGTTGGTTGTGGCTTAGGCTTATATTGAGAGATAATTGTATTTTTTCAAAATACAGATGGGCAGTACCAAGGGAGCTTCTATTTTCCTCTTCTTCTCTCGTGTCTACTACAGCTAGCTTATGTCTGTCAAATGCTAGCAGGCTCTTTTTAAAAAATCTTGCATCTACTTTTTTTGGCAATAATCTAGGCCTCCTAGATGTGCTTATTTCTAAGATATGTGCTTACAGTCGAGTCCCGCTAACCCGGCACCACTGGGACCGGCAAAAAGTGCCGGGTTAGCGGTGGTATTATTTTTTCGGGCCTTAATCGACCCTCTATATAATCACCCTTTATTCAACTATTTTAAGAGGGGTAAAGGGTTGTATAGGGAGGGGAAGGGAAAAAAGAGGGCCACTAATGGAAAAGGTCACACTAACAAGAAGATGTTGAGCATAGTTTTGAATACTGGGGCCTACCGCATACAGAAAAAATTGACGCAAATTGCAAAATGTTGTAAACTATGATAGATGCCGGTTTATTGGGGGTAATTTTTATTGGACGGGACCAGTCTTAGGGTGCCGGGTTACTGGGGGTAAACTTTGTTGATTTTCTTTGCCAGCCAACCAAATTTTTAAAAAGTGCCTGGTTATTGGGGTGCCGGGTTATTGGGGGTGCCTTGGGGTGCCGGGTTATTGGGGGTGCCGGGTTATTGGGGGTACCGGGTTATTGGGGTGCCGGGTTAGCGGGACTCGACTGTATTTTCAAAAATTTGTCTTACTTGTCTTATTTTCGCTTCAAGACAACGGAATTGAACTTGACTTGCCAATATTCGTTGAGAAAAACATTTTTGTCAGGAAAACGTTTCATTCTCTATACAATGTTCAGTAATTCAAAGCATTTTCAACATTCGCTAGCTGTAAACCGTATTTTTAGCTCGCTCAGATGGCTCCGCCGGAAAGAAAGCACAAGTTCAAGCAGGAATATGCCAAGGATTTTGTCGGGATCAAGCCTGGGAAGGATGAATTTCACGCTCACTGCATCGGTTGCCGGCAAGATATCAATCTGACGTCAATTGGTAAGTCTGCAATTTTCGTGCATCAGAAGACTCCGAAGCATGTTCAAAATGTGAGGGCGTCTGCGTCAACCAAGTATTAAAGGTTTATTGTCTCATTTTTGGGGTCAAAATCTTATTTTTTCAAAATTTTGTCTTATTTTCAGAATTTTCATCTGGGAGGCCTGCAATAATCCAATTTCTAATATTTTTACTTTTTTCGATGTTTTAAGGGCCTAGTTCTGAGTTATTCCAATAAATTTTGCTATAGAAATATCGTATAAACTTTATCAATACCCCTCCTTAAAATTGACAAAATTTACCCAAAACAGCTTTATTTTCAATTTGCTTAACTAGGAACTCAGGATTCAAGGGCCCAGTTCAGAGTTATTCTGATAAATTTCAGCTTAAAAATAAATTAAAATTTTTTTTCTAATTAGACGCGCGTCCTTCTATGTATAGGCCAGTGATGGAGCTGTCCCGGCGCGTGTGGCGGTGGTCTGGTGAGCATTGCTTAACAAACCGTTGAAAGAAAAGATTCGTTACTTTTATACTATCTGTATAAGCAATGATCGCATCGCCAAGAATTTACGACTTCAGGGGATCCAAAGGGAATTAAGGGAATCCAAAACTTGAGGTCGTCTTGTAATGGGCGGACCGAGCCTGGCAGGAAGTCTCTAAGAAAGTTAAATCAAATAGTTTAAAGGTAAATATTCAAATTTCTCTTTGCATTTCAACGCTGTAATTAAATTTGTGCACTCATCACATCTGTCGATGGATCAGAGCATACAAAAATAGCGTGCTTCAAACCAGATAGGCCAATCGATGCAAAGGGCCTGAATATTCTTCGCAAGGTCAGAATTAATATTATTAGAGAAATATAATAATAACTAGAGGGTGGGAGATTAATAAATGTTAAACGGTAAAAGCAGTTTCTTTTATAAAAAGCAGCTATAAAAAAAATAAGTTGTCTTTCATCAAAACCTTTTTCACAACAATAAATAACAGAAATATATATCACATTGTAATTTTTTTAATCAAGATGGTCTGTAGCTTAATCTGGCGAAAAAGCGTTGTTTCTGTGACTTGACCTCTTTTCGTTTAATGTGACAGCTGATTTTTTCAGTCCTAAACAATATTAAGAATCTTCAAGTTTTTTGCAAATTAAAGGTAAACAAACCCATTTCAATGTTAAAATTGTCCATATCCTTGACCAGAGCCACTGCACACAAAATGAACGCTATTCCACTAATCAACAGTAAAATATTAGGCACATAAAATGAGTAGAGAAGTGAGTAATAGTGGCCACTTGGAGAATCATCGGGACCTCGGATCCAATCCGAAAAAAGGCCAATAACATAAGGACCGGAAGCGTCTCCGAACAAGTGGGAGATCATAATGAGCCAGGAGTTGGCTATACTCCTTCTTTGAGGCACTATTATGTACTACAAAATTTTTTGAATTTTTATGTATTTTTAAAACATAAATCATGGCTAAACTTCGTAATCCCTCCATGTCTTGAAATCATAATTTGAACACCTTTATATTTCTTTAAATTACTAAATCATACAAAAATCATTTTTAAGAAGCGGAAAAATATTTTCGTGAAAAAATTTGACCGAAATTTGATTTTTTGCATCGGCGGAACAAAGTTAATTCATACTACAAGAGTATTTAATATCCCAAAAGACCGAAAAAGACAGAACTTTGACAAAACTTTTAATGGATTAACTGGTGGTCCAAAAGTTCGGAGCCGATTTTCAAAGCCTTATTTCTTATTAAGGTTACAATCTTATCTCTTTTCTTTAAATACCGTTTTGTAGCCCTGCCTCTCCTCTTTCAAACGGCATATTGCCTTTAGCTTGATTTTTTTGAATAAGTCATCATTTGGCTCCAAACACTTGTCAGGTCATTTTGAAAAGTTGACCAGCGTTTTCATCACTTTAACTGGTCAAATGTTTTATTGAATTTGAAGCGTTATGGCAACATCTTATCACCATGTTGTAGAGCAGCTCAAGAGCTACAAAAACCATGTTACAGATTTTTTTTCAAATTTTTTGTGTTGATATATGGCCTTTTGAAAAAAACAAAAAATGACCAAAATTCAACTTTTCCCAAATTTTCGGATTTTAGTCGTTTTTTCAAGAAATTGTTTTTTTCCAGAAAGACATATTTCAACACTTGAAATTGAAAAAAAATCTGTAACATGGTTTTTGTAGCTCTTGAGCTGGGCTACAACATGGTGATAAGATGTTGCGGTAACGCTTGAAAAAAATAAAACATTTGACCAGTTAAAGTGACAGCTGCTGTTCCTTGATCCCACAAGTGCTTGGAATAAATGATTATCCAAAATAATCAAGCTAAAGGCAATATGCCATTTGAAAGAGTAGATGCAGGGCTACAAAATGGTATTTAAAGAAAAGAGATAAGATTGCAACCTTAATAAGAAATAAGGCTTTGAAAATGCGCAAAAAGTCAAATATTTCGGAAAAATGTCTGTGTAACACTTTTCTTTTCCTTTTCTATCGTTTTAGTGCATAAAACATGCTAAGACCTTAAAAACGAGGTTCCGGCTCAGACTCCTGTCTTTAAATGTCTTAGCAAGCCTTAAAAACACGTTTTGCTCAAGCTTAAGTGGCTTAGCTAACTAAAAAAGGTCGAAACATGATTTTCAGACATGGATGTATAACTAGGTCCTGCCAAGATTATATTACCATGAGCATGTCAACATTGATAGCCCAATTAAGACACAAGAACAATATGGCGAAAAAAATAGAAATCTGAAAATTCAGAACTATTATTAATATTAAAGTCATATCATAAGGTAACCGTTCGAAGTGTTTGATTTAATTTAAAAATTCTGGCAACGCTTTGTCGTAGAGCATAGTCGATTTAGAAAATAGAATTTTAGCATCTTTTTCTAACACACAACCTGGAGACTCGAGAAACATGTCAAAAAAGACCAAAATTGTTTTGGTTCCCCGTCGATGTTTTTATTTTCTACAGTCAGCTTTACGAATTTTTTCATTAATATTATAAAATCAAAAAATTGTAAAAAAATGGAAAAAAAATTGTTAAAAATTTGGTACTTTTTCAAAAACAAAACTTTTGGACCACTCCTCAACTACACTAGTTCCAAAAAAAACTTATTGGGTTGGTGCATAATTAACGTCGGTTTTTTATTTGCACACTATTCAACAACAACCCAAATACAAGTCCGCCTATGACATTTCTGAATATTACTCTGGAGCATATTCACCCTCTACATCAATAATAATCAAGCTTCCCATTTGCTCGGTAGCCGATCAATTCCGCGAGCGAAGAAGTGAGCATTTTTTGACGTAATCCACGCTTTAATATCGGCCACAATTTCTGATTATAGGCGGACTTGTATTTGGGTTGTTGTTGAATAGTGTGCAAATAAAAAAACCGACGTTAATTATGCACCAACCCAATATAAAGAAAAATTAAAAGGTGTTTTGATTCTCTCGTGTGAATTTCTCTAAGGGTCTAGTAAAAGACAGCAATGAAAATACATTTATCTAAGATGTTTATTAAGATATTTTTTGATTTTTTTAAAGGTTTCCGAAAGAAAATTGAAAGATCGCATTCAAAGACGTGTAATTTTTTGTATGAAAATATTTATAAGAACAAATCAAAGATCGCACTCGAACATGTGCAAAATTTTTTCCTTTACCGCAACGCTTGAAAAATAACCCAAATCAAGTCTTTTTAGAAGGGTTCACGAGAAAAGATGTCAATAAAAAATTTAAAAAACCAACATAAGCCAACAGCAGACTAGCGTGCAACAAATGAAGACCTGCGAACAACAATGGCACGGCCATAAAAGAGCCTATGGCAGAGATCAGTGCATCTGCTCGTGGTGTTTTGATCTTTCTAAAGCAAAGTTTTCCGTCTTTCCACGCCTTAAATACAGCAAGTTCTTAGTTTTTTTTCATATTCGTTGCGGAAAGTATACACCTGTGAAAGTATAGTGCCAGCCGAAACACCCACGACTCCTGCGGCACAAGTTATAGCCCCGAAAGTTAAGGCAACACTGCAAAAAAAAACGAAGGTATTGATTATTATTGGCCCTATCGACGAATGGGTACCGATTTTTCAGCCTGGTCTTCTGTTAATTTTTTGGCTTGCGCTTATTAATAGGGAAGGATAACAGACTGAAACCAGATCTGTGTTCAGGCCCGGACTTTTTAATTTTGGCTTGGTTTGGAACGATTTTCACCATTCAGGACTAGCGGTATCCCAGACAGAGCCAGCCGGTCACAAGCAAAAGTTAGCTTGCATCCTATAAATTAAAAAAATGTAAAAACTACGCTTATTAAGGAGCTGCAAGTGGAACAATGAAAAGAAAATTACAAAAAAATTAAAAAAACATGTAATGAATTGTATTAAAACGGGGTTTTCGGGCTGCGCCAAAAGCAGTTGTAGCATCCACGCTCTGTTAGGCCGGACTCAGGACAAGACTGCCAATGGACAGGTCTAGTCTACGAGTCGCCTGAGCACTACTAAAAACAGCCGAAAAATAAGGTGAAAAATCGGTACCCATTAGAGGTGATAGGGCTAAGTTGACTATAGTGAAGAATAGGGTTCCAAAAATCAGCTTGGTCCCCCTGTTGTTTTACAAATAAAACAACAGGGGACCAAGCTGATTTTTGGAACCCTATTCTTCACTAGTGCCGGCTAAGTTATCGATATTTAGATTAAAAGTTGCTAACCTTTCTTTTTGGCTGTTTTTCAAAAGGTTAGTGTCATTGAGATTCGACTTCATAGCTATAGCATGTTGAACTGCAGTGGGTGCCCACCAAGCCAGAGTGCCACTGAAATTCGTTTAATAAAGTCTCATATCATTTTTAAGGGTTATGGTAAAATAGAATCAAAATTAAAAATTTTTAAATTTTTTTAAGAACCTTTGAAATAAGACAAAAAACTAACGTCACGAAAACCACAGCTGTGGAGCCTACAACCGACCACAAATAAGTCTTTCTAAAGACACAATCATTCGTTAAAAAAAATAACTAAAAAAACTCACATGGCACATAAATACTTCATATCCTCCATGTAAGTTGATTTTTCTTTTTTTAAATTGACTGTGGCAACACTGTTACCCACTGCCTTTTCAGCTTGACCTCTTTCTGGCTCTTGCACAAAAAACAAAATGGCTAAAACGGAGAGCACTCCAAGCACTGGGGTAACTCTAAGGCCCCATTTCCAAGAGCCAAGCACAGAAGACACGTATGAACCAGTCATAAATCCTAAGCCACTAAATATTGTTTTTAAACTAAATTTCTTAAAGGGTGTGGAGTGAAATCTATTAAAGAGATAGTCTCGACACAGAATGGGCAATGTAAATTTTTTAATTTTAAAATGTCGTTTTTGAGCAATATTTTGTCCACAGCTTGGTTGTTGACATTTGAAAAAAAAATTGTGCAGAATAATTGCAAGTTGGATCAGGAACATCAATATCAGAATTTCCAAGTTTCTTCAAAAAAATGATTTAAAAAATGTGTAATACTAAAATCTAGTACCAAAAGACTTATTTCTATTATTAAAAAACTTTATTCTAGTACCAAAATTTAACTTGTATAGAAAGACTTTTTTTGAACTAATAATTTTTTTTGGTTGACTACATCTCAGCCTTCTAACAAAGCCCCAGTGAAAATTTTTAAAAATATGAAGATATGGTCTGGATAAAGTAACTTGGTTCTTATTCTTTATCCCACCCTCCCTAATTTAAAAGAGTACTGGGACACTGGAAAATAGCCTAAAAGTATGGAAATTGAACAAATTTTTGTCAGTGTGGTCCTACTGCACCAAGAAGCTCTGGTATGCATGGGTACTTATTCGGTTGGGGGCGGGTTTTTCACTGATTTAAAATAGTTTGAACGTCTAAGTAATTTATATGTACTAAAAACGATAAAAAGTTGTTTTGCGATATTTTTCTACATTAAAGATGATTTTCGAAAAATTTTTGACCAAATTTCACTTTTGCCTTGGGGACAAGGCAAACTTCCTACTTTAGGTATTTTACCCGTTTTGGTCACTGGAGCTGGGCAAAAGAGCCGTATGCATTTTTGATCAAGAGTCTTGCTCGATTATGTCTAAGGTAGTGAGTGCATCTCTAACCGACAAGCTGCCCCCCTTCAGGGAGCTTGCTTGTTGAGATGCGCACACCCACTACTAGACGCAAATCCTGAAAGTGACTCTGGATGCATGAAAATGTATGCATACCAGATTTCTTTATGCGGTAGGCCCCAGCTAACAAAACTATGTTTAAATTCCATCTTCTTGTGGGTAGCCAGGTATCCTTTCAGTTTGAACCCTTGGGGACCAAGGCAAAATTCGAATTTTGGCCAAAATTTTTTTTTAAATATTCAATTTTATGTAAAAGTATCAAAATAACTTTTTATCGTTTCTAGCACATAAAAATTACTTAAGACGTTTAACACTATTTCTAAATCAGACCGCCCCAACCGAATAAGTGCCGTATGCATGCATGTTTTATGCCACCAAAAAGGCGAATCAACTTAGTTGTGTCAAAATAAAAATAAAGTTCAACAATCAAAACTTGGGTGGGGTCGGGATAAGGGAAAAGAACCGTAACTTTTTCACCAAGTTCCTCTATTCAAACCCCTAAATTGCCAACTTTTTAAAAGATTTTACGAAAAAAATATCTTGTTGGATAGCCGAAATTCAGGACTGCAGGAAGTTTACATACAAAATTATGTAGCAAAAGTGAAAAGTTTAATAAAATGAAAATTTCAGCAGTAGAATTAAATATTTTGGTATTAGAAAAATTTTCCTTCCTTAAGAAATAGGACGGATAAGATAATTGAAAACTTTTTTTAGATTTTTTTCTTTTTCGTCTCAGTTTTTATGGCATTTTTTGAAGAAGTTTAGGGCGGAGTGATGATTTGGCGGCGGAAATAATAGCGGCGGAAAAAACGGCGGGATTTTATAAGGGACTTTGTGTATTTTTGCTTTGCAAATCCGAATGTTTGACACCAAATTCGTCTCCAGCATGGTCGCTTTGATTATAAAAATGGTCTTTAGTCTCAGATCTCAATTAGAGATGATGGCTTGACCTTTTCGGGACGGGACGGGTCAAAATTCAAATTTAAAAATTTCGGGACGGGACACCGGGACGGGACAGGTGCCAAAAAATTTCCGGGCGGGATTCCGGGACGGGACGATTCTCTAAAATTAACGGGACGGGACGGAATTGTCCCGTCCCGTCATCATCTCTAATCTCAATCATATTTTAAATTCCACTCGAGACAACAAACACTTGAACTCAAAAAAAAATTCGATTTTTTTTCCAAAAATAGGTTTCTCGAGTGGAATTTAAAATGTCTTTGAGATCTGATTTGGTACTAGATTTTAGTAATACACATTTTTAAAATCATTTTTTGAAGAAATTTGGAAATTCTGATATTAATGTTCCTGATCCAACTTGCAATTATTCTGCACAAGTTTTTTTTTTCAAATTTCAACAACCATGCTGTCGACAAAATGTTGCTCAAAAACAACATTTAAAAAGCACAAAATTTCGAATTGCCCATTCTGTGTCGAGACTATCTAGCTTTCACCCACTTCCTTTTAAATAAAAAATAAAAAAAAAATACCTGCCGACAGGAATAGCAAAGTAAAAAAACATGAGCACACGACTTCTCAGTGTAGAAATAAAGTAATCGGCAATTAAAGTAGGCGCAATAATAGAGTAAGATGCCTCGCCGATGCCGACCACCCCTCTTAGCAACACAAAAAGCCAGAAATGCTGCCGAGGAACAAAAGTAGAGGCAAATACAGCACCAACCCATATGCTTAAACCGCACATCATAAGAATTTTTCGATTGTAGCGATCTCCTAGAAAGCCGCAAAGAGGGGCGAAAATCATAAAGAAGACAATAAAAATTGTTTGAAGCAGGCCTAAAACAAGCGTAAAAATTGGTGATGCATTTTTTGTTACGATAAAAAACTTTGACCTGCCATAGCATCATTTATAGAAAAGTATTTCTGAATATCCGTCAGAACTCCTGTAATTAGAACAAAAAGGTAAAAAGGAAAAAATCTGCAGAAATTTCTAACTTCTTATTATTTATTTTTCAGAATTTAGGATCACAAAAAGTTATAAGTGTAGTTTACTAAACTTTTCAATCCGTCCCTAATTAGCGCTGGCTCCCGAAGGCATTACCTAAGTTCAAAAATCTAAAAAATTATTTAAAAAGTTAACAGCGGTCAACAAAAAAAACAATGTTCGTAGAATAAAGCAGAAAAATATTAATACTTAAAAAACTGTTAAAAGATATGGCTAAAGTACACTATTTGGCCAGAGCTAAAAGTGCGTTTTTTCAAGGTATAAGATATGTACTCAGATATGTACTTTGGCCATATCTGAGAGAGAAAAAAACCAAAAGATCTTCTTTATGCATTTTCAATCAAGAGTCTTGCTCGGAATTATGTCTAAGGTACTTGGGTGCGCCCCTTCGGGGCAGGGATGCGTGTAGTAGAAATGCGCGTACCCGGGTACCTTAGACATACCGTATTTCCTCTAATTAGCGCAACTGCTTCGACAGATGAAAACATCCAACTGATTGCCAACAGGATTTGCTACTGCAACGACCTCGAAGAGGGTCACATCCACTGCCAGTCCGATTCAAGCAGAAAATTGGCAACTGAGCTCGGAATTTCGCATTGGTTAGTTCCGCAAATTATCCACGGCATTTTTGAAATGAAAGCTAGGAAGACTGCGGAAGGTCCTCTGCTGAAAGACAGTACCAAAGAAAAGCGCTTGGCTCGGTGCAGAAAGCTGATCCGCGACTACGCCGCCAATCGCCACCGCCACATCCTCTTCACAGATGAGAAATGGTTCGACATTGATGGTAATTCCGAAATGGTAATTCCGAGCAAGACTTTTGATCGAAAATGTAAAAAGAAGCTCTTTTTGCAAGGCTCCAGTGACCAAAACGGGGTAAAATACTAAAAATGACCAAAAACCATAGGGGGGACCAAGGCGAAAATTGACCAAAAAGTACAGGAGACCAGGGCGGTCGATTTTTTTTTTCGAAAATTTCCTTCCCCCACTTTTTTTCGCCTTTTCTATCGGTTTCAGGGCCTAAAAAATACTTAGACCTTAATGAAACGCACTTTTGGTTCTGGCGAAATAGTATACTCCTGCCCACTGGTGTATAATCGCTCTTTGTTGGCTCTGGCTCTGAGAATAATAAAATGGGGTTTTTCTTTTTTGAACTCTTGAAGAGGCATGCTTACTGTTGAAAATTTGTCCCCGCCAATTCAAATTTTTTTCCTAATCATGTACGGATTTTTCTAATTGGTTTCTAACAAAACTATTCCTAAAATAAAATTCTAGGCCTTGTTTTGTTAGAAACCAAGTTGAAAAGTAGTTCAATGATTAGAAAAAAATTTCAATTGACAGGGACAAATTTTGAACAGGTGAGCATGCCCCTTTAAACTTCTAAACTACTTAATAGAAAAAGTACCAAATACAAACCTGCAATGGTATATCTGTCCATATAGTTTAGCAAGTTGACCACAAACAGAATAATAATGCAGGTTAAGCCTGCTTTGTCTAATTTCATACTGCTTTTTCTGAAAAAAAAATATAATTAGATAAAAAAGTCCAAATTTCATAAAAACCTAGTAGGAGTGCTCATTCTAGTATTGTTCCTTAGTACTTCTGACTTTGTTGCTGAAGAGAGACTTCATCAAACTCGAAGCCATCATTGTTTTGATAGCCCACCATTCGGAGCAATCCAAACCTTATTTCGAAAAAAAAATGCAGGAATTAATTTATAGCGACTTCATTTATTTCAATTATTATAGGCGCCAAAGAAAATTATCAAAAAATGTGAGTGTGAGTGTAGATAAGAAATAAACAATAGCTAAGTGACACTTTTCGATGACTACACTTTTCGATAGCAATTACGTATACACCAAAAACTAAAACAGGCAACAATTAATGTAGCACATGAATGGTTTTACAAAAAGACAAGACAAAAAAATCAAAAAGGCTAGACCACTTGCCAGATGTCACTTAAAGGGTAAAAAAGAAGCAGAGAGAAACTGTTGTTGCGGAGATATACACACACAAACAGGACATTAACAGGTGAAATTAAAGCAAATGCAAAGAGAGAGAAATTAAAAATGGAGCACATGCACTGAAAAAAATGATAGAATGGGTCAGAGAAATAGTTGTGTGTCGAGGTTATTTCCACTGATTCATGTTTGACAATAGTGGAGTTTTGAAGATGTGAAAGCATATGTTTTGTTAAAAATATTTTTTCTTGATTGCTCATCTTTGACTACTACTACTTTGTAGGCAATATTTTGGTATGGTTTCAGTCTAAAACTTTTAAAATGTTTTTAGAAAAAAAAATTTGCAAAAAGTTTGGAGGAAAAGCTTTTTTAATGACTACTTTGACTACACATTTTGGTTTGCTTACAGCGTGCGATAAAAGTCTTTTCGGATTGGCAGAGTAAATACATTTACTAGAGAATGTTGGCCATTTATTTTTCAACATTTGTCGAAATTTTTTTTTATTCGAAAGAGGAATGGTGAAAGATTGACTAACTTTAGAGAAATCTTTATTTGGACACACCTAAACATCAACAGGAACAACAATTTCCTCATATTCCTGTTCAACGCTCTTTCCATTCACTTCAAGGCAATATTCAAGACGGTGCTCCTCCTCATGGTCTTTGGCTGTGCGCAACTGGTTGATGAGAACTTTCCGCTGCGATGGATGGGTCGAGGAACGGACTTTGCTCCTTTTGCGTGGCCTCCTTATTCACCTGATTCGCCGTGCGACTTCTTTCTTTGGGATGGATCAAGAGCCGTCTACACCACACCGATTGCCATAAATGAGCTTCGAAAAGAATTGAATACGCATGCTACAGCAGATGGTAAACAGTGTAGCAGGAAAACCCGTCTTGAATATTGCCTTGAAGTGAATGGAAAGAGCGTTGAACAGGAATACAGTGAAAAATTGTTGTTATTTTTGTTTGTTGATGTTGGTGTGTTCACCTGATTTCAAAGTTTGGATAATCGATTCTCATCCACCTGAATAAAAAAAATTTCGACGATGAAAATTATGGCCAACAAATGGCCATAATGCGCCACCCTATTTTACAGAGTGTACCATTATAATCTCCATAGTTTGTTTTCGCCATAATTTTTTAAATTCGAGGTTTCTTATTGGTTTTTTTTCGAAAAGGCTGTCCGGCTGTACCCCAAAATTTAAGAAGAAATTTCGACCCTAGTATAGAATACCACCAACCCCCAAAAAAACTTATGCCTTCTAAAACTTAAGTAAAGAGCACCCAAATATATGTTCCAGACCCCAGAAAAAGTGCGTAAAACACTTATTAGTCACAACTTCCATACGCTGGCCTACCCCTAAGCCTAAGGGCTAAGCCTAAACTTGTTGTTCCAAAGGGTAATTACAACGATTTTTAGAAGGTCTGATTTGGGGTAGGGATGGTATTCTATACTTTTAATAGGTACATTTGTTAAGAAGACATTTGCTAAGAAAAAATAATTTATGCGCCAATGTGTTATAAACAGAAAATTTATGCGAACATTTGCTAATTGGTCGTTTTGCAAAGAAGTTATTTTGCTAACTACCCTTTTAATAAGGTACTTTTTGCTAAGCATACTATAATGGCTTTTTTCATTTTCTTTTTATAATTTTTGCTTACATACTATTTCTCATCCATTTTGTGTTCCTGGAAGTTATCTAGCTGGACTACCTTACCCAAAATCTTGACTACCTTACCCCAAATCTTGGAGCGGAACAATTATTTTAGTTCATATAATATAATAAAACTGAGGACGAATTGTCGCGTACTCAACTAAACCAAATGCCTACCTATCTATAATACTGGATAATTTTATTAAGTGGACAAGAAAAAAGTAATAAACTATCTTTGAGCTCGTCCTGACCATACTGGCCTATCCTGCGCCTAAGGCTTCGTCTATGTTAGAAAAAAGACAAGAGATGGCATTCAAATAAAAAATCCAATATTTACTCCGGAGCCCAAATCAGGTGAATCCTAAATTAGTGGGGCCCAAATGAGGAGCCTAAATGAGTTTCGCCCAAATCAGTAGTAACCGTCATTTTACCTACACCGTTTTCGAGTTTTATAGTGTTTTAATCATAGAATCACAAAGTCAGCAAACACTAGCTTTATCTCGCCAAAAAATATCAAAAACAGAGAACAGTAACATCCTCTCCCTTTCACCGATAGGCAAATTGTTCACCACATTTTGATAGCTCCTTATTATAGTTTGCAAGCTGCCTATCGGATCCAAGCCGTTGAAACCAAGAATTGCTGTTTGAAACCAAAGAAATGTTTTTGTTTCAGGACAATCAGGCGTTGAAAGTGAACTTATCCGAATCGACTGATTTCTCGAGATTGTTCCTGGAACAACAAATATTTATACAAGAACCATAATGGCTCGTTCACGGACTGAAACTGAGACTTAGACTGAGCATTTTTTGGCTACTTGAACACTTTTTACTCTCAGTCGCAGTCAGTGAACGAGCCATAAAGAAATTGCGTAACTATTTCAGTGTTGAACAGTTTGAGACACTTCCACATTGTGGGATTTCCGGCTGGAACTTCTTCGCGATGGTTCCACAGATCAATTGGAAAGCGATGTGACGAATTTCCATGCTCTGATTCTTTGCATACCCAGCTCTAAACAGCCAATCAATAGCAGCTTGTGATAAGAATGTGTTTACCGTTTTGAAATAAGCAATGAATCGTGCTAGACCTGGATAATCTACTTATCTGCCGAATTGCCTGATTTCATTATTATCAAAATTGACTAGCTGATTGAATGAGCTGACGAGAAACCTCTCTGGAACAAATGCAAGACAGCGGAACATGCCAACGTATTCATTGAAGTGAACATTTCTCTGATACTTTTGGTCTAGTTTCACCTGAATTATAAAAATTCAGCATTGAACCAAAAACATGACTTGTATACCTTTGTAATCCATCTTTGAATTGCTTGAAGTTCTGTAGGCATGGACTATGTCACCAACTTCATTCTTCTCTAGACGTGTATTCTGCAGATAATGGGAAAATCCTATAAAGCAACGTCAATTAAAGCAAAGCCGGATGATAAAGAAACAAAAGTTAACCTTTGTAAAGTAGCATAGGGTTCACTTTATTGCTTTGCACAAACCGAATATTCGGTGTTGGCTCAATTCTCAAAAATAGGAGATCTTCTTCGGGCGGAGGAGGCTGACCGGAACTAGCTTGCTTGTTTGGCATCCTAGTTTGCTGATTGACTGGTTCATCATTCTCTGAATTGATTACTTCATCTTCGGATGCATCGCTTAGGAGATTGCAAAAGTCCTCTTTATCACTGACAAGCAAATGTTCTTCGAAATTCATGACCTACAAATTTTAATAATGAAATTTTTGGTAACTCTTTTGTTAGATTAGTCATAAAGCCATTAGCAAAATACTTGATAGCAAAATGAAGACTTAGCAAAAAAAGAATTAGCAAAAATACAGCATAAATTTACTGTTTATAACAAATTCGCGCATAAGTTTTTCTTTCCTTAACAAAAGAACCTCTTAACAAATATACCTATTAAAAAATTTCTTCTTAAATTTTTGGGGTACAGCCAAGGCTGTCCTGCGCGACTGGCATACGATTCGATACACATTGTGATTCTATACTGCGATTCGATACACTTGCGATTCGATACTGTGATTTGATACAATTGCGGTTCGATACGACAATTCGATACATTTTGTTTTTTGTGGCTTGTATCCTATTCAAGGCACATTTTGCACACAACAATTACACTAGCATCGCTTTATTTATAAATAGTTCTTCAATTGTGATAAAAATTCACTAATATCAGTATCAAATTCTTATCGGATGAGAGACATATTAACAAAAAAATGGGTAACATAACAGTACATTGAAACTATGGGCTAATTTTCTACTCGAGCACAACTTTTAAATCTCCCGGCGGCTAAAAATTTTGAGGATCGAGTTCGGCAAGCGCTTGGTTTAAAACTTCTTCTTGTTCGGCTTCTAGATGTTCCTCATCCTCGTCCAGCATTCGTCTAAACTCCTTATGTAAAAATTTAACAGCATAACCATCAAACAACCTGTATTCCACAAAACCTATTCCCATAAGACGCCCCATTCTCTTTCGATAGCAAGACACCTTTCTATCGTATCTTTGATCCTGCAAAAGAACTGCATTCGAGGATAAGTACTGGAGCAGAGCATTCTGAATAAAAGGTCATAAAAAAATTACTTCGTAACGCAGAACTGAGGCTCCATTATGCTCCGCGTAATCTCGATGTATCCCTGTGCTTGGCGTCTTCCTGGTTGTCTTCCTTCATACACACTCTGAGCATCCCGCTCTTCTGTATTCGTAAGCTCAAGTATTTAACGTTTAAAATTACGGATGATGAGCATGCGGTTGTCGCAATCGCAATAACCGCTCAACCGCAGCATAAAAATTTTGCAACCGCAAATTTTTTCAACTTGAAATTTTCTCTCTTATCTCTCTTATAACACTTTGATCTGTCATTTAATTAGCGTTTCAGATGTTTATGCTCTGGTCAATTAAACTCGACTATGCTGCTGGTGGAGGGTTACTCTTTTCAAAGCTATCGACAACTGAGGTTAGATGTAATGCTTGTGACTCGACAAAACCAACCTTGAAGCTTGCTCAGCAAAGTACTATGCTATTGAAAAATCATCTTCACGTGCACCCTGATTATAAACAACAATTCGATGATCTAAAGGCAAAAGAAAAAGAACAAGTCGACTCCCAGAAAAAAAGTCATGTATAAGTTTTTCAACAAGTCCAAAGGTAAACTTTCCTCTTTTTTATTATGTTGAGTCATTTACAAACTTTTAGACGGATTGTTATCTCTAAATCGAAGGGTCGTAAACCACCCTGCCTTCAACGACATCCCGTTCTTGGTCGTTGAGTCGCTCCATTCAAAACTCTATTCTCATCTACGGACAGGGATAATCTCAAAGGTAGACTCAAGTTTGATTTTTTGATTGATTTTGATTGGACCTGCATGACTTTCCTAATTTTGCAGCATTACACAGAATGGGTGCTTACGCGAATCTACTCTGCTGTTCAGGATATGCCGACTCGATGGTGGAGAAAAGAAGAGATGGGCAAAAGTCTTCTAGAGCAAAGACGTCCAATTACTCTTTATTTGGCCAGATACAACCACCGCAATCTGGAACTCAATGACGATGAATGGGAGTTGCTTGCAAAGCTAATGAAACTTCTTGGTCCGCTGACTTCCGCTTCCAAACAGATGTGCCGTGACTCAGAGATACTATCAGCATAGTTTATTATTGCCAGATAAAATTATATTCCAAACACTTAAAAAGAACTTCAACGAAAATAAATACGGTAAACAGTAGTCTTCAGCAACGATTTTGGACCTAACACTAAAAATTTAGATTGACTTTCTTGGCGCCAGGGGGTATAGTCAGAGATAGAAATCGCCTTTTTGAAGACTCAGAATTTTGAGAAAAGGCGATTGAGTGCATCAGAATCTTTTTTTGATGAGCTAAATAGTTTAACATCCCAGCCTGAACAATCCTTTACCACCTTAAGCGAGTGTTTAGTGCAGTTTGGGGTAATTTGAGGTAACTTTGAATGGTTCAGGGTGAGATTTTGAGTGATTAAGTATACCAAAGCGCTATTTTAATGTGCGTAATCACTTTTTTGCAAAAAGCAAGCTGTTGTATTTACTCTTACCATAAGAATCGGGCATCGTCTAATTTAACCTTCAGCTGAGGGTAATTTTCCCGAACAATTAAGCTAAGTTAACCCCCATCTTAGTGTATAAGCCAGATGCTTATATATTTAATGACTTTTTAGGACGCGGGATTTTATTATAGGGGGGGGGCTTTCATTGGAGAGAAAGCTTGGTCACATTTCAGTAATCTAGCGTTAAAGGCAACGCAAAAAAGTCTAGTATAGATCTGTTAAAGCGAATTTCTATCAGCAATCTAGCGAGCATGTTTATTCAGCAAAAGCATAAAAATTAAGTTTCAACAAAGAAATTATCACTTAAAAATTCATCCTCATGAGAATCAATATTTTCAATTGCACTGAGATCTTCGATGGCATCTGTATTTTCAAAACTTTCTGGCACTGGTTCGTCAGCTTCGTCAGCACTATTTGGGATAACCCAAAAATGCGTTTTTTCAGGTCTAAGTACTTCTTAGGCCTTGAAAACGATAGAAACGGCAAAAAAAGTGTGGAGAGGACATTTTTCGAAAAAAAATGTTTCGTTTGCCTTGGTCCCCATGTGGTTTTTTATCATTTTTTGCCTTGGACCTCTGTGGTTTTGGTCATTTTTTGACTTACTCACCTCTGTTGAACCTGAAAAGATGGAGTTTGCACATCGTTTTGCTAACTGGGGCCTACCGCATGAAGAAACTCTGGTATGCACACACATTTTTTTGCATCCAGAGTCACTTTCGAGGGATTTGTGTCTAAGGTATGTGGGTGTGAGCATCTCAACCCCAAGCCACCAAGCCCGCTTCGAGGGTGCAGGGGGCTTGATGAGTTAGAGAAGCGCGCACTCACTTACCTTAGACATGATTCCGAGCAAGACTCATGATCAAAAATGCATATAGAGCAGGGATGGGAATGAAAATTTTTGGAAAAGAGTACATTTTGACTACTTTTGAAGGAAAAAGGTGATTTTATCCAGTGCTTATTGCCATTTTCGGAGCGAAAAAATATTTAGAGATTTATATATCAGATTTATATATTTATATCAAAGACTAAAAATTCCGAAAGTAAAAAAGATTTAGGGTCCCAAAAAGCAAATATTTGTAAAAAGTTTATTAAAAAGTTTTAAAAGTTCAATTCCCATCCCTGATATAGAGACTCTTTTTTGCCCAGCCCTAGTGACCAAAACTGTGTAAAATATCAAAAAATGACCAAAAACCATAGGGGGACCAAGGCAAAGGAAACATTTTTTTTTCTAAAAATGTCCTTCCCACACTTTTTGTCGCTGTTTCTATCGTTTCAGGGCCTAAAAAATACTCAGAGCTTAAAACACATTTTGGGCTACCCCAAATAGTGTAATCCTGCCTAGCGAGTCCCGCCTTGAGCTAGTCAGTTGCATTCCCTTAGACTAAATATAGTAATAATAGAAACTTATTACTGTTTCCAACACTGTTGGTCAAGAAGCCATCAATCGAAACAAAGATAGGTCTAGCCAAACTCGATTGAGGGAACTTGCCCATAAGTGGCAGTTCAGTTTTAGAAGAAGCAGTAGCAAAAAACTTCGAAGCTAAAATAAGTTGGCCAAAATATTAAGAAGACTAAATCTTATTTGAGAGCAGTACGGACAATAAAAGAGCCGCCTGTGCTTCTTAAAGTCTGTATTTGGGGTGTTTGTACAATTCCTTTGAATTATGTATGAAGTTAATGGGCCGATCCAAAAGATGAGAGAACAGCCTGCATCTTGTTCCATAATGTGCGGGAATGAAGCAATAATATTGAATTAATGCTATGTAGATGCCGGCAAACTATTTAAACTTATTATTAATATTTAGGCAAAGGTGTATGTTTATACTAAAGTATAATAAAAAAACTAAAAAAACAATACAGACGCTTATTGGACATAGGACAGTTCGCACCGCTTTTTCTAGAGACACTTCGCACCGGACATTTCGCACCGTTTTTTTTAGAGATGATGGCTTGACCTTTTCGGGACGGGACGGGACGGTCAGAATTCAAATTTAAAAATTTCGGGACGGGACACCGGACGGGACAGGTGCCAAAAATTTCCGGGCGGGATTCCGGGACGGGACGGAACCGGTACTCCTTCGGCTGGGGCCCCCAATTTTTTTTTTTCAAATATATTGTAACTTATGTCATTTTATATGAAGAGCTCCCAGTTATAAAAAATGGAAAATCTGCGAGGTATCAATCTGTATCAACTCATTGTGCTGGTTCATGGTAAAGCTGACGATGAATTCCAACAGTGGCTTCAAACAATTGGGGTGCTTCACACATCTCCATTGTGCATCTGTGGAAAACCTATGCGCTATAAACGACGATCAGATGGAAAGCAACGTTTTCGGGGCGACCACAAAAACTGCAAGAGAAATCGGCTTCCTCAATGGGACCATTTTCGAATCGGCTCAAATAAGTCTGAAAAGTTAGTCGTTTTACTTTATCTATAGCATTTTTATGGTATTTATATTTGAGATTTTTCTGTTTTCCTACTATTGGGTACATGATATGGCTACAGACAAAGAGAATTTTGTTTAATGTGAATAAAATGGCTTAAAGTTATCTTAATTAATTTTGATTTTTGTTTGTTTAAATTTAAAAAATTCGAAAAAATTTGAAAAAAAATTGAGGGGGGGCCCCAGCCGAAGGAGTACCCGAAACCTACTGGAGTTCTGCCGGATTGTCCATGCCCCAGTAAACCAGGTGGTCGTGCACTTGGTTCATAATTTTTTTCTCATGTTTTTCAATTTCCTAAATTTGTTTTCTGCACTAATTCGAGTATTCTTAGCAAGGTTCGACAGTAGTAAAATACTGTTTTCCAGGGTGTTTTTCCAGTTTTTGTAATTCCGCTCATGTGACTTCCTGTCATTTATAAACCATCTTTGGAATGTCGTATTAGTGCAGGAAAGTGTCTTTCTAATCCAAAAAATTAAAAATTATGTAAGCGTACAACCAGATTCGCCAAGTGATAATCAGTGTTTTCAAAACTCATACTATCACACTTGGGTCACACTAACTTCACCGACCTTTTTATCTGAAATTTTGTTTTCTTATCTCACAAGGGAAGGTTGAAAACTTTAAAATTCGATACGCAAATTCTGAATACGCCATCTTGTAGAGCATAGTCGATTTACTACATAGAATTTCAATATTTTCGGCAAACAGACAGAAAAACTCTAACCTGGAGACTCGAGAAATATAAGGCCGAAAACTGCCTTGGTCCCCCCTATGGATTTTCGAAAACATATTTGTCTGCGGTCAAACCTCGATATAGGGACATCTTTAAAAGTTCGATTCCCAGCTGAGTCCTACACTTTTTAATCCATTTGCTGAAGAAAAAGAGTTGGACCGAGCTTTTAGGGGTGTCACCATATCGAGGTAGGACTGTAAAAAATATGTATCGAAAATCCAAAGGGTGGACTAAGGCAATTTTTAGCTTATTTTCGATGTTTTCAGACATTGAAAGCTATGAGGAAGTCACAGTTATTGATCCAGTTAAGGGCCGAAATAGGGTTCGCCTGTAAAGCTTGCTTTCGACAATATCAAATTAGTTATTGATGTCTACAGGGTGTCTCAGAATTACGCGGCCATTATTTTTTTTTTGAGAAAAATACGTGTTGTTCAAAGAAATATTCTGGGTAAAAACATGCCCTAATTTTTAAAGAATACGTTAAACCGTGGGCAGAAGAGAATATTCCAGGAAGAAATTGGGTATTCCAGCAAGTCAGTAATTTCCGTTTTGGTGCTTATTATCTCGTCTTATTCATCTTCCTTAGGATGGCTCTCCTCTTCACACTGCCAACGATACTCAAGCATGGCTAGAAAACAATTTGCCTGATTTTATTCGAAAGGATCAGTGGCCGCCTCAATCACCAGATTTGAATCCTCTTGATTATTGCATTTGGTCAGTTCTGGAAGCAAACTCATCTAACTGTCGAATCTTTGAAGGAATCTCTGCTCACTGCGTGGGAGAACTTGAATCAGAATATGATCAACCAATGTATTGATGACTTTCCGCGAAGAATTCATGCCTGTATTGCTGCTGGTGGAAAACATTTTGAGTAAATTTGCATTATCGTGTCCATTTGTTGTCCGAAAAGAATGAATAAACATAGTGTTACTCTTGAATTTCTAATTAAATCATAGTTTGTTGGAGATTTCCGAGAAGGATTCGGAAATCGACCGGGCAAAAGCCAACCTAGTCAAATTTTTTTTTATGTGGCCGCGTAATTTTGATACACCCTGTACTTTTATTCTGATAATCTGGTCAATTTTATGGCTGTACCGAAAGCGCTGCAATGTTGTCAATCCATAGCTCATTTCTTGTGAATTGCGCCGCATATTACTTGCTCTTCATACTTGCTCTCCTGATCGGAGGTTTCTCTGACCTGATTCTTTTACTCTTGTCCATTTAAGATATTATTTCTTTAGATCTTGATCGCAGAGATGACAACTAAGACGGCAGAAGTGCTATGGACTACGGTGGATATCGAAAATGCAGCAGCAGAAGTCTTTGAAGCCATCGCTGCATTCTTGCTGAAAACCATTTCTAGTATTTATGTGATCTCTGTTCGCTTTTGCTGTCTGCGTTCGGAAATAAAATTTTGTGTAGCTTTAACTTCTTTGGAGCCTTTTTCCTGCCCCCCTGCCTGTTAACCTGGTAGTAGTCCCAACATAAACGTATGAATTCATTTTCGCCATAACCTTTTAAATTTTCGGTACTTTGACGAGATATTTTTTTATTTGAATGCTGAATGGATGAGAAACCGAATGAAACCAAACTTATTGATTTTCGTGTTTGTTATCACTGTTAAAAACATGTTTGATTGAAAAGTCAGTTTTTATCTTTAACCAAGTCTACAATGCTGAAGGGAAGGCGAAGTGTGTCGAATGGCCCATCAGATTTTCAGATCAGTTCATTTGTTCAGATTTTAATAATTATGACTTCTTGCGTTTTGTGAGGCGTCAAAATCTGAACAAATGAACTGATCTGAAAATCCAATGAGCCATTCGACACACTTCGCCTTCCCTTCAGCATTTTAGATCTGGGTTAATGATAAAAACTAACTTTTCTATCAAACATGATTTTAACAGTGATAAAAAACACGAAAATTAATAAGTTTGGTGTCATTCGATTTCTCATCTATTCAGCTTTCAAATAAAAAAAAGATCTCGTCAAAGTACCGCCCATTAAAAAAGTTATGACTTAAATGAATTCATGCGTTTATGTTGGGCCACCCTATACAAAAATTTCAGATTTTGTAATGCAGTTCAAATATTTTTAAGACTAAAATTTGATTTTTCGGTTTGTTAGATTGAAATATGCTAGCCCAAAAGGGCACCTGAATACCTTAAACATATTAATACTTTAAACACCTTAAGCAATTTGAAACTAATTTAAAAACTTTTGGTTATAATTTTTGTAAGTTTAGTCAAAAGTACTTAAAATGAAGAAGTAATCGATTTTATAGCAAGCATCTCCATCCAATCACAGAAGAGTAGCTGAACCTGAATCCCAGGTTTCTCATGACCAAGTGCAGCAACAAACCTCTGCAAAAATATCATTGGAAACCACATCAGTGACCATTGACCTAGCTAAAATAGGCAATTGGGAAGAAGACTGCGGTGTATCAGTTACAGCCACACTTTCTGATGTAACAGAAGATCACATTAGCATTAATGTAATGCAAGATCTACCGGCAGCTGCAGTACATACTACTGCTTCCCATTCTCGAGTCCTTCACACAATAAAACATAAATCTCAGTCATTAGAAATCTATAACGAAATTTGGTGCTATCACACTTCTGGTACAGTCAACCCTCGATTTAACGGCCCCCCCTTGGGACCGGCCCTAGGGGGCGGTTAAATCGAGGGCGTTAAATCGAGTTTCTTGAACCAAAAGTGCAAGGGCCGTTAAATCGAGGGTTCATTGCAAACAGGTCAAAATCAAGCAAGAGGTATCTTTATTTCAAACAACAATAGCAATTTAACTTAGTTGTACTTGAAATCTCTTTCGTGTTCAGCACACAAAGTTGCTTTAAAATCATCTACTATACCAACTATTTGTTTCAAAAACTAAAATTCAGATTTCCGCGCCAATTTGAATTTCAAATGCTGAAAATCTCAAAATTTTGTGAAAAATTTAAAAAAAATTTTTTTTCGAATGTTTTCCAGTGCAAATAGTGAATTTAGAAACAATAATCACCTTTAATTCCCATCAAGAAAAAAATTTCTCAATTTTGCGT
Organism: Ditylenchus weischeri; assembly: GCA_029231635.1. Taxonomy (NCBI): domain Eukaryota; kingdom Metazoa; phylum Nematoda; class Chromadorea; order Rhabditida; family Anguinidae; genus Ditylenchus; species Ditylenchus weischeri. The sequence goes on from JAMRYI010000075.1 coordinate 315,427, forward strand.
CATTTTTGAATTTTAAAGGGGCATGCTCGCGCCCGATGCAATAATTCTTGCATTTCAAATGCGCGGGTACCAGGCACGCCAGAGATTTGAAATTTAAAATCATTTTTGAAATCATTTTGAATGTTTTGTTCTAGTGCGCCAATATTTTCGCTTGCTTTTTTCTCAGTGTCCTCATGTGTATTGTCCTACTGACTGTAATGCTAATTACTGAAGTCATTCTATCCTAAAGCTGTTAGTGTCTTTTCTATGGTTGCTATGTTGAAATGAGTGGTCTTTACGCATTTTCAGCCTCTACTCGTATAGCTAAGAATACGTCGTCTCTCATTAGAAAAGCAATTCAAAAAGCTAGCATTATATTTTCTGCTTTTTTAGGACTACAGTCGACGCTCTCCATAAAATACCCCTAAGGGACCGGCTTGAAAGGTATCTTATGGAGAGCGTATCTTATGGAGAGCGTATCTTATGGAGAACGTATTCAGCCAAATTTTTCGAAAAGCGTATCTTATGAGGAGCGTACCTCATGGAGAGCAAATTTAGTTAAATTTTTCGATAAAATTTCAAAAGTTCTAAAGATTTGTGGTTCTAAATAAGGTGTGAATCTTTAAATAAAGTACAGATGAGAATTGTGGCATAATGATAAAACCCTAACCGTATCTTTATGCAGAATAAAACATAACAAAAATTATCAAACATGTGGACGAAAGAAATGCAATCAAAAGGCGCGAATTGTAGTTAAAAAATTCTTTTCTTATTCGAAGAATTTTATGAAAGTATCTTATGAAGAGCGGTTTTCAAAGGTTCGGGACTGTTTCCAGGGGTATCTTATGTAGAGCGTATCTTATGGGGAGGGTATCTTATGGAGAGCGTCGACTGTATGAAAATATCAACCATCGAATAAAGCAGTCGAAGAAGAATCCGAGAAAATTCGTGAGATGCTGGTCGATGGTTAGTTATCGGTCGACTCTAAATATTCTTATGTTTTTCTGTTTTTCAGTCGAAGAGCAGTTTAACACCAACGCGTCCATTGCCTCCGGAAGTCCTCTTATTCAACCTAGATGATGATTGATGATCGCTCCGTCTATATCAGAAATATGAGTTGTTTGATTTGATTTGGTTGTCGTTGCCGGATTTTTTTATCAGTATCTCACTCGACTTGTTGGTTCAGGTGAGCTACACGTTCACTACTACGTTCACAGAGCTACTCCAGATCAGCTTGAAGAGCTTTCCTGGGGTGCGGTGCCATCGAATGCGTCACAATTGTCATGGACAAGTTTTCGGGGCATCCGAAAGGATCCGTTCATTAAGAAATCATTGAAATTTCGTTCCCTCGTTTATCCACCATTTGTTTGCTGTAATTGTTCTTTGGAAAAATAAAAAATTTGTGAAACTGCAAAAAGGTGCCTTTTTATGAACCAGCAGATTTCCATTTGCGAAAGGAGTTCTTTGTACCACTTTCCGTTTGTGGGTACAGTCGACTCTTTATATAACGTCACACCGAAAGGGTTCCTTCCTGCCTAGGATCCGACACTTTTCTTAGCCTGATATTCGAAATTTTTTGCCAGTTGTTTTTGGTTGGTAAGGTCCAAAAATTGCGAAAATTTCGACTTTACTAATTGTTTCTAAAAATTGCAACAGTTTTGCTGTAAAGACTCATGCCTACCTGTTTAAAGCCTTTTGATATATACTAAAGATTTGTCCTAGATGAGTGTAAGGCGAATACTGGTCAAAACAAGCAGTGAAAGTGCAATTATTGTGCTACAACAAAAAACCATGAAAACCACGAGCAATTTTTTGAGAGTCATTTTACCTACACCGTTTTTCTTTTTTTGGTCAATTTTATCTACACCGTCTTTCATTTTTTCCGGTCCATTTTATCTACACCGTTTTTCATTTTTTTAATAATCTTAATAATCAAGATAAAATCATTTTTATTCAAAACAAACAAACGCTATGACAATTAAAAAAGTTTAATTTTACGAACTTTTTCATCAAAACGCTTTAACAAATAATCGTAGTCCAGTTTACTGGCTTCAACAAAATGGGTTGAAAGAATCGCCAAAGCTGATAGACGAGAAGTAGACATTGACGATCCTTTTTTCCGTCAAAATACGGGACAATGCAGAAAAGGATCGTTCGGAGACTGAGCTAGACACAGGCAATGTAGCCAAGATTTTGAGCAAGGGGGGGAGGTGATTGTGTGGCAGCTGCCCGGCTTGCCCCCCCTGGCTACGCCTATGTGCGAAACACGAATCCGTCAAGAAAAGCTGCCTAAAACGCAAAACTAAAAGATTTTTTCAAATTTTTTACCTAATTTTAAAGTATGCTCTAAAATTAAAATTGTTATGTGAAATTTTAAAAACAGTTTGGATCATATTCCTTTATTTATATTCATACGCTGCATTAAAAGTCTCAGAAAAGCTACGCACTGTAACCGGAGGGTTGAACAACTATAAATGACCACTCATTGAGATCCTCAAATTTAGGGCTGCAAAATGGGGCGAAATTCAGGGCTACAATTAAAACGGTTTGAATTAAGATTGCGTTTGGAGCATCTACGAATTTTTTATGACAACCGAATAATATAGCCATTCATCAATTTACTCTTTTCGTAACCTAACGTGCCTTTTAGAAGCTTTTTATTGCCAGCTTACTTTCTTACCTTTTTTAACTATTAACTACCAAGTTCTTTGACATTTACACACATGAAAAACAAAATTAGAGAGACAAGGCAAAAGAGCGGGGTCAGAACCGGTTGATCACTGCCAACAAGAGAAAAATTTCCCTTCTTGCCAGCCACCTTCTTTTTCTTCCCACACTCACCTCCAATCAATAAATAATCGCCCTTTGCATTCACCACATTCAACTTTTTTCCCACATACATTGGCCACAATATTGCTTTTTCGCTACAGATTTGCGGTTAAAATATATTTTTAAATGGACTTTTTTGGTCAAGTCCGCCAAGGAATCGCTAAGGCAGTGCATAAAGCAGCTGCGGACTTGCCCATTTTCCACGAATTTCCAGAATGCTCTATTTTGAATAGCACGGATAAACTATCAATCAAGCTGACCAATGAGCATATGTAGGTCTTTTTGTCTTTGTAGACAAAAAAATTTGATTAAAAAAAGTATGAATTTTACTTACAAGGGAACATATCGAAAAAATTCTGACACTGCCATCTTGTAGTGCATAGTACATTTACTATGCGGAATTTCAAATTTTTTGGTGAACAGACAGAAAAAAAACAGATCTGGAGACTCGAGAAACATGTAAAAACAGGCCAAAATTGCATTGGTCCCCTGTGGATTTAGGGGTCCCCTGTGGATTTAGGGATCCCCCTATGGATTTTTCAAACATTTTTATTAGTCATACCTCTGTGTAGTGATAGCCCTAAAAGTCCGATCCCCACCTGGGTCTAACACTTTTTTGATCAGGAAATGTGTTAAAGATAGTCTCGGACCCAGGTGGAGATCGAACTTTGAAAGATGTCCCTACATCGAGGTTTGACTATAGAACAATATGTTTTCGGAAATCAACAGGGGGACCAAGGCAATTTTCGGCTTGATTTTTATCGAGTCTCCAGATTGGATTTTTTCTGAATAGAGTGTGTACCCAGGAGGAACCTGAGAGTTCGAAATGTTCTCATCTCGATGTGCCCCCGTTAAAGTGTAGGGGCTTTTTTCTGAGGGCAACAAATGAAATCTTATTAGAAACTAGAATAGCTGGGCTACCCAATAGTGTTTTCACTTTGAAAAAAAAAGTTCAAAAATTAAAGAGAAAATAGCAAAACCAAAATTTGCGACAAAAAAGTACAAAAAATATTCTGCTCCAGAAAAAGGTATTGACCATTTTATTTGCTGTTTATCTAGATCAGTATAACAATAAGGTTCTCAAAAAGGTTTTGCTCAACATGCTTTTCTCCAACGGCGATGCAAGCATTGATTCTTCTCGGGAAGTCGTCCACGATCTTGTTCATTGTCCCCACCTTGTCTAATTCAACTAAATTAGAAATCGAAAAATTCAACAGCTTTATAACTCTAGTCCAAATTTGAAAAGAATTTTAAAATATTTCAGTCAGAACCCGGTCTGGAAACCTCAAGTGGCTGACCAGTTAATCTACTCCATTAGGAATGAAGATAATCGTAAGCAAACTGTAATCAATGGTCATTTCCATGCAACCGGCACCGACCAGGGCGTTATGCTTAAGAATATGGCTGGAAAGCCTATTATGATTGTAGGCCTACCCAATCATTCCGCAAACTCACTTGGTAAATTGCTGCATCCCTCTTCAGCCACTATGTACAAAGTGAGATTTAGTAGTTTAACTCTGAGCTCTCGGATTTTTCGCAAAAAAATATATTTTGAAAATTATTTTTCACTATTTTTCATAAAAATATTTAAAGTTTTAAAAATGCAAGCTTTTTCACAAAACTGGAACTAGGGAACTGAACTAGAAAGCCGTGGTTTAACAATTTTGAACAGTAAAAAAAGATGTGTTTAGATTGTCACAACTCCGCACAGCTTGAACTATACTGTCATAAGAAGTCCATCAAATGAACCTGTTTTGAGGATAGAGCCGGTAATTGTATTTTACATAAACAAAAAAGGTACTTCTGCTGTTTACACGCCCCCTCATATTTTTTGAAATTGCGAATTTTCGCGACGTTTTTGCACATTATTTTTGAATTGCAGAACTTCCAGAGGGATTAGAATTATAGAATTATAGAATTATTAGAATTAGAAGAAATACGGTAGTTTCCCCATACTCGGATTTTTTGAAAAGTGACCCAAAATCAGCTCCTGAACTCATTGTTTCTGCTCAACACGATAAAAGAAACATTTATAAACACTTTCTGAATAAAAAAATTCGAAATTTAAAAAAAATTGCCTCCCACCCTTTAGGGATTATGATCTTTTTAGGGTACTTTAGAATCATTTTTAGGTGATTTATCACATTTTTTTTACTGGAGCAAGGCAAAAAGACTCTATCAATACATTTTTGATCAAGAGTCTTTCAAGGTGAGTGAGTGCGCGCATCTCTAACTCTCAAACCCCCTGCGCCGCCTTCGGGGCTTGGAGTGGAGCCCCAAATACGTTAGACACAAATCACTCGAAAGTGACTCTGGATGCATGAAAAGATATGCATACCAGAGTTTCTATATGCGGTAGGCCCCAGAAAATAAAAATTTGTTCAAAATCTATGATTTTTACTTTTATTTGACTCAAAAAGGTTTGACCTATTAGGTAACAACACTTTGTTACCGCTACTGGAGTAGCACTATTTCAGTACCCCCAACTGTGTACCCTTACGCGGCTCTCCCCACCTTGCTACCACTCCTCACTCCTTCTGGGTATCCCCTCCTGAGTACATCTTCAAAACCCCCCACAAATGGCTCATAATTTAGTTCAAAGTTAAATTTCATACAAATATATATTATAAAAACTTCTGAGCTCTGAGCTTGTTCGGGCTACTTTGGACTTACGCAATTTTTTCAATTCATTGGTTGATGGCTCATTTTGTAGCTGAGGTTCTCTTGTTTTCACCATCTTGAAACACCTTGAAATATTAGAAGCCGTTTCAAGTCCAAGACTCGTTTTCCTAGTCAAATTTAAAAAAATTTGAATGTCCCGCCAAAAAAATTAAAAATCACCTACTGCCTGTTTCTGACTACGTTCAACGAAAGACTCTCTCTTCCTCATGGTTCAAAAAATTAATTTTATTTACACATGAAAGGCGTATCAAAAAACGTTATACACCAAAAGATAGCTGTATTGTAGTTATGAAACCATTTGCAAAATCCGTCGTTTAAATTGCTTGCTGTTTTGCGAGAAAAAAGCGTTTACTTGAAGTAAAAAAAGTATAAAATAAAATTTGCATGGGGGGATTCTATGCTACAACGCTGAATTTTATTTACTTTTAACATAGAAAAAAACATTACTTTTGAGCAAATATCAGCATATGTGCACTAAATGACTTCTAAAAAAATTGCAGGTTTTTATTTCACTGTATCCCATTGGAAAAGCCATTGGTTTGCTAGCTACAAATTGTGTGTACTGGATTAAACGACTTGATGGCACAATCCTGGGCTATGTTCGCCCTAAGCTGGTGGTCAAAGGAGCAACTTTAGTGGTCAAATTCACGTAAGCAAGAAGTAAAAAAGCAAAAAAGTCTCTTCTAAATCTTGAATACTCTTGCAGATCCACCCAAAAAGATGTGCAACTAAGAGCTGTCATTCTGGGAGTCTCTGTGTTACTAATGATCAACCAAGTGCACCCACAAATCAAACATCGTCTGGAAGAGTCTATGAGATTAGCTCAGATAAAATAAAAAGTTTTATTTGCTTCACAAATTTCTATCAAATTTCAAAAGCATAAATTTTTTATTTGAATTGACAGAAAAAAAGCACAAATGAGGCGAAAAGTACAAATTTCTGGGTTGTTGGTGAGCAAACGTTTGGCCACTTTCATGCCATTGTTTTGAATACGCGCTTTTTTTATTATATTGTTTTTAGCTTGGGACAAACGTGTAAGCCCCTGCTAACGTGGCTGGACTACCCTGTGCGTAACATTTCACCAATGTTAAAAAAAATTCGGCCTACAGAGTTTGTCGAAAAAACTTGACCACTTTGAAAAACAACTTAAATCAATTCTCAAAGCAATTTTTGAACGCTACAAGGAGTGGTGATGACTTAAAAAGACTGAAAAAGACTATAAAAAGTCACCTTTAAGTCAATGTTGGTGGTCGGATAATTGCTGGGTTTGACCACCAGGACACATCAACAGGAAGGACCAAGGCAAATTTTTCAATAAAATTTTTTGTCAATAAGGTTTAAAAATGATTTGTTCAATAGCTTTTTTCATTAAAATTAGTACCAAAAGCTGAGTTCTTAAGCAATCTTCAAAAAATGGCTCATTCCAACTTTTTTTCCAAAAATGCCTTGGACCCCCCTGCTGATTCATAAGCCTTTTTCGCTTCCGTCCATGTTGTTGATGTTATGCGACCGAGAGTTGTTAATGTCGTGCGCACACCGTTGTTGATGTTCTGATTGAATAAAGGATGTTTTTGAGTGTGCGTCAGCGTTATTTTCCAGTTTTTCGGAAAGTGGAAAATTTCCCATTTTCCATGAAAAATTGGAAAGTGGAAAATACACTTGTTATATTTTATCTACTCCTCTGCAATGTTTTAAATAGGAAATAACATTTACAGTGTGTTTGACACCCAATATGAATTCGGGTATAGTAAATAGTGACAGTTCTCTGAGCATAGAACCTCTGCTCAAACCCAACAGTAACAGAACAGAAAAAACTATATATATATATAAGTAGAACGATTATGGTCGTAAACAAAAGTCATACACTGCAGAATTCGAAAATCGGTCAGGCGAGGTGTTACGTACACCAATTTTTTAGGTGGTCAAGTTTTTTTTGACACACCCTGTGGTAACAGAACCCCTCCCGTAAATATTTCTTTATAAAACACTATGAAAAAGTACTCAAATATTTTTACTGAATTACGAAAAAACTATGTAAGACATGTTTGAGTCCGTCCTAACATAACGTATTTTCTGTATTAAGTCCCCCGGGGGAGTTATTGTTCTACCCTTAAAAATCGGAAAAAAATTACCTCGATTTTGAGATTTTTGGGTGCCCAACCGAAATCTAAAAACGGAATCAACTAAGATCGTGGTGATTAAGAAAACACAAAAAACAGATTTGCAAAATTTTTTCTTTAGGCTGAGATGTGGGGTCAATATAGGGGTATGGATTGCGAGTTATTAGAGAGGGGGGACTTAATAGAAAAAATACGGTATGCTGGCTTACCTTAAGCCTAAGCCTAAAAACAATGGTAAAAAGGTGGTTTTTGAAAAAAAAATTATGGGGAGGAAGTGTTTTTTTCACAAAAATTATTTTATACAATAAACCCACGCTATAACGACATATGTGGAGATATATCAAATCAAGTTTAAAGATTTATGTTTTTTGCAGCCGCAAATTCATGAAACCACTATTAAAATCTGGATTTAAAGAGGCCCAAAGATTCAACATCGGTGGCGCAGAGGATAAGCGTGTGTTTTATGGCACAAAATGGTATCCACGTTCGATTCCACCTAGTCGCACGCTATTGTTTTTTGGCTTGTTTGACAAATGTAATTTGGGTCGCTGATTCTTCATTTAAAAAGTCGAATTACTCGATAACAAGCCAAATAACTAGCATGCCACCAGGTGGAATGGAACCTGCGCACCATTTTGGCCATTAAAAACGAGGGCTTATCCACTGCGCCATAGATGTTCAATTTTCAAATCTAAACGGCTCCCACTGTGATATAAAATTTAGGCTCAAATTGAATTGCACCCTCAAAAGTCTGAATTTCACCAGTAAATTTTATCTTGACATTTTTCTTTCAATTTTTGTTGTAGTTTTTTTAATTTTTTTTGCTTTATTATGTAGCCTTAGATCTTGGCTTTCTAACGTGCTATCAACCTCTGTTGAATGAATTGAAAAATGTAGAGACATAGAGGTTTTAAAAAAGAAATTTTCGAAAAAATTTTATTTTTAAAACCTTTCAGTCTCTACATTTCTTAGTTTTTTCAGCGGAGTTTGATAGCTTATTAGAAAGCCAAGATCCAGGGCTACATGCTAGTGCAAACAAAATTTGAAAAATTACAAGAAAATTGAAAGAAAAATGGTAAAGTAAAAATTTACTGGTGAAATTCAGACTTCAGTTACAGCCTAAAATTTATAGCTTAATTTTCGATCAATTTGTGAGGCCTTTTCAGCTGAAAGTATTCACGTGACGCAGCTTTTTGAGTTTCTCCTTCTTTTTTTTTAATCGTATCCATATATCTGGCCTGGTGAAGCTGCTTTGTTGATGTGTATTTGGGTGCATCGGGGTGCAGGTCTTGGGATTCGGTCACTAGCGGCTTATTCTGCTGCTTTTCTCTCAACCTCTTGAGCTGCAGCAAAAGGGTAATGACCAGCAGGGCAATGAGCACAAGAACCAGTAGAGCAAAAGAGGTTATGAACACTGGCAGAAATATTGTCAGCGTGTTCAGCAGACGGTTGACACTGCTGGATATGTCTACCAGCAAGTTGTCAATGCTCACCAGAATCTGAAATAAGTGTTATGTTTGTCTAGAGGGACTAAAAATGTTATCATGTTTTTCTCAAAATTTTCAGTATGTCGCAACGGAGAGGTAATGCGCAGCCTCTTTGTACTGATCTCCGAGGTTTCCTAGTCGCTTAGGTCGCCTAATCCGACACTTTTTTGCACAGATTTTGTTTGTCTTTAGTTGGTCTAGTCCGAAAATCGCAAAAATCCTGCGTTTGCCAGTCATTATTGCAGACGGCAACAGTTTTGCAAGCAAGCCCCTATTTAAAAAAAAATGTTGTATCGAGACTTGACTACAGAAAAGTAAGGCCAGCAGCATGGAGCATTAGTTCCGCAATACAGGGTGAGTCAAAAATTCTAGCACTTTTATCCGCGGATATTTATGCGTAACCACGTATAAATATCTATAAATATCATTGATTGTCACTACCAATTATCCGTATCCGCAGATTTATCCGCGGATACGGATTTATCCGCAGATATTTTGATTTTTACTACCATCCCAGGTGTGAGGTTGCATAAAATAGCATAAACAAAATCACAGAAAAACTCACCCTATCCAAAGACATATTTGCCAAGTTGGTTTGGTCAATTAATGAACAGGTCGATTTTCTATGAACTCATTTGATCTAATTGGCGAAATTCAGGTCACTAAATTTTAATCTAAAAATTTTAATAACATGAAAAGTCTTTGCAAAAGTATCGGTAAATCCAATTCCTGTCAAACTTATGGCAATTTATTTTCAATGCAAATTGTTTCTTTCAAGCATTATTCAACAAAATAACATATTTTCTGGAACTCCTCAACTTTTTCCACTGCAGCAAAAAGCAAGTAGACAAAAGTGCGAGCAACAAGTTAACTAATAGCAAGACTAAAAAAAGCAGCATGATGATGCAGTGATTCAAATGATTGGACAGCTGTGAAAATACTTCTAGGTGAAAGTGTAGGGCTTGAAGCTGCTGAAACTTGAGCAAATGTTATACTTGTCAAATTATTCACAAACTATGTAAAAGTTTTCCTCAAAGGAGTTTGGTAACATTTTGGATGATTTTTTTTGTGTGAGTTTTTCTTTTCTAGCCGTGCGAAATTCTTCTGCGATTTAAATACAGTCGAACCTCTATGTTGCATCCCACAAGGAACCGGCCCTGTTTGGATGCAACATGGAGGTGGATGCAATATAGAGGGTTGCTTATAAGTGGTTTCCTTTCCGGCCAACCAAAACAAAAAACGGATGCAACATACAGGGTGTATCAAAATTACGCGACCAGCCAAAAAAAATTTGGCTATGTAGCCCTTTGCCCGGTCGATTTCCGAATTTCGGGCCCTAACCCTCGGAAATCTCCAACTTCACTTAAGATCTTTGCAACATTCATAACTTATTGCTTCCTCCAGAAAGGAGGAAGCCATAAATCAGCCAAGAAATACCTGAAAGAGCCTTCAGCGTTGTGTCACAATGAATAACAGTTCTTTTTATTACTTTATTTTTGCGTGGTTGTTTTATCTGTCGTTCTTTCAGGTTTCACATTCCCGCAGGTCATAATATCCTTTTCACTGTTATTTACTAGCTGATTACATATATTTTACAGGTTCATTATCTTCGCAGACAGCTTGAGAAAAACACGCCTAACTGAGAATAGTTCTGCCGACTCCAAGAAGACTGCAGAAGAAAGGCACTTTGGAAAATAATCTCTCTTGTATGTGATTTTCCTGTTTATTGGTGATGAATAAATTTTTGCTAGAGTAGCTCACCGCGCATGGAATCCAAAGTGAAGTTCGAGATTTCCAAGGGTTAGGGCTTGAAATTCAGGAATCGACCAGGCATAAGCCTGCATAGACAATTTTTTTTGGGCGGCCGCGTAATTTTGATACACCCTGTAGAGTAGAGATGATGGCTTGACCTTTTCGGGACGGGACGAGTCAGAATTCAAATTTAAAAATTTCGGGACGGGACAGGTGCCGAAAAATTTCCGGGCGGGATTCCGGGACGGGACGATTCTCTAAAATTAACGGGACGGGACGGAATTGTCCCGTCCCGTCATCATCTCTACTGTAGAGGCTTGACTGTAAGGCAAAAAAACATGATCTAAAAGAGAATTTTGGACGTTATAAACCTCGTTGCTTCAACTTTTGATTATATCTCGGCAAGCAAGCATATTTTTGCGACTGTTCTGTGCAATTCGAAGACTTAAAACATTTTGCATACTAGGATGCCCCATATTTACACACAAATGTGCACTTTTATTTAAACAAAATGACAGTTCAGTCAGCCGCAAACTGTCATTTTACTCTAGTCTCGACCCTGAATAATGGCTTTTCATAAGTGCAGCATGAGCAAAAATACTGACAAAGGAACATATCCAATTGTTCGATTTTAACAGATTCTACGTTACTTAAAAATTCTGAAAAAGCTATTTTGTAAAGCATAGTCGATTTACTGTATTAAATTCAAATATTTTTTAAACTTAAATAAAAAGTGCCCAAATATGTGTCTCAGCCCCCGAAAAAGTTAGTCACAACACAAGAATTACTCACAACTTCCATACGCTAACCTACCTCTGAGCCTGAGGGCTAAGCCTAAACTTGTTGTTCCAAAGGGTAGTTACAGCAATTTTGGCAAGGTTAGGGGAGAAGGTATTTGCTGGTAGCGTCATTTTCCAAAACATATTTTTGACAAAATATGCTTCAAAAAATTAACAGGGGGACCAAGGCAATTGTGGACTATTTTTACATGTTTCTCAAGTCTCCAGATCAGATTTTTTCTGTCTGTTTGCCAAAAATATTGAATTTTCATAAAGTAAATCGACTATGCTTTACAAAATAGCGTTGTCAGAATTTTTGAATCGTATGCTACAGTTCGATATGCTCCGTTGTGAGCTACAATCAGGGGGTTCTGTTTCTGCCCTACTACTCCAGGCCATGTTTTACCCTGTTCTCCCTATTGTGTTTTTTTGTGATATTTTAGGCTTTGGCTAATGTTGACTAGTAGGACGGACTTAAAAAAATCTTTGACTCATGTTTGAGTCCGTCCTAACACAAGCTAGCCAACCCTCGCCCAAGCCTAAAACTCACAAAAAAAAATTATTATTCATGTGGGATAGGGGAATATTGCCGCCAAAAAGCTTCTGCCTCTGCCTTACGAGGCAGGCTCCTGAGCTAGTCACAGTCCTGGCTACAATGACGGTAATAATTTGTCTGCAAAAGTGGGTTCCGTACTTACCATAATGTTTCTGAGTATGATAAAGCATTTTCAGTTCAAATACAAGAGGCCAGCTGGATCTTATCTTTCTAAAAAGCTACCAACTCCGTGGAATGATTTCAGAAATGCTAAGATTTAGAGGTTCGAATAATTTAGGGGTTTGAATAAAGTAACTTTTTTGTTTCTGTAATTTTGTAAACCATTAGTTTCCAGTGCTACATGCTAGTGCAAAACTATTTTCAACAAAATCTTAAGAAAAATGTCAAAATTAAATTTAGTGCAGAAATCATTTATTTGGAGCCGAAAATTAATTCTAGCCCAAATAAAATTATTACAGTCGACGCTCTCTATAAGATACACCCCAAAAGTTCGTTCCCGCCTTGGGTCCGACACTTTTTTAACCTGATTTCTGAAATGTTTCGCCAAATGTGATTCGTCAGTCTAGTCGGAAATATCGCAAGGGTTCCGATTTTACCGGTCGTTTTTACAATCGACAATAGTTTTGCCAGTAAGACCCGCGACGCTCTCTATAAGATACACCTAAATCTTAAAAAGGTGTATCTTATAGAGCAGTACCGATTTTTGTATGGTTGACGAAAAGTCTGATTTTTCGTCCCAAAATCTGATTCTTTCTGATATTTTTCTGATTTTTGAAAAAAAAACATGGGAGTCCTGTTCTAATAGAAGCCAGCACTATTTTTTGATTAATATTTCATCAGATTTTGAATTTTAATTTTTTATAGGTTGAAAATATAAGCTTTACGGCTTCTATTAGAAACATTACGGTAGGCTGGAGAAGTGTGATTATAAAAGACTTACATAGTCGATGGAGCTGTTACTAAAATTGGTGATGTGGTATTCCATATCTACCGTGTTTGTTGTGGTCCTTTACTTGGTGTTCTTCTTTCAAAGACAATTGTTCCCATTTGCTGTAGCAAATATAGGAGAGCGCGACGGCAAGAATCAGACAAATAGTTAAGATTATCAAGATCACATCAACCAACAATTTAATCACCTGCTTTTCGATGAGAATATTGGCGTTTTCTAGCTCAAGATTGAGTAGGCCGATTCCCTAAACAACTAAAATTCTAGTCAGTAAGTGTGGTTTGAAAATTTGTGCACAATTTTTTAGGTTAAAGATTGGTCCCGCATGTCTCGATCGCTATGCTTTTTTTTTGATATTTTCGGCAATTCTACAGATGTTACATGAGCAAACAACAAGCGCGAGATTACACAAAAATTAAACCTAGGATTTTCTTTAAACTTAAAAAAGGCGCTAGTCTTTTATATCCCCCTTTCGCGAAAATTTTTGACTTAGGTTTAGGCCAATGCTCAAACACGTTCTTTATTTAAGGCCTCAAATCATAAGAATTTTTGAGATTTTAAGTCAAAATTTTTATTTTCGGTGCTTAAAAATCAATAAGCACTGCCGAAAATGGGCACTTTTTGACGAAAAATGACCGAACGTTTTTTTATTTTACAAAAACGTCTTTTATTTTAAAATTTTGAGTTCCGAGCGCTGTATTAGGTCCGTGCGCTCCTTATTCCTCGCCCTCCGCTTTTTTCGGGGTGCGGGGGAGGACCGGTGGGTATCGTAGATTGGTCTAAAAATCATGAAGGAGGTATATGACACTATTTTTGGGAGGAGGGGGTGTTGGTAGCAGTGCTCGGAAGTTGTACTCGTACTTCATACTCGTACTCGTATCGTACTCGTACTACGAGTACGAAGTACGAGAGAAAAAAAGGTCAGTACGAGTACGAATACGAAGTAAGAACGCTAAGTACGAGTACGAAGTACGAGAAGTAAAGTACGAATCGTACCTTCACTGAACTTTTCCATGCGAGTATTTTTTGTTTCTTTATATGAATTTAAAGCTGTAACTTCTTTTCAAACTATAAATTTATGAAATGTGAACGAATTTAGCTTACATTTTCTACACATAGAAAGGTATTCGTCTACGATTTCCTGAGCCTCCTGATCAGTGCTCGGAAGTTGTACTCGTACTTCATACTCGTACTCGTACTACGAGTACGAATACGAAGTACGAGGCCAAATAATAAGAGGTACGAGGTACGACTACGAGTACGAGAGCACAAAAATTAAGGTACGAAGTACGAGTACGACCAAATTCAAAAATTCCGAGCACTGGTTGGTAGTAGCTTCGCGTAATTTAATTTTTAGTTTCAGCACACAAAATTAAATAAAAAAACCAAAAAAGTAGTTAGTAATTTTACCTGCGACACTTCGGCCGACAAGTTTAAGTAAATCACAGGGATTTGAATACCGGCCAGAATATTCATGACATTTTGTATCAACAAACAAAAATATCAACAGCTAAAAAAGATGCTTTAGTCACAAAAAGACGAATAATTTACAAGAGGCAGAATAGGACTGGAATTTAAAACAGCAATAAAAGTAAAAGAATCTCAGCATCTTTGCTCTAAATTTTTGCAATTTTTAGTCCAAAAAGCTCAATTATACAAAAAATTGTCTGGGCAATTTCTCGGAATTAGCACAGCAGTTTGTGTCGTAGTTGCATGTATGTGTATTATTGCCAACAGCAATGCATGACTCAGCAGAATGCTATAGAAGCTTACTCTGAAAATGTCTTGCTGCTTGTTTTTACAAGCTGTTGTTGTAGATTGTGATTCTTGCACGTAACAAAATACAACAAAAATAAATAAAAAGTCATTTTATTGATTACATAGCCAATTTGTTGGTGTTAACATGTAATACTTTTAAATTACAAAGATAGCACACTGAAAAGAAGCCAATTATTTGTACACTTCATATAATTTTTTCATCAAAGCTAGTTTAGAGCAAATTGATAAGAAACAAGCAAACAAAAGTTTTTAGGAGGTCTTATTGAGTTAGACCCTTAAATATGAAAAAGTGACCTTCCATGTTTATTCTGAAAGAAGAGCAGTCTGTATTAGAAGAGCAAGGGTAGAAGCTAAAATTAGGGGGGTGAACCAGGGCTGCAAAAAAAGAATGCAAAAAATACAATTTTAGGCGTTACTTGCATATAACCGCAAGCCCACCTCCCCCCCAAATAAAGTTTTTTTAAAGTGTTCCCAATCACCCTATATCGACTCGAAATCACCTCAGCAGCTGAATAAAGAGTTCTAGTCTGGTCTTTTGAGTTCTACTCAATAAAAAATTAATTTTGGAACTGCCCAAAAGTACCCTTTTTGATCATTTTAAAAGGATTTTGATCAAACTTTTGATCAAAAATGCATTTAGAGGCTCTTTTTGCCCAGCTCCAGTGATCAAAACAGGCCAAAACAATCAAATGGTCAAAATTTCAAACTGCCCAAAACTCAATTTTTTATTGACCAGAACTCAGAAATATTGTCTTTTTCGAGCTTTTGAGGTGATTTTAGGTCGATATTGGGTGTTTGGAAACACTTCAAACAAATTGATTTGGGGTGGGGGAGGTACGCAAGTAGCGTCCAATTTTACTACTTGTGAATATGAAAGATCATTTTCTCCAGTGCTTATTGCCATTTTAAAGCGAAAAAAAATACTTAGACGTAAAAACAAAAAAGATTGGGGGACCCTAGAGAAACCCTAGATATATATACACACAAACGTCCATTAAACGACCTTCTGTAAACCAATGAAAATGTTGGTTAAATCTAGGGTATCGTTAAATCTAGGGAAGAGTATTAGTCATCTATCCAAATGGGCACCGAAAAAAGGTGGCTAGAATGGGGGGTTTTGTGAAATCGAGGTATCCCTCTATTACAAAAAGTTTAGAAGACTAATCAGGCATAGATGGGCTTTCAACTCATAAATTTCTGTATTTTAAAAACAGTAGTGCTATTGCTAAATTTCTTCTAATCTTAAATTAGTAGGATCTTGTTGATGTTTGGATGTTTTTACACCATCTGCAGCTGCCGTATTGGTTTCTTCACTTCGAACAGCAGACCTATATTTGTAGGTGTGGAAGAGCTTGTGAAAACCCATGGCTGCAAACTGGAGCACGGCTAGAAATATGGCTATAGTTCCGCAAATCAGTCCAATGTAGAGCAACACTAGGGGAATCGAGGAGCTTTTTTCACGGGAGACAACCTGAATAATAATCATAAACAAGAGTTAATTTCAATTATTTTTAAGTAATGGGTTAACTATGATTTTGTTGAGCTCTGTGCCAACACTGCTAAAATGGTTGTTGAAAGCTGCAAGTGTGGTCGCTGCTTGGTCACCCACTTTTTTGATGTTGTCACTCGCCTGAATATATGTAATAGGCTGACTGGCTTGTGCAATTTAGGGCCACCCCTTCAAGTTTACCTGCGTGTTATCATTTTTCGTCCCAGATTTTGTAAGAAAAACCGCAAAGATATGAATGTCTGTAGCTTTTTTTAAAAAAAATCCCCGAATAGGACAGGCAATCAGGTTCCGTTCTAGCTGGTGACCCCTCCTACATCCAAATTTACTTTTTTTGTAAACAATTCTTGAATTTTTTTCACTTATTAGTTAGGCTATGCGGTTTTTTTTTTCGGTTATCCCGCAACCTCAACTACTGTTTTACTACTATTTCGGGATAACCGAAAGGAACCGGCTATACATTTAATTTCATCTTTTTTCATTTTTGTGTGGCTAAAACCATAGTTTAATTACCCAAAAATTTAACACCCCTTTTTCTCTGAATCTATAAAATTCGAAAAATCTATCTAAAATCTTTTTGTAAAAAATTACAAATTTTAACTTAAATTTTGTTTGCAGTGTCGAAAAGGGACTTGGTGGTTGAACTACCCCAATGTACAATACACCTCATAAAACAAAAAAATAGCTGTTTTTTAATTATCTTACCTATAAAGTATGCGCTAAACATGATTGCGCTGTCAAAATTTGCGTTTTCTAATTGCATTTCGGGACCATGATAAATTTTTATTTTAAAAGAAAGTCTACACTCTCAGCTTCAAGATGATGTGTGTTTGATGGAAAATCGGGTCAAAGTAATTTTGCAAATCTTGTTTGAAGTTTGTTCGGCATGACAAAATTTTGATCGATCTCTCCTGAAATTGCCTTTTTTGCAAATTTCGATGCCGAATTCAAGCTCAACGTGGTCGATTTGCATGTGAAAGTTTGTTTAAGATTGAAAACCCACTCTCAAATTTCAAATTCCTTTCGAGATAAACAAAGATTTAAACCCATACTGAATTTTTAAAATTATTTTAAATGTTTGTTGTCTCGGAAGGAATTTAAATTTTCAGTGTGTTTTCAATTTTAAACAAACTTACATACGAAAATCGATCACGCTAAGCACAATCCGGTTTCAAGATTTGCAAAAAATGCAATTTTAGAAGAGATCGATCAAAATTCTATAAACTTTGAACAATATTTGCGAAATTTCTTCAACCCCAATTTGGCCAGGTCAGATTTATCAAAATTTGACTCTTAAGAATTTAAAATTTGTTTGCCTTTGGGGAGGGGGTATTGGATAAAAAAAAGTTCCAGATATTTCTTACTTGGTATCGGTAGCTTTTAGCAAGCACAACGCAAACTTTGCTTCGAACTTATAGTAATTCTGAAATTTATGCTCACCACATGAGTCATTTCATTGATGTTGGAGGCAACCAAGTGTACTCTGTCAATTACGGCATCAATGGAGTGAGTCTTCGCAAGTGGATCAGTCGCTAAAGATGGTTGTGGTGGCACAGCAGACTGGAAATGCGGGTTATTGGAATGGGGTGGCACAATATATGTGTTCATGGACCAAACTTAGCTAATAGAAATGCTAATTAGATCAAGTCCATAAACCAAATTAGTAATAATTGTTTGGACAAGCTAGGAAGAGAGGAGGCAGGATAATAGCACACTGTTGACTAGCTCTCTGACCACCTTTGTTGTCCCACTGCTGGTCAAATAGAACAAGAAGAAGCGAGGGCAAGAACAAATTGTAATATCGATTGGGTTGTGTTTGCTTTCCACCATCAAGACATCAATTAGACAACAACAAAAGTCAATATTTTCGATGTTTGCTAAGTAAATTTGCACTGAACTACAACTACTTTTATGTGAATGCAATGAGTTGTTGGTGTAGTTTTTTAATTTTTGAGAAATTTTTATTATGTTGTGTTGATATTTAAGGTAAATGAGTATTTGGCCAGAGCCGAAACTGCGTTTTTCCAAAGCGCCCGAAAGGCGCCTGGTGCCACTTTTTACCGGCGCCGAGTACCTGCCGCAGTACTGGATTTTCAAACTTTTTTTGATATTTTAAAGTATGAGCAGTATGTATTTAGGTATTGGCAGCATCTAAGTTACCGTATTTCCTCTAATTAACGCGCCCCCTTGACTTTGAAGGTTTGTATCTCGGAGCAAATTTTTTTGGATCTGTTTTTGTTTGCATTTCTTAACCTCCGCTAGCTCTACTTTTAGATTTTAATTTTTGCCCAAAAATATTGAGATCGACCTCCAATTTTTTCGATTTTCGGGGATCCAAAAAATAAACGTGCCGGCGCGTTAATTAGAGGAAATACGGTAGATCCTGGCGGCAACAAACAAAATTTTTAACGTTAAATATTTATCATACACCCCGGCGCGCTACTTCTTGGGCGCCGGCGCCAGGAAGGCGGCGGCGCCAGCGCTAATTTTGAAAGGGGGCCGGCGCCCACACCCGGCGCCAATTTTTAAGGAGTTGACCATCATCGCTATATAATTAATAATGGGGGGTTAAATGTGTGCTTCGGTGGTCTAGTGGGTAGTGTTGCAGTAGGCAACCGTCTCGAGTTCAAATCACCTTGGTTGTGTTCTTAACTTTTTTGCCCTATTAATTTTTTTGCATTAAAATGTTTTTAGCCTTTTTTATTCTTTATTATTTTTTTATATCGCAAAAATCAGTGATGACAAACACTTGTTTCAAAACAGCAAATTTTTTTCACACTATATTGTCATCATTTTGTGTTTGAGCAATGGCTAACCCACTCAATATTTTTGCACTACTAAGTTAGCATTATTCTCATTTTAATTTGATTGAAACGAACTCACCATTGAAGAAAGAGCTCTCGCATCTCAATTCATGTGTACAGGTGAGGATCCAACCAGAGAACGATTTCTCCACGCAGTTCAATATTGCTATGATATAGCTGATCGGCGCAAAAGGGTTCATGTAAACTGTTTGGAATATGGCTTTGTAAAGTGGGCTCATTGTGAGCTGTCATTATACTTTGCGAACTTTTTCATTGAAAATCATTATCAGTATCTTTTAATGCCACTAATGTATGCCACTAATCACACAGGGACCACTGACAAGAAGATGTTGAACATAGTTTTGAATACTGGGCCAAACGCATATAGAAACTCATTTTAACATCTTTTTTCATGCACCCAGAGTCACTTACAAGTTATTTGTGTCTTAGGTACAGTTGCGGACACTTGATAGGGAACGATACACTTTTTTTTGAATTGTGCATTGTTTCGACGGGAAATTAAAAAAAAAACTTATGAAAAATCTAAAACCACTGTTTTGCAGAGCGGTTTAAGAGCTACAAAACTGCTGTTTCACATTTTTTGATGACGCACTATTTTGGAAACTTTTTTCTTTGTATTAAAGAGCAGTCACATTTTTGACCCGACAATTGATGAGGAACGATGAGAACTTTAGTGAAAAAAACGCGAGATAACACAATTTGGCTAAATTAACCTTGACCCCACCAGTCGATTAAACTTGACCCCTACCAGTCAATTAATTTTTTTTATTTAATAATTATAGATAAATAATCAATACAGATAATATAGATAATAATAAATGTAGATAAATAAATAATTTTTTTATTTCGCAGATTAATTGACCCGTGGGGGTCAAGGTTAATCGACTGGTGGGGGTCAAGGTTAAGTGCTCCCACAATTTTATACTTTGTAGCATATCCACCAGTATCTTAACGGCTTGGCACCTTCTTGGCATTGACTCCACCAGCTTTCCCAGACAAATTTTTGGAATTGACGACCAGGCATTCTTCACAGCATTAAACAGCTCACTCAGCTCATAATTTGCGTCCATCAAGTCTTCTTTCAGCTTCACACCACAAGTTTTCGATTGGATTCAGGTCTGGTGATTAATACCATGCAGGTGGTTAAAGCTTATCCGGCTATTCTGATGGTTATTCAGATGGTTTGGAGGTACTTATTGGGTTGTGGGGGTGCTGGAACCCCTAAGTAGTATTCATACGACTACTTGTACCATACAGTAGTATTAGGCATACTACACCTTAAGGACATATAAATTTGTAAATGTCAGGCGAACATTTAACCATATTAAGTAGTCTTTAAAATAATAAATCTAACTCAAGTAGTAGTATTAAAAGACACAAATAAATAGTCGTTGTAATACTAATTGACCTGGCAATAGTAGTTGGTATACTACTAGCCAGTGGTCGGAATTTCTCGTACTCGTACCTCGTAACTTTTTATTTTTGCTCTCGTAATCGTATTCGTACTCGTAGTCTGGGATGAGAATTTATGGTTAACTAGGCCTATTTTAGGTCTATTTTTAAGCCTAAAATAGGCCCCCGCCAATTTGAATTAGACCTCGGTCTAACTAAGCCTATCTTAGGCCTATTTTTGGCGCAAATTCTGTACTGTACGCAATTTTCTGTACGAATTTGTCCTATGACCGGGTTATGCATTACTGTAAACTTTAAAATCCTTTCGAGATAAAAAGGTTTTTGTCCACTCAAGTATGAAATTCATAATCATAAATCGACGCAAAAAATAGCAAATTACTGGTGCTAAATTATTAAAAATAAAAAGTTTTATCCTTTGTGATGAAAAGTTTTCTTAAAAGTTTACTGTCAAGCAGAATCAACTTAAAAAAATTTCATAACTACAAGTCAAAAATCACAAGCTTAAGTGATCATTGCATTTAACTTCAAAAAATTTACTGAACGCACTTAGCTGAAAGCTAATTAAACATTGAAACATAAAAAAGTCTAAAATTTTACCGTCAAACCATCTTTAAAATGCTCGAATTAGTACAGTAAACAGATTTTAGAACCTGAAAAACAAAAAATTAGCACAAAATAGACGACCACTTGGTTTTATTGGTGCATGGACAGTCCAGCAGAACTGGAGTTGGTTAATAGAATAAAATTTGAATTAACAAGAATACTTTTCAAGACAAAAGCTTGAACTCTTAATAAAATTGCTGTTGACAAAATCGCGTTGGCGAAAGTACTGTTGGCGAAATGGCATTGGCGAAGGACACAGGCAGTGTTGTTAATTTCTCCGGAGATTTCCTCCGGAGTTTTTCTCCGGAGATACTCCTTCTCCGGAGAAAGGAGAAGTGTAGGAAGGTTTTCATCATTTTCCTGCGGAGGAAAATCACCGGAGGAAATCTCCAAAATTTTCCTCCGGAGGAAATGCCGTAGCGGAGAACAATTTTCACCATTTTCCTCCGGAGGAAAATAACCGGAGGATATCTCCGAAATTTTCCTCCGGAGGAGGCGGAGGAACATTTGCAGAGGTTTTTATAAAAAAAACTTTCTTTTGCAAAAATGGTTAAATGAAACAAATGGTTTTCGGGGAGAAAAATTTGTAGAAAAGGTAGCTTTGGGGGACCAAGGCATTTTGTTCTTCGGGACGCGCGAATGTGTATAGAGTCCCCCTTTTGCAATATGAATGCAAAAGGGGCGCGTAATTGGACGACAGATGGTCTTCTCAAACCATCTCTTGTATCAAGATTAAAATCGACTCGGCAAATGCCCGCCATTTTTGCCTTCCTCATCAAATCTTACAGCCCCACATTCCTCCACCAAAGAGTCTACACCCGCACGTTTGAGTAAGTGCAAGTTTATCACTCAGGCCTCTCGTCTAAGCGATTAACTTTCAGATAATCTGGCTCGCTTTGTCATCGACAACAAGTGGAGATTTCCTCCGGAGGAAAATCTCCGGAGAAAACGCCTTCTCCGAAGGACGATTTTAGCAACTTTAGTGCAAAGGAGAAGTGGAGAAAGGTTTTCACCATTTTCCTCCGGAGGAAAATCACCAGAGGAAATCTCCGAAATTTTCCTCCGGAGGAAATGCCGGAGCGGAGAACAATTTTCACTATTTTCCTCCGGAGGAAAATGGTCGGAGAATTCCTCCGAAATTTTCCTCCGGAGAAGGAGCGGAGGAAGGTTTTGGAGGGCGATTAACAACACTGGACACAGGACACAGTGTTTCAAAATTCGAATCTTAGTATGTTAGGAAAATTTGGCGCCAAATAAAAAAATTGCAAAATTTTCAAAAATATGAGATTTCAGATTGTTTTTAGTTTCGTGCCCCTTATCGCACTTTCTCGCTCTAGGACCTTTGCACCTTTATAACCGAAATATTCCCCACACTAAGGGCTTTCGAATGAGCCATCAGTCGCCCATAAAACATGCAAAATTTCAAAGCTAAAATTGATTTCTGTGAAAATTTCTAAGGAATTTTCTTCATCTAGTTTACTCAATTCAGATCCTAGCACTATTTTTTGCCAAGTTTTCTTAAAACGCAACTGGAGGCTCGATAGAGGAGTGAATTTGCTACGTTTTGGTAATAAGGAAGTATGCAAAAAATACAAATTCAAGGTGTTTTATACAAAAGTTAAATGAAAAACGCAAAAACCCCTATTTTTACTCGGAAAAATGGCAGTTGTTTGCTTGAAACGGTCTCTCATTTGTAAAACTCTTGGTTTTGAAAATTCTATCTTGGTAATTTGATAGAAGATATTGTCAGCTTTCTTTTGGTATATGAGGAATCCTTCAGAATGCAAAATTCGGAGTTTTCAGTGCAAAAGAAACCTAGTATAATTTCAGGGCTAAAGATGGTTATCACCAGAAAGATGTGTTGTGAGCAAAACGGACCTTCTTTCGCCGAAATTCGTTCAGCTGCAGCTCGGAAAAGATGGGAAAAGAAAGGGCTAAACAAGCAGACACAAATAGAAGCCAAAAAGCAAGCAGAAGAACAAGCAGGAATGATGCGTAAAGCTCGTCTGGGTAAGCTATTTCTTCGTGTTGTACGTGTTTCTAAGGCGCTTTTGCTTCAGTAAAGCAAGCTAATCAGCAACGGCTGAAGGCCGAATCAAGAGCAGAACTCTCCGCCAAAAGGCAGCACGCAGTCGCAAGCAGATGGAACAAGTTTAGTGCTGAGAAGGATCAAAGAATCGAAGCTGTCGGAAATACAAGTTTGTTGTTTTATTTACTGGTTGTTCGATGTTAATCTACGTGGATCTAAGTATCTTTTTTCAGCAAAAACTTTGTCAGTAAGAAAGTGCCAAAGCACCCAAGTGGATTTTACCTCTCCAGTAATTGCTGAACTCCGGCATTCTTTGACAATGAAGGATGAACAAAGGCTTACGAAGTCAGACAGGAAAAGGCCTCAAACTGTACGCCTGTCAAAAAAGTTTAATACTTCACGTAAAAATTTAGTTGCCACGTAAACCATTGCATGAAGTCAAAAGAAGTGCCTCCTTGCCAAGGATCCGAAAGATTGCAGATCTTATACTTGGAAGTAAGCGAAAAAGTTTGTCGTATGAAGAGTTCCATCAAACATCTGAAAGTGTGCGCCATCAGCTGCAAATTCCGGCACCAGAGAAGAAAGGTTGTGAACATGCTAACACGTCTTTCCTTGTCGAAGATGAAATATCCGATTTCGAGTCCAAAACAGATCAGTTCTTCAAATGTATAAGGGTAGGATCTTTTTGCCAGAAGATAGGCTACTTTCAGGTTCTAAGAAATTTAGGAAAACTTTCCACAAAAGGTCACTATTTGCGTTCACATGTAGGGCAATTTATGCGGCGGCATGGATTTTGGGGGCTCTTATCGGAACAGTCAATAGAAGCGTTGCATGCAAAAGTCAACAAGGATGAGAGAAGACTAGCCTGCCTTAGAAACCGGATGAAAATACAGCAAAAAATCATTCAAAGCTCATATTTGCGTAATTATTTGTATGATGCTGCATTACTCAGTTTTGATGTCGAGAATTTAGTTGATTTGGATCTTTCATAAAACTCTTGTTTTGACTGCTGAATTGGGTTTTTACTTAATAATTGTTTGCATTGTACACTGAAGAGCTGAAAAAAATATTTTTAGTGCAATCTCATACTGTGCTAAGGGGTTTTATTGTTAAAAAACTGATTTTTCGCCAAAAATTCCGTCGAAAAGTTCAAAAAAATAAAAAAAATCCCAAATTTTTTAAAAAGAGTCTTTTAAAAACCTTGGCGTTTTGTCTAAAAATGAACCAATTAGATTTTTGTATTTTGAAACACTGTGAGGACAGTTGGCACCGGTACCAACTGCCCACTTAGTTGTCTTTCAATGGCAATACCTAATTTTTGGGTAATTTTCTTTCTTCCAAACCACCATAGTAACTGAAATTTTCTCAGAAATCTGAATCACAAAACAGAATTTCAAAAAAAATAATTGGTTGTTTGGATATGATGAAATTTAGAAAAATACAATTGAATACTGACTGTTTTCCAACTTTAGCTTAGGCTTAACAACCAATTATTTTTTTGAAATTCTGTTTTGTGATTCAGATTTCTGAGGAAATTTCGCTTACTATGGTAGTTTAGAAGAAGAAAAAAATACCTAAAAATTAGGTATTGCCATTGAAAGATAACTAAGTGGACAATTGGCACCGGTGCCAACTGTCCTTTTACCCGCTTAGCCCACTGAAATTAAAATTTTAGTGCAATTCAAAATCAACAAAACGCCAAGATTTTTGAATTTTTTTTTCTATATTTTCTATAATTTTCAGTGATTGTTGGCTACGATGGGCAAATTTTGACGAAAACGTTCTTTTTTTCTTAGCGCGAATAAGAGTTTTTAACCAAAAGTCAACGTGACCTTAATTATATCAAACCAACTTTTATTGATAATACTCAAATTCATCAAATCTATATAATAGGCTTGTTTGTCACGACTTAGAAATCTATCTGAAAAATCAATTTCTTATGTCAGAGAAGACAAAATGGCCGGGCTATGACCGGGCTATGACCGGGCTATCCTATGACCGGGTTATGCATTACTGTAAACTTTAAAATCCTTTCGAGACAAAAAGGTTTTTGTCCACTCAAGTATGAAATTCAGGCGCTACCGGAGTATACCCCCGACCCCCAAATGAAATTTTTTTTGAACTTTTTTTAAACACTCTTTTAACCATTTTTAAGCATTTCCTACACGTTGAACACGATAAAAAAGGTGTTTTCACCTACTTTTTTCTATAAAAAGTCGATTTTTTAAAATCTTGAATTTTGGTATTTTTAGTTGATTTCTGTTTATTATAACTTAGTAAATCAGATGTTGAGGGTGCCTTGACCCCAAAAAGATGGAATTTGAACATAGTTTTGTTGACTGGGGCCTACCGCATAAAGAAACTCTGGTATGCATACATTTTTTATGCATCCAGAGTCACTTTCGAGTGATTTGCGTCTAAGGTATGTGGGTGTGCGCATCTCAACCCCAAGCAATCAAGCCCCCTGCGCCCACGAAGGGGGCGCAGGGGGCTTGGTCGGTTAGAGATGCGCGCACACACTTACCTTGGACATAATTGCTAGCAAGACTCTTGATCAAAAATGCATTTAGAGGCTCTTTTGCCCAGCTCCAGTGACCAAAACATGGTAAAACAGCCAAATGGCCGAAATTTCAAAATGCCCAAAACTCAATTTTTTATTGACCAGAACACAAAAATAATGTCTTTTTTGAACTTCTGAGGTGATTTTAGGTTGATATAGGGTGTTTGGAAACACTGGGGGTATACTCCGGTAGGGTCAAAAGCCCTAACTTTACCATTGAAGATCCACTTTTGGTTTTTCTGAAAAAAAATTCCCTGTGAAAAATAATTTTTAAGAGACTGCGTTTTTTTGACATTTTGACAGCCATTTCCATTACTTTAACCGGTTAAAATTTTGATTTATTGTTTAGCAGTTTTCACAGTTTTAGCGCCATACTGTAGTCCAGTTTGAGGGCCACAAAAAATATACTTTACAGAATTTTTTTGACTGTGAAAGTGTTGAGATATAGATTAAAAAACAGAAAATGACGAAAATTCAGTTTTTCAGTTCGAAAATTCAGACAAAATGACTGGGCTATCCTATGACCGGGCTATCCTATGACCGGGTTATGCATTACTGTAAAATTTAAAATCCTTTCGAGACAAAAAGGTTTTTGTCCACTCAAGTATGAAATTCATAATCATAAATAGACGCAAAAAATAGCAAATTACTGGAGCTAAATTATTAAAAATAAAAAAAAGTTTTATCCTTTGTGATGAAAAGTTTTCCTAGAAGTTTACTGTTAAGCAGAATCAACTTAAAAAAATTTCATAACTACAAGTCAAAAATCACAGGCTTAAGTGATCATTGCATTTAACTTCAAAAAATTCACTGCACGCACTAAGTTAAAAGCTAATTAAACATTGGCAAAGTACTTTTTAAAAAGTCTAAAATTTTAATAAAATTTAAAATATTCTGCTGTTATTTTAGTAAATAAAAAAACGAGCTCTAATCTGGTGAAGAAATAAGCTAGACTTTAATCATCTGCTGCAAAAAATAAAGTGCGTAAATCTAATCAAATTTTTTTCAATAGACACAAAGTTTGCTTCTATTGGTGTATAAAGAATTGCACAATGAAAGCACAAGTATATAAGTTCACCAATTTCATAGTTAACTCATACTTTTGTATATCACTTTATTTGACACTGGTTCTAATGCAGCTCTTTTATTTTTTACTGCCTCTTTGCTTGCTAATTGCAACCGTAGATTTTGCACTAGCTGGTTTTCCAGCTGCTACCGGCTGTACTCCAGTGACTAAAACCATTTCTGTAGGAAGTGGTCGAACCTATGACGGCCAAAACAAGTGTTTGACAGCTGACCCAAGTCTGGGCAAGGGAAATCAAGATGAAGATCAAAAGGCAATATTTTTGGTGGAGGATGGTGGTAAAGTGATCAATGTTGTTTTTGGACCAGATGGGGCTGATGGCATTCATTGCAAAGGCAGCTGCACCATCCAAAACTGTTGGTGGACTAATGTGGGTGAAGATGCAGGTACTTTCAGAGGTGGTTCAGGCACTCATTCAGTGGTAGATGGAGGTGGAGCTAAAGGGGCTGCTGACAAATGCTTCCAAATGGATGGTGGTGGCACTGTCACTATCAAAAACTTTGAATGTGATCAATGTGGAAAGCTGATTCGGTCTTGTGGCAACTGTGCAGTTCAAGTCCAGCGAAATATAGTAGTGCAAAATGTAGTGGTTAGAGATCTGGGCAAAAGTCTTGTAGCTGTCAACTCCAACTATGGCGACACAGCTAAGGTCACTGGAGTGACTGTATATGGCGCTCAGAAGCCTATTTGTGAAACTTATCAAGGAAACACTAGTGGTGGGAAAGCGGAGCCAACCAAAGACAATCCATTCAATCCTAAGAACTGCCAGTTCAGTGGTGTCGTTTACCACTGAAATGCAAAAGTCCATGACAACTGCAACTGTTGAGGAATTATCTTTTTTGTGAAATTATAAATAAAGACTTATAATGTTATGTTTTTTTCTAGAGTCCATCACATGCCTAGTTATTTTGTATGAAGCTATTTGACTGGCCGAATATCCAAAACTCGGCTATTTTTACAACCAGATAGTATCATCAAATTAAAGTTAACCAAGGCATGTCGGCCCGAGCCTTTCTGTGATTTTAGAATTTCTAGCGAGCCGGCTTAGCAAGTCATATACAGAGGAGCTTCTATTTAACGACCCTCAAGGGACCGACCAAGTCGGGACGTTAAATAGAAGGGTCGTTATATAGAACGTCGTTGAATGGAAGCTCGACTACCTTTTTGCCACATTTTAGTCGTTCAACAGAAGTTCGTAAAACATGTTTAATGTGGGGTTGGCTATCCCATGCAAACTTAAATCATAAAAATGTAAAATAACAATAATGGATATCAAATCGGTTTTGTATCAAATCGTCAGGCGTTCCCTACTGCCACCTAATTATGCCCCGCCAACTAGTGGTCGAGACTGCTCTCCACCATTGCTTTTAGCTTCGCTCAGAGAGTCTTCGGCTCGTCGTTGAATCAAAGTTTAGTGTATTCGTATGAAATTTTTCGATTCCATTTGAATTTTCCAAAAATTGTCAGAAAATAGAGTGTTTGTTCTGCAGTTGGGTCGGCCGGAATGGGACGTTAAACAGAAAAAGTCGTTTAAAGAAAGTGGTTGTAGAGCAGGTCATTTCGTTCAAATTTTAATCAGACCAACCAATTGTTTTATAGGACATTAAATAGAAAAAAAACGCTAACGGCTCGCTTACAATGGAGGTGCGAGGTCGAGGTGCGAGTTGCGAGGTCCGTTTCTAAAATTTTATTTTCTATATTGGATAGTGGGAAAGTTTATTTTATTCAGCAGCGGACCTTGAAAATAGGTCAAATAAGTTTTAAGATCAGCAAAACGACATAAGCTCACTGAGCTACGGCACCTTAAAGACCTCGACCTCGACCTCGCACCTCCATTGTAAGAGCCCTATAAAGAACCATTGCCGTTGCCGACAACGAGAATTTCACATGTTTGAATGCATGCGGATACTATTTTTATTCCGAAAATATTCAGAATTATTTTTCAGTAAACTAATAATTAATAATTTAAAAAGTAGAGCCGGCATTGGCATCCATCCCAGTAACATTATTGACCGGACGCCGCTGCTATACCACTACAGTAACTAGTAACTTGCCTTCCTACAGCTATTTCAGCCTAACTACCTTCACAAAAATTGTGCCCAAAATTAACGGAATAAAAAAGTGTCGCGCTTTTTTGATAATCTTTGATCCTTGATCCCCAAATTCTGATCCAGCCTAATCCACCTTTGATCTTGATTAAACCTGATCCAACCCTCATCCGGCTTTATCCAATCCTGTGGAAATTTATAATACACTATAATTTAATCAAGATTTTCAGCGCAGATTTTCTGAACACCCTGAACATCATATGGGTGTAAAATAATCCACATAAGGCAGCATCCAAGGCACTCATAGTGGTCAGGTAGAGGCCACCATTAATGTCTGTAGTCAGGTCGTAATGGCTCAGCAAAAAGGCCAGGGAGATGGACGAGGGTAGGACGTCGAACAAAAGCTCCAAAATCACTGTCATTTTGACCACCCTGTTCTTCTGCAAATTGGATTGGCTGATGATAAGATAACATAATTTGAATTTTTTATTAACTGATTTACCAAATGGGTAATATGGGCCGTTTGAAGTTGGCGGAAGAATAAGCAACTCATAAGTATGTTAAGGATGGCAAAGGCAAATTTTTGGAGGGAAGAGGCAAGTATTGTGAAAACACTCAAGGCTGGCAGACAAGAAAACGAATTGCACACTGAAAAATTGCGGAAAATAGGGTTGTCCGCAAAGTTGTCAAAAGAAAATTTTTGTAAAAGTGACTAGCCTAGTAAAAATTTGTGCTGAACACAATTTTCTCGTCCTGACTTTTTTTTATTATTTGCGGCCTAACCCAGTAGATACTTAAATTTCTGGTTCAGCCCCGGCTAATTGGTCCAAATTGGTCCTTATTACATAACCGAACAAAATTTGCAAAGGTTACATCAGAAGTCAAAAATTTTTTTTACCAATCTCGAGATTTTTAGGTGTCTGACTAAAATCTTAAAAGCGAAATCGGTAAAGCTCAGAGGTAAGAAAATGCAAAAAACACATTTACAAAATTTTTATTCTGAGCTAAGATATACCGTATTTTCTCTTATATACCGACTCGTTGGTTTATTTTTCAACCTCCTTCTAGGGGGTCGGTATGTTAGAAAGGGTCGCTATATTGTTCAAGATCGTCGCGCCAAAGGCGCGGCAAAAAAAATTTCAAACAATTTTATTATTACAACATAAGCACACAATAGATATGGGATTAATAGAACTATCCCTGAATATTGTCGAAAATCACCCGCGTTTTTTCTAAATCTTTCGCCTGTAGTCGGAAAAAGGGTTGGGTAGACGACCAGTGACTTGAAATTCCAGTGACTTACCGGTAAGTCACCGAAAACTCGGTGACTTATGAATTCAGTAATAATCGCCTGCCCCCAGAAGAGGACTGAAAAATAATATGCTTGGCGTGCTTGATGATCTCCAGATTCCATTCAGTTGAGTAGGCTTTGCGCTTTTAAAACTTGACTGATTGCTCATCTTTGCTGCCGGACGCATCACTTTCATAGTTTTCCAGAATTTCATCCATTGATTAGCAGTGAATCAATAAAAATTAAGAAAGAACATAATAGACGACAATTTTGAGAAAAAAAAAGGAAAAATGAAAATGAGACAAAAATGCGCTGAATTTCGAAATTTAAAAGTGTCAAAAAACGCGCCATTTCAAACAATGATTTTTGTGGATTTTTTGGATTTTTGGGGGTCGGTTTTTTAGAGAGGGTCGGTATATTGGAGAGGGTTGGTATATTAGAGAAAATACAGTAGATCTTCAAAGTCAAAAGAGCCCCGTAATTAGAGTGTTTTTCGCTCTGATCGATCAACACAAAATTCTATTTGCAAAAGTTGGAGAGGGGGTGAGGGATATTTGGATCATATTGAGCCATTGAAGAGCATATGACATGGTGTTAAAAGAGCAGATCTTTACAGTAAAAACACTGAGTTAGGCTAAATTAAAAAATAACGATCGCCTCCCGTCGTGTGCTGGTCTTGGCCGCAAAGCGACCAACCCTTGGCCGGGTACAACAACTTTTGAAAAATTCAGGAGAAAAAAATTCCAAAAGAATCAGATTGGGGACCAAAGCAAAAGTTTTGGAATTCATGTACCAAGAAAATTTTTTTTTGAAATGGTTCAAAAGTGCAAACAAATAGTTTTTGACACTTTCGAAAAAAACGACCGGGGGCGAAGCTCTAAAATCAGTACCCACTGGGCGGTATTCTTTAAATGTACTATTGAGTTTTTATAATAGGAATTGGTTAACTCAGAATCATTGCCATAAAAAATCCGGAGTTTTTATGTTTGCAAAGCCCTACCTTGTCTATTGCTCAGCTGGGTATTCACATAAGACACACACAACGCAAATATCATAGCCAAGCACAACAGTTCAAATATCCACAGACATTTCTTGATCCTATAACTATACCAACTGCCCAATTTCAGGGCCAAAAACCTGTCAAAAGTCAGGAAGAAGACGGCTACAGGCACACTATTTCTAGAGTAGACCAGCAAGGTATAGCTCCAAAAATTGAAAGGATCTATCCCAAGTTTCAGTTCTTCCCACAGCCACATGCTGTAGATCTTGTTCACCAAGTTGACAAAGCTATTGACCATATGAGTCATTAGGAATATGTAGACGGTGTTGGCCAGTTCCCCCTTTCTGACCACCAATAGTGGGCCATTGAAGTGGTAGCAAAGCAATAAATTGGAGATTAGAAGAATAGTTATGAGCCAACTGAGTGGAATGACTACTTCGCCGGCAAAGTAGTCAAAGGAATCTCTCAAAGATTGGAAATAAAGCCAGAATGAGGCAGATCCAACCATTTAGATGAGGTGGTCTAAAAATTGGTTTTGGATTATTTCTTTTTCAGGGATTTTAGGTAATTTAATAAAAAAAATTTGATGACCAAGCTGAAAATTCGGGGGAAAAGGCTAAAGGAGGCTAAAAGGCTAAAGTTATTTAACTAAAATGGCAGATTGTGGGCCGAGAACTTTTTAGCATTTCAAATGCTCGTAACTTTTTGCCGGATTTCGAAGTTTTTTCCACAACCACATTTCTGTGACCTCAGCCCCGTAGTAATAATCAAGGGATAAAATCCGCGTATACCGATAAAATTCGCGGAGAGAAATATCCGCAGATTTTTATCCGTAGTAATAGTCACAGATAAAAATATCCGCGGATACGGATAAAATCCGTCAATTTATCTCTAACTATGGATAAATTGACGGATTTATCCGCAAATAAAATCTGCGGATAATTTCTCTTTGGTCATTTTTAGTTTAGTCAAGAATATAAACTATTATTTTGAAAAAATGTTAGCTATTATTTATTCCTAAGGGCCAGCACTAAGTTGTTGTTAAATCGATGGTTTGATTAGCCTAAGTTTAAATTAAAAGCAACCAAATCGCCCAGTCTTTGGGTGAAATTTAGCAGAGTGTGAAGTGAAATTGGGTTGATATTGTATTAATTCCGTCAAAAAATAATATAAACAAGGGACCACAGGCGCCTATCGGCGCCTCTATAGTATTTCGAAATTTCAATGAGGGGCTATGACTTTATTCATAAAAATAGGTATATCTTTACATACTTTTTTCCCAGATAAAATACCCAGCAAATATTACACAAATTTTTCGTTTTCCGCACCACAAAGTTTGTTGGTCGTCTCTGACCCCCAAATATCCAGGTTTGTATAGGCAACCTTATACTCAAAAAGAAAGCTGAGACGCTGTAGATGTGCACCTACTTTACATAATTAAAAATGGTTATAAAAAGTAGGGTAACAAACCCTCGGAAGTTGAAAAAGTTTTGAAAAATCAAAAAATTTGGCCAATTTCAAAGTTTGTTGGTCGTCTAAGCCCCATAAATATACATGTTTGTATTGGCAACCATATACTCAAAAGAAAGAGGATACGCTGTAGTTGTGCACCTACTTTACAGAAAAACAATTGCGAGGAAAAAGTTGGGAGAAAAGTACAAAAGAAACAAAAAACGTGACGGAACCTCATAGTCCAAATACTGTATAAAGATATAAAAATCGTCTCTATCGGTGTATAACCTTCCTTCACACCAATTTGTTGTCAAAATCATGTTAAAATACTTCCTGAGATATTTTTTGTGCTAAAATGATGGATTATTTCTTTTTCAGGGATTTTAGGTAATCTAATAAAAAAAAATTTGATGACCAAGCTGAAAATTTGGGGGAAAAGGCTAAAGGAGGCTAAAAGGCTAAAGTTATTTAGTTAAAATGGCAGATTGTGGGCCGAGAACTTTTTAGCATTAAGATATTTTGGAAAAACGACCGGCAAAATCAAAATCCCTGCGATATTTTGGAAATGACTGACGAATCGCATTTGGCAAAAAATTTCAAAAATCGAGGTAAAATAAAGGCCAAAAAATTATTCTGTTGTGAAATTCAAAAAGTGTTTATTACCTAAAAAATCTTTTTGGAATTTTTTTGTAGGCATTAGAGAACCGCGTACTCTTTTACAAAGAGCTAGAATATACGAAAAGTTAGAGAACTTCAGCATTTATCAGACAATCTCGAACGTGTGGAGCATTAAAATAAGACTGATCAAAATTCCTCCGAGAAAAGCCTTGAAAATATAGTGCGTTGGTCTGCTTTTAATTTCATCATATTAATAATAAAATGCTCAGCTACTAGGAAGTAGTTTTATGTCATTCAACAAAATTGCTAACTTAATTTCACTCGGCCTTTCAAAAAAATAGAAAAAATTCGTTTTGTCAACAAAAAATTATTGAATTACAGGGTTAGACAAAAAGCTGTTCTAAATTTTTAACATTTCTTTCTAAATTTTTTTTTAAATACTTGAGATTTTACATTCTAAAAAAGCAAAACCTCGATATAAGATCAAAAATCGCAAAATCCTACTGTCTGTGTCTCAAAAAGGAGGTATTAGACAAAAATTAGTAATCGACCAAATATATGAATCAAAACATCTGTGCACCCTGATGGAGGGAGGGAGCAAAATCTGATTTTTGACGATCAAAAGTCAGAATTTAAATTAAAAAAATCAGGAAATTCTTTTATAAATTAGGACATCTGTGCGCCTTGGTCAAGGGCTGTTCACTCTTCCGGAAGATTCTTCCGGTGGGGAAGAAATTTTTTCCTCTTCCTGGAAGAAATTTCTTCCTCTTCCGACAGGAAGAAGGATGAGGAAGAGGAAGAGACGAAAATTTTGGGCGGAAGAGGAAGAGCAAATTTTTTCTGCATTATGCAAAGTTTTTCTGTTTTTCTGCTTCTTCGTCCGGTTGTGAAATTCTGAATCCCGCAATTAATGGGCGAAGACATAGAAGACAATTCAACATTCTTCCCCGAATATCATTCGTCTAATCCTTTCACACAATCGTCTAGTCGACCTTCTTCAGGCAATATGGAAAATGTGCAGCACATGAGGACTTCTAACAACAACAGCGTTTCCTGAAAGCGGCCTCGAAAGGATGGACCAAGTAGGCTTTCTTCTTAACTTACTTTTCCAATTTCACCACCTTTTCAGGGGGGACTCAGTCGTTTCATTGTTGATGGCAAGTGCTCATATAAGGACCCGAAGGTGTGTGGATATAGTCAAACTCCATCGAACATTGCCCATCATTTCGCAAGAAAGCATTCAGAGTGGAAGGAAATGGAGGAAGTTAAATTAAAGGCTCAGCAGGCGCTGCTTCCATTCCCGGTTATCAGTAGCGGACAAACTCGTGCTCAAAGGCTTGTCACCCTGCTCGCGGCAACGTCTACACTTCCAGTTTGCTTTGTGGAGAAGGATTACTTCAAGGTAGACCCATTATTTTCCTGTAATACGAAAATTATATCCCGTTTTCAGCAACTACTTGGAATGATTCCCGGGATTTGTTATGCCCTCCCGACGCCAACTTAACGTGATGATCGAATCTGAGCTTCAGAAGATGCAGAAGAATCTTCTCCAGCTGATTAAGGACTCCCCAGGGTTGGCAATGTCGGCAGATATTGGTTCTACACGAAACAACAAGCATTCCTTCTTGCTCATCATGGCCCATCTCTATGACGTCAAGAAGTCCCGTCCTCTGTCGCTGGCGTTCGACATTATCCCTCTGCAAGCCCGTCATACAGGAGTTTATATTGCGGAGGTGCGCCTATATTTTTCTTTTTGTCCCAAGAAGTGCAAAATAAATTTCAGTGCATTCAAAAAAGCTTGGAAACACACGGCTTTTCGACGTTAATGGTCTCTTACTTCATCACCGATCAAGGATCTAATATGCTGCTCGCGGTTCGGTAAGTTTCCAGGATTATTTTCTGATCAACTGGAATTATTCTAACCATTTTAGTACGGTGGCACAAGAAGACGAATTCACGCTTTAGTTTCAACGGGAAGACGCTTTGGAGGATGCCGATGAGGAAGAGGAGGAGGTACGAGGCATCGACATCCACTACAATTCAGACCAGCTGGAAGAGGAAGAGGGCGACGATGAAGAGAGTCCGCAGGAAGATCTGTTCGCTAAACTCCGCCACATCGATTGCAGTGCTCACAGGTTGCAAAATTCCATCAAGGAAGTGCGGTTCAGACGTGCGAAAAGGTAATTTTTATTTTTCCCCTTCAAAAAATGAGACACTTTTTTAGAAAATCTTCCGTTTGGTAGGCCGGTTTCATAAATCTCATTTGGTTGCATACAAATTGGAAGAGAAGACTAAACATGCACTCATATTTCCCTCAGCAACCCGTTGGAACTATATCGCCATGGTGTACCGGTAGGCATTTCTATCAAATTACTTCAACATCGAAATGATTTTTCTGTTTTAGCCGTCTTATTGAGATTCACAAGGAAATTAATGAAGTCTGCTTCGAACTTGGCTGGGAAGAGGCAGATGGAACTCCGTCGCATCTCACTACTCAGGATCTGCAGCAAATGAGAAGCGCCATGACGATGCTCGGACCTTTGATGAACTTCACCATTCGCCTACAGGAGGAGTCGAGCCCTACAATTAGCTTGCTTTTGCCTGGTCTCAACTCTATCTTGGAAGAGTGCAAGGTGAGCATACTGAGCACTTTCTCCACTAGGACCACATTTTATCACACTTTTCAGAAGATAACTCCTAACGAATTGGTTAAATCGCTTTCGCAGAACATACGTACTCGGTTTGCTAAGGTGTAGACGTCTTCTCTTTTCGAGGCCGCAAGTTCGTTGGACTACTGGACATTGCCATTCATTCTCAAGAAAAAGACTGAAGCGGAGATTGGGAAAAAAATGGTATAAATTTTTCGTTCAGTCATATTTTTTACTGGTAAATTCATTTATTTACTCATTCATGTTTCAGTATCTGACTCGCTTTAGCTCAAATGAAGATGTGACGGCTTGAAGTTGGAGTTGACGAAGTTGAAGAAAATGATCTATTCGGCGTCGTCTCCTCTGCATCCTGGACACTCGAACCAGCTCCCAATTCCCTGGCCACGGAAATAGCCGTCTACTTCGACAAAGCCAAGTCGTGGGGAATCGGTAAGAAAGGATCTGCATGGAGCTTTTGGAAATTTCACGGACAAGAGGTGAGCATATTAATAAGGAACTTTATTTTGGTAATTATTTGGAACGTTTTAGCTACTACGGTTGGCAAAATTGGCATACGACCTTCTTA
The DNA here is from genome assembly GCA_029231635.1 of Ditylenchus weischeri. Taxonomy (NCBI): domain Eukaryota; kingdom Metazoa; phylum Nematoda; class Chromadorea; order Rhabditida; family Anguinidae; genus Ditylenchus; species Ditylenchus weischeri. The sequence goes on from JAMRYI010000075.1 coordinate 352,000, forward strand.
TCATTCCAGCAACTTCACAAGCTCCAGAGAGAGGATTCTCAAGGCTGTCCATCAATTCGGGAGGAGTCAAAGGGTGCTCATTGGCCGGTCTACTGCGAAGAAAGGTCTTGCTAGGCTTCAACTCCATCATATTGAATGAACGATTATTTTGATTTATTGCTGTTCTCACTGACTGTTAAAAGGAATAAATGATCATTGTCTCATCGTTAATACTCTCTTGTCTTATCGGATTCTTCCGAAGAGGAAGAAATTTATTCCTCTTCCGACCGGAAGAAGGACGAGGAAGACGGAAGAGACGAAAATTTTGGGTGAAAGAGGGATGAGGAAGAGGAAAAGCTAAATCAAATTTTAAAGGCTCTGCCTTGGTCACCATACTTAAAGAAAGCGGTACTGTTACAGAGAGGTTTGACTACCTTATACAGAGGGAATTTTTACATTGCGATTTCTTATGCGTTATGTGAAGGTTTTTCAAGGCCAAGGAAAGTCGTGCGGTGCACACCGAACTTGAGAAGTCAATGTACACCAAAATTTAGCCAAATCAATGTTTGCCTTAGTAATAACTGGCGTCCGAAAATCCAAATTTTCGAAAAAGTTAATAACGATCCCATAACACGTCATATTTTAATTCCGCTTTAGCAAAAGCGGAATTCTTTTGGGTCTAGACTGTTAACACACTACTGAAAGAATCCCTCGAAAATTGGGCTAAAAAGTGTTGGACTCTAGGCGGGAAAGAACTTTTTGGGAATAAAATTATAGACAGGATTGACTGTGCTTTAAATTTTATTTTTAGCCTCAGAGGTCCAAAAGTATCTGCTGGTTTTTTTCATTTAGCGCTAAGTATGATATCCAATAGCCGATCTAGCGTATTTTAATCAAAGCTTAGAATTCTATGTGTCTGTTTTCGACTGTAAAAACGGCTCAATCGCAGTATACACCCAATTGCTGCCCCTCACTCGATCGCAATATAAATCCCCAAGTCAATTCGCCTTGATCCCCAAAGCTGATTTTTTCGAATTTTTTTTCTTGAATAATTTATTTTGCAAACAGTTAAATCAAAAAAAAGATTACACGTGTTAGAAAAAAATTCAAAAAAAAATCAGCTTGGGGGACCACAGCAAACTGCGATCGAGTGGGGGTCTAGAATAACATTTAGCCGTGAAAACCGCTTTTCGATATGTTGACTGAGCTCCGAGATATTCCCTTTTGGATGCGGATTGATAGTCGGCATGGGTGGTGGAGTCAAAAAGATTTGACGACTTGAAGTCGAAAATTGATATTTTAAATTTTCCACATATCATTGATTCCAATTTACTTCAATAAAACGTGTATTTTTTGTTCTTTGTGTTGTTCAAGGTGTTTTTGAGTGGCAGGCTAACTGTTTGCTCAAAAAAGGAGTCCATCACTACCTATTTCATTCCAACAGTGTGCTCAATTAAGTCAAGTGATTGCGCAACACAGCAAGCCTTCCTTTTGCCTGAAGAAATGTTTGGCACATCTGTTCCATTAAATCCCCAAGACGATGCTTGGATAAGATGTATGCACTTCAGACGTATTGATTATAGAACAGCAGTTATGCTCAGTTTGCTTATTGGTTATGCTAGAGGTCAACATTTGGTGCATAAATGTAGATCCACTAAGTATCAATCTGGTTTTTTTTAATTATTTTTCAAAAGCCATTGTTGTAGTCTAATTTATTTGCCTTTTCATCAGTTTTTCTCAGGGTTCTCAAAGTGCCACCTCCTCAAGTCGGCTCCCGCCTAGGGTCCGACGCGTTTTTAATCTACTTTTTTGAATGTTTTGGCAAGTGTGATTCGCCAATTTATTCCGAAAAATAGCAAATAATTTTTTCCAGAATCTTTTTCTTCTGACAAAAAAACTCGCAGCCCTCGATTAACCATCACCTGATTTTTAAAAAAGGGTTGGCCGTTAATCGAGGTTTGCGGGTCTTTTTGTCAAGGCAAAAGAATTTTGGAAAAACAACCGGCAAAATCGGAATCAATGCAACTTTTCTGACTAGACTAGCAAATCACATTTGCCAAAAAATAAATATAAAAAAGGCGTTGCACCCTAGGCGGAAACGAACTTGAGGGGATGGTGGTTAAACGAGCTTTGACTGTATGTTTAAATTTAAGAGTGTTTTTTGGCGCAAAGTAGGCCAGCACATGTTAGGATGAACTCAAATACAGTCAAACCTGGGTTATCCGACACCCCAGTTAACCGACACCCTCTTTTATCCGACGCCATGAGCCCGATTTGGTTGGCCTGGTAAACCTACACCCCAGTTATCCGACACCTCGTTTAACCGACACCTCGTTTATCCGACACCATAAGGGCGGTCCCTTTGGGTGTCGGATAACCCAGGTTTGACTGTATGTTTTTACAAGGGACAGCAGACGCCTATCGGCGCCTATATCGTATTTTGAATTTTTTTTCCCTGAGCAGACTTGTCTTGAAACGACAAAAAATTTAAATTTCAAATTTGTGGCATTTCGTCAACAACAAACATAAGACCATACGCCATTTTTAGATCCGACACCAAACTTCAAAGTAGGAGATCCCCTATTTAAAATGCATTATTTTAAAGCTGACATCGAGGCGGATCTAAAAAAACCTGCAACAAAATATTTCGATCACTTTTTGACCCTGTTATACTTCTTCAAAGTCAAAAAAGTCCGAAAAAAACCGAAATTTGGGGAAAAACTCGAAAATTTCTTTGTCAACCCCCAATTCTGACACCGGATTCGTGTTCAGGCACACCAATTTACCTTAGAAAGTGTTCTCAGGAAAAGATTTGGACCACTCCCAGTGGCTGTAAAAAGGTGTGACCCACGGAACTACCAACCCCCCCCCCCGACCCAAATCCTATATAGAGTTACCTTACTTGTAGTTTAGAAAACGCATTATATAGCATAGTATATACTAGCGCCGCTAAGGAACAGGCTCAAACGTGTGGTTTATATTTTTACCTTCAAAACCCAAAAAAATATTTAAAAAAAGTGGGAGTAAGGTGAATAAAACCATGTAGTAGTGGAATTAATGCCCAACTATTGGTAGGAAAACCTTCACAAAAATTTTATTGCAGTTTGACTTCAAAAATCTCTAATCTAGCGATGCGTTTTGCCCAATCTGCTTCTAGCACCAACAAATTGTTAATTCATCTCTCGATTCTGGATGAAAACCAAGAAAACGAGGTGTTTACCGACAAATTTGCTTTTGATATTGTGATTGCTGAAGCCAATGCTCCAAATCCACCTCTAAACTACTACTTTGAGAAAGCTGTTGCTACCTTTGGGAAACCTGTGGAATTGGTGAAGGCACGCTACTTAAATATCTTCTGGAACGAACAGGTCTATGCCAATGTTCAGGAAGAGCCAATAGTAGGCGATGAATATGGAATCCAGTATTTTGCTACTTACAAAGGTGATTTTTTACTCGTTTTCAATTGAAATAGAGTCCTCATTTATTCAATTAATAAAAATATTAAAAAAAATTAGAGATGATGGCTTGACCTTTTCGGGACGGGACGGGTCAGAATTCAAATTTAAAAATTTCGGGACGGGACACCGGGACGGGACAGGTGCCAAAAAATTTCCGGGCGGGATTCCGGGACGGACGATTCTCTAAAATTAACGGGACGGGACGGAATTGTCCCGTCCCGTCATCATCTCTAGTTGACTGTAATTACAAGTTGAAGGTAGTTGTTGAAAAATTGAATTTTTCGGGACGGGACACCGGACAGGACAGGTGCCAAAAAAATTTCCGGGCGGGATTCCGGGACGGGACGATTCCCTAAAATTAACGGGACGGGACGGAATTGTCCCGTCCCTTCATCATCTCTAAAAAAAATGACACGTAAGTGTCACCCGAAGGAAGAGAAGACGGTGAGATTGATAGGAGAGGAGGCCCTAGGAAGGGGCGGGGCGGGGGAAGGGCTTCTCCTCCTCTCCTATCAATCTCACCGTCTTCTCTTGCTTCGCGTGACATTTACGTATCAAAAATAAGCCACAAGAGACCCACCAAAATTTCGATCTACAGACCTACAGAAAAAAAACCTACAGAAAAGACCTACAGAAGTATGTATCGCTATGGTCGCATCATCATTAGAGTTTATTCTGGCTCTGGAAAAAAGCTTGCCGTCTCGAGGAATCAAAAAATTTCCAAAAAGCAGAAAAGCAGTCCCCTCTTTTGCACGGCGTGTCAAACAAGTCGAAATGCAAAATCAAGATTAGCCTTCTGCCATTTAGCATTTTGTATTTGATCTTATTTTTCAGCTGTTTTTTTGAACGACAAACCAAAAGTTCACTTTTTTATTCCAATTTTTTTTGGTCTTCAGTCAGTTTCTTTGGTCAGTCTCGTTGAAAAAATTGTTAGGATTTTGATTTTGTTGTTCATTTTTACACATCGGCAAAGATACAAACAAGAATAGAAAGGTGAAAAAATTCCCAAAATTTATCATTTCCGAAATTTTGGTATCGATTTCGCCATTTGACGTCGTCGACACCCCATATTCGGTAGATGCATACAGTATTTTCTCTTATAAGTGACCCCTCTGTTATTTGCATTGCGTTTTGACCCACTGTTTGAAGGATCAAATGAAAACGCAGCATCGAATGGATGAAACCACCTGTTTATTAAAATCCAGCACCTGATTTTCAAAATGGCATTTTCGACCTTATTTAAACCTAACCTTGATGATTTTTTCTACCAAGGTGTAGCTCAAAATTTCAGCTTTCTAGCAACCTATTAAACACTACTGAATGAAAAAGGATGGGCAGAAAGGCAGGTTTTAACTAGCGTTGATTCGGTCGGTTTTTTTGTCGGTTAAAAAAACCGGTTTTTTTTCAAAGCCGGTTTTCGGTTCCGGTTTTTTCAAATTTTTTCGGTCGGTTAACCGACCTGTACCCGGTTTTCGGTTAATTTTTGTCGTAAATAAACCGGTATTTTGCTCAAACCGGTTTTCGGTTTTCCCGGTTTTCGGTTAATCGACCGATTGCAACCCTAGTTTTAACGAAGTAATTTTTTAAAATTTGGTTTCTCCGTTCAAATCCGTAAATCTCTTGTCTTTCGAAATCATTCAGTAGAGTCCAATATCTTGTTAGAAAGCTGAGATTTTGAGCTACACGATAGTTAAAAAAATTTATAAAGGTTATATTAAAGGAGGGGACTTTTACGGCTACCTTTTGACATTGACTTCTACTTCACTTCACATACCTTTTTTTCTTTTATTTTGTTTTCTTATCTCATATGTTTTTACACTGTTTTGCAGCTGAGATTTTTTTCTATCGATTCTATTGAGTGGTCAAACACTTTAATCAAAATTAATTTTTGAGGAAATCACACCAACCTCACACTAAAAACCGTGGTTTTCTACTTAGGTTTTATAGAAACTTTTTTGCCTCACACTTGGTGTGATTTTTTCAAAAATTATTTTTTATTAGAGTGTTTGAGCACTCAATCGATAGAAAAAAATCACAGCTACAAAACGGTGTAAAAACATTCGAGATAAGAAAACAAAATATATGAAAAAAAGGTATGTGAAGTAGAAGTCAATGTCAAAAGGTAGCCGTAAAAGCCAACCAAGAACTAAATTTGGAAAAGAATGGTTAATCGAGGGTCCCAAATCAATGGTGTCGCTAATCGAATGTCGCTTAACGAAAATGTCGCTAATCGATATTTTACCCCTTGGTCCCCCCTGTGCATTCTTAAAAAGGGCAGGAATTCGTTATCTGTGTTGTGCCCAAAAACGTGTTTTGACCACTTTTTCAGTCGTTTTAGCATTATTAAAGTGTAGAAAAAGATTTTTTAGGTGGGGCTCGATAATTTTTCAAAAAAAAATTTTGACCGAAAATTGACTTTTTGACAAAAATTTTCGTTTATTCATAACTAGGGGGCGGATTTATATGTTTTTGGATATTTTTTCGCTGATATGCTCCGGGCCAAATATGCCTTGAAAACGCTTTTTAGCTCAGTTCTGACCTTTTTCATGGTGTTTTATACAGCATATTTTTGCATATTTTCCGTTTTTAGAGCATATTTGCATATTGACTGCATATTTTGACTTTTTCTGGCATATTTTGGGCATATTTCGACTATTTTTCAGAAAGATGCCAAGTCTAACAAATCTCGAGCAGCTTTGCTGAAAGAATGGATTTTAATGAATTTTAACACGATGGGGTACTTGATTGAAGCTGCAGTCTTTTACTCTAAGAATTTCACACTTGTCAAATCGGTAAAAATTTAAATGAGGATTTGTAAATTAGTGAGATTTGCGATCTTTGAACAAATTTTAAGGCTATTGATCAATTAGAACCTGATGCCATCTCAGTCAAAATAGCTCAAACAATCTTTAATAGCTCTGAAGTGGTGCAGAAACTAGCTTATATTCAATCAAATTTTTCTTCTATTCCTACGGCAATCAAGAAACTGAGACTCAAGGTTTGCTTGAATGAATCGAAATTGACCTAAATATTACTTTTTTGGTAATTTAGGTCTATCACTGAATCAAAGCTTTGAAACTTTGGATGCCGTCAAAACTATTGTTGAGGCAGCACCTGGAGAAATAGGCCAAAGAGTGAAAGAAAAGTTCAATTCTGTGATGCAAAACAATTCTGCTCTCAATCGTCTGTTAGCCATATCTAAAGTGCAGCGTGGGGCTATTTCTGACCTTAACATGCCACCTGATCAAATTGCTTCAATGAAATATGCACCATTGGTTTCTTGCGATGTAGAGCGCTCCTTTTCAGTTTACAAGAACATTTTGGCAGAAAATCGAACTAGCTTTACACCTGAAAACCTTGAGATGTATATTATTTGCAATTGTGAATCATGTTAGTTGTTAAGATCATGTTTTGCTGTCTTTCATTCACTAGAAGAATTGGGTGCATATTTTGTCTATTTAAGGGCATATTTCGCGATTTTCAGAGCATATTTTGTCATTTTTAGGTCTTATTTTATGCGCATATTTTGCGTTTTTAAGGGCATATAAATCCGCCCCCTATTCATAACACACAACTCATTCAACAACACCTAAGCAATAAAAAATGTGAGAGCAACACTTGTCCGACCGAAAAAAACTGCAACATAGAAAAACTACAAAAATGAAAAAACGAAAATTTTGGTCAAAAAGTCAATTTTCGGTCAAAAATTTTGTTTGAACAATTATCGAGGTCCACCTAAAAACTCTTTTTCTACACTTTAATCATGCTTAAATGACTGAAAAAGTGGTCAAAACGCGTTTTTGGGCACAACACAGATTCCGAACTTTAGCCTTAAAAACGTATTTGTTTACAATCTACCCTTGATGTAGTGACACCCCCAAACGTTCGATCCTTAGTAAAGTCTGACACTATTTCGAACCCATATGTTGAAAAAAAGTGTCGAACATTTCAGGGTGTCACCATGTAAAGGCTTGACAGCAGAAAATATGTTCTTGAAAATTTACAGGGGGGACTAAGGCAATTTCGGTCTATTTTGACATGTTTCTAGAGTCTCCAAATTCTATATTTTCTATCTGTTAGCCAAAAAGATTAAAATTTTATACAGTAAATAGACTATGCTCTACAAAATGGCATTGTCAGAATTTCGGTATCGAATCGTACAGTTTCGTTCAGTTCCCTTGTGAGAGTAATATGTAAAAAGTGAATCAAAAACACATTGCCAAAAACACGATTTTGAAGAAGAAGGGTGCTCTATTAGAAAGAATACTGTACTTTACAGGGTTCACCCTCTTTTCCGCAAAACTCCTTTCCGTAAATTTATTATAAATAAGGGTTTTGATCAATATTTGTTCTAAATTATTTCAATTTTCTTTTCTCTGTGTATTCTCTAATTTGGTTTGCCGTTTATCACAGCTGTAGATTTGTTGATACCGTATTTTCTCTGATAGAAGGCCTCCCCGAAAATGGTATTTTTAAAAATGATTCTTGGTCTTTTCGACCGACTTTATGGTTTTCATCCCCATGCATGTTATATACCACAATGTAGCTGGCGATATGGGCTACATTTTGCTATAAAACATGCATGAGGCTCAAAACCAAAAAGTCGGTCAAAAAGGCGAAGAATAATTTTCAAAAATACCATTTTTAGTGAGCGCTTCTATTAGAGGAAATACGGTATGTACTTTTTATAGAGAATGGCGTCGATGCTTGATGCGAACAGTGCAAATTTCGTTCCCAAGGGACCTGTGCCGTTAAACTAGTTCAACATGCAAAAAATTGCACAAAACAACACTTTCAGAATTTTAAACACAACAAGTAAAGCATTCCGTTCATGTAGAATTTTTACTCGATTTTGCAATTATCTGCCCTTTTTTGTCAAATAAAAAAGGGCGAAAATTTAAAAAAAGGGCATTTGCCCTTCAAAAAGGGCATTATGGCCACCCTGATTAGAACCTGTAACCTCATATATTAGGAGGGTGAATTTGCCGGACGGAGGAATTTACCGTGTGGGGAATTCTAGAAGCCCCCATTTTACCCAGAACCTTTTTGAAAAATATCGAAAAAGAAAATTTAAATAATTTAGAACAAAGATTGACCAAAACCCTTATTCGAAAAAAAAATTTTTGGAAAGGATGGTGAACACTTTAAAGGACGAATTAATTCTATGAAACGACAAGCTGTTGGCCGGAGCCAGATAAATTTAAAGTGTAAATCGACTTTGACGATCAAAATTTACATAAGCCTTGCGATCAAATCCCAGTAGATCTTTATGTTGGTTATAAACCCAGAGTGACCAGTGACCAACTTGCCCCAATGACCAACTTGCCATCTTTAGGTAGAATTTAAAAAAAAAAAAAAACTTTTCCAAAAATGTGCCACCTATTGAAAAAATGGAAGGTGGAATTTTTTGTCACCTTTTTATCGCCATCTCACCTTTTCAGAAAAAGTTTGCTTACAATGCCATATTTTGGAAAATTTTTGCCACCTTCTTTAAAATTTGAGCTGGCCAACCTGATTATATCAAGAAAATTTTAGCGATCAAAGAGGCGGAAGAAGAAAAGTCGCTTTCCAAAAGTTTTCAGACCATCAACCTGGACGAGCTTTCCTTCAGCTCTTCTTCAAACTCATCTTCAGATCAATCTTCCAGCTCGTCATCTTTCTCCCCTACTTCTGTCCGCAGCTCATCAAGCTCTAGCTGCTCCTCCATCGAATTTGGAAATTCTCAAAAGTTGCTTCAAAAGCTTCAAAATACCAGCAAGCCAGCTCCAACCCAGGCAAAACCCTCAATTCCCAGTAGCAAACCAGAGCAATCAACTGCAAAAGCCCCAATTCCCAGCACTAAACCAACTCCAAAAGCCAGTCCAAGCAAGACCATTGTCATTTGTCTGGTGATTGATGTGGCGCAGTATGCTGGACGCTACTTTACATCCATGTATCGCTATGAGCAAAACTTCCTGTTCGAGATTGAACCTAAGGAATTTGAAAAACTTGAAAAGTTTGCGAAGAAAGCGGTCAAAATTTGGGGTCAAAAAGAGTATGAGCGGCTGGAGTTGGTGAGTTGTGGCAAATTTGATGCTTTCTACAAGGAGTATTTGCATGTGGACAAAATGTTGGATGCCAAAGTGCAGAATGGATCCAAGTACATGATCAATTTTTTGTTGGCTTGAATAAGTATTGAAAAGTGAGGAAATTTGTTGTTTTTCATAATCTTATTTATTTGGTATCAGCCATGGAAACACGAATTTTTTTAATAGGGTGTTGATACAGTCACATAAGCAATTTTAGTTCTACTACTTTTCAAAACTCAAAGACACAATTTTAGACTGTGGATTGTCAAGTACCCGAAATTCGGGACGAATACCCGAATTTTGGGTAAGACTCGAAATTTTTGAGTCCGTATTCGAAGCCAAAAATTTTAAAGTCAGCTACTTGAACCTAATTTGAGGTGCTTTGAGTGCAATTACTAAAAACGAAGGACCTACTCGATTATACTATTATCAGTCGTTTTGGTTTGGTAAAATCTGGATTGCAAGTCGAAATTTTATGAGACAAATTTTGTCAGGATTGAACTTTTTTAAATTTTTAATCGAAATTTTGGATTCGATTATTAAAATAGGCTGGAAATTAGAATGCCATCCACATCTCTACCTCATGCATTTGTAAATATTTTGATTCTCACTGTTTTATCAATCACTAGATTCTTTCAAACCTCAAAAATCTGGAATCTTTTTTTGGCTTAACCTCCTATATATACCACTAGGGTTGGCGGTTCGGGTACAAGTTACGGTTTTTTATCCGAAAAACCGAAAATTTTCCGGTTTAGGGTATCGGTTCGGGTAACCAAAACTGAAAATGTCGGTTACCTGCCCAGTCTAGATACCACCAACATTTCGCCAACTTAAGCCCAGTATGATGTACAGGGCTGTCCAAATTCGCCGCCAAGTTTTTTTGTCTCACAACTTTTTCAATTTCTTTTGTTTCGACGAGATTTTTTTCTATTTTAAAGAGGAAGCTCCGGGAAATCGATTGACACCAAACTTGCATAACATTTTGTTTGTGTTTTCATTTTTTGGTGGCTCATCAAACTTTTGCTTCATTGCTGTTTGATTTTCAGAAATGGATTACTCGATTCAGGAGAAAGTTTGGTCAATCATCTGGTACGGAATTCACGGTTCGCCAAAGTCAAAAAAAGGGAAATGGTCTCTCACTCCATCAACTTTTATTGTAATCGTCTCCAGAGGTGCATCGATGTCCAAGGGCGAAGTTATGAATTTGTTTGGAATTATTGTTGTTTCTATTGAACTGTTGTTGGGTTATGAAATAAACTCTTGTTACGCAAGTTTGGTGTCATTCGATATCCCGGAGCTTCCTCTTTAAATTAAAATTAAAAAATCTCGTCGAAACAAAAGAAATTCAAAAATTTTTGAGACAAAACAACTCGACGGCGAATTTGGACCACCCTGTATTCTTATTGAGGTTTGACAGTCAAGCATCGACTGCACAAACTGTCATTTTCAATGTGTCTTTGCTTGTAATATTTTCTCTGTTCTATTTTACTTGAATAAAATAAAATTTTAAAACATGTGATGCATCTAATGGCATTTAACAATCCACTTTGAAATTTCTGAAACGGGAGTTTCTAAGAGGTGGCAGAAACAGTGACAGAAACATATTTACATATGACCGAGATTTTTTAAATGCTGAGCTTTCATTACAAAATTTAAAAATATTTGATTACGAACGGTAGTTTTTTCCAAAAAATACTCTTTATTTTGCCATAAAAATAAATATTTACAAAGGTGTAACGAAAGTGATTTATTTGTTTGTAGGAAACCTAATAGTTTTGGTGAGTCTATTGTCGGAAATGCGACAAAGAGTAATCCATTCGCCCATCTTGGCCATACAACCCACAGCAGTGGACCACCAACAAGACCAAGAACCTCCGATAGTGCGTCTTCTAAGCACCCAGTCGGCGTCCTTGTAGTCTGCACCGTTCGGCTCTTGCTCCCTCACACTGCTGCTGGTGTTGGGCAGTAAGCTCTCAAAAGTTTCGTTGCTCAAATAGTTTTTCTTGGTCAGGTTTGCGGCTAGGGCTAAGGTTTTCTCGTCCATTGCAGTCACAATGATTTCGTATTGGCAGGGTTTGCTTTGACTGTTGAAGCGCTGAATTTTTCTTTATTAAATTTATGGCTCAATATGGTCAATCCAGGCTTTTTGTTAACAGAAAGCGTGAAAATTATTTTTGGGGTCGAAAATAAATTAACAACCTAATCATTTGACCTTATGTGTGGATAAAATAAAGAAAATTTTTGATTTTATCACCCTGTTGTGGTTTTTTGAAAAATTTTGCAAGAAGCAACAGGAGGACCAAGGCATTTTGACCAAAATTTTTAGTAGTTTTTCAAGTTTTTACTCACAAAAAGCATTTTCATTAAAAACTTTAAATAAATTGCCGAAAATTTCTTACCTCAATCAATTTGGCAATTAGTAGATCTGGTTTGTCCATAAAGCCATAACCATTTAACTTCAGCCTTTTTGGGTTGTTCAAGCAGTTGTTTTCATACTCCAGCCATTTGATCAGATCATCAGTGGATAGCATAGACATTGTACACAAGGGAGTGACTGCTTCACTCGACTTCCAAGCACACTCCAATATTTTCTGACCGAACAAGTCGACACTTCTGCTCCGGCCAGTGTAGTCCGACGATTTCCTGCCTCGTTTGAAGCCTGGCACTAGTTCAGTGGTAAGATTCCAGTAGGCGAAAAATTCCGGAATGTTGGACTGGCGAGGCTCGATCAGTTGCATGTGCTTTCTCTGAAATCAAAAACTGTACTTTTCGAAGAAAATTTTTAATTGATTAATTTTTATCGAAGTTTTTCTTCGCAGGAATTTTAGACTGTAAATCGGCCACTGTGCCACTACATTAAGGCAGTTTTTACAACACCGCCAGAGACCAAGACCCTTTTTCGAATCCGATTTTAGGGCAAAGCTCAGCCCTGAAAGTAGTTTAAAACAATATCAACTTCTTCAATAGTTCATTTTTAGCTACAAATGACAATCACTGCAAAGTTGTGAAAGAAAAAAGTTATGGCCGTTTCTGAGTGAAAAGTAAGGTTGGGATACAGACCGTTAAGTTGAAATTGCGGTAGGTTACCGGTAACTTACCATAATGCCGGTAAGTGACCCGGAGTTATAATTTTCAATTCAAGTCATTTAATCGGTAAACAAATAGTGAATTCGTGTTTCCGTACAGTCAAACCTCGATATAGAGGCCTAAGAGGTTGCTGTACTGGAGTTTCAAATCTTTTAGACCTTACGGGGGCCACTATGTTGAGATTTAACTCTAAAGTTAACTGCATAACCACAATTGACTGTAAAGCCGGCAGCCCCTTTTTAACTTACTGGTTTTCGGTAAATTATACTGTGGTAAAAGTTACCGTGGTAACTTACCGCCTCCCAACCCAAAAATGACACTCATATTAAGATTGTATCCTAAAACCAGAGCTGCCAAATGTCTTTTTTTGAATGGGCACCTTTGAAATTAGCTTCTATTTTTTGCAAAAATGCATTTTTAAGAGGAAAAAGATAATGACTTGATTCACAAACTAAGATCAAAACTACTGTTGGGGACCGAGCGAAAAATTCTGAGAATCTCGGTTTCTCGTTCTCGTTTCTCGCTCGGCCAATTTTTTTGCTCGCCGAGAAATTTTTCATACTATAAAAAGCGTTTGGAAAAATGAGTTAGAGTTATAGTTGGTAGCAGGCTAGAAAAACCCAAGAATTTCGGTTTCTCGTTAACGGGCTCGACCTCTGGTAACAGTACAGCATTACCTCCCTCCCCTGCGCCCCTCTCGGCGACGTAGGGGGCTTGGGGGCATGGAGTTGAGATGCGCATACCCACATACCTTAGAATACCTTACAAATCACTCTAAGGTGACTTTGGATGCATGAAAAAACATGCATACCAGAGTTTCTGTATATAGTAGGCCCCAGTATTCAAAACTTTGTTCAACAGCATTTCCGCACCTATTCAGACCATGAGAAGCAAGAATTTACGGGTCCTTTCCCCTTGAGGAAAAGTAAATTTTGCGCTGGCTCGGGGTATTCTATACCATAGTCTGACCTCTTTCTCTGTCTCGCTTTCATTTTCTTTGAAAATTCCAGAAAATTTGGGCGTTTTTTGCCTTGCTACCCGCTGTTGTGTTTCTTTGTGATCTTTTAACCCTAGGGTATGGTTGACTATCATATGTCAGGACGGACTTAAGCATATCTTGGACTCATCTTTGAGTCCGTCCTAACATATGCTGGCCTACTCTTGCCCAAGTCTAAAAGATCACAAAAACACAACAGGGAGAACTAATGCAAAAAATCCCCTTTTGTTGGATAGGACTAAAAATTTGATGGCACCAATTCAAAAAAGGAAATCTTGCAGCCCTGCCTAAAATCCCAGCATAACATTGGAGTGAAAAATCTTGCTGTGCTAATGTTTGGTTTGCGATTTATTCGTTTTTATTTTTTCCTCCATGGTATTATTTTTTGATAATATTGTTCGCAATAGTTTTTCATAACCACATTCAGCTCAAAAAAAACCTACACTAATCTCGGAAACAGACATCTCAGCACCACAAGCTGCCTTATTGGAAACAAAGGTGTGCTCCACTATGATATTCTGGTGTTGTTTTGCTTTCAGAAAGTGTTTCATGCTTGCGAACACCTTCCTCTGCTTCTTGTCCTTGCTGTACTGCACTATAATACGACCATTTTTTGCTACTAGCACAGCATACATGGACCGGTAGATGGATTGCCTGGTTGGATTCTGTTTGATGAGCGAGTTGAATTGACGGCTGACTAACTGTAGAACGTCTGTTTGGTTTTTGGTTAAATAGGCAAAGGTTTGTGCAAGAATTTCGGAAGCTACATTTACGCGAGGCGAGTTGATCTTTTCGGGGGTCTTTGGTGTCCCTTAAATATTGCAAGTAAATGAAATTGTGTAGATGGAGACAAACTTTTTTAAAAGCTCTGAATTGTAACCAAAGAATTAAAATCTTTTTAGATTTTTGGTAATTTTTTGATATGATAAGGGCTTTTTGAAAATTTTCATAAAATAGGGTGACAAAATTTAGCCGATTTCATCACTTTTTCCGTGATATGATTTCGAAATTCTGTTTCCGAAAGCCAACTTTGCCTTGAGCTCCAAATTTGTTTGGTATATTATGTCAAAAACACGATTTTTGCTTGGCCACTCATGTGATTTGGACATTGACTACCTCAAGATTCAGATGGTTGAGGGCCAAAACCACAGGAAACCAAAAATCACGTTTGACAAAATATACTAAAAATTTGGAGCTAGGGAATTAGAAGCACCCATTCGACCCCCAGCAGTGTCCGACACTTTTTGACCCTAATATTTGAAGTCTTTTTGCGGCTAAAGTACACAATCTCCCCACACCTCCCTGGCCCAAAAATGACCAAAATGGTGTCCGAAGCAACGAAAAAATAGTGGGAAGACACTTTTTAGCACTTTTAGAAATTTTTTTTCTCTTTTGGCCTTAGGGGACCAGGGATACCTAGGGCGTTAAAATGTTTACAAAAAGAGCATAAAAATAGGCTTTGAACAAAGTTTTGCTAACCGGTTTTGCCTTCCATTCACGTAAAAGTGGTCAAAACGCATGAAAACGAGGTTCAAATTGGTTTCCAGGCCAGGGGGGAGGATTCTGTACTCCGCTCAAGACTCGCGATCCCTAATAATGTGTCGCCCTTTTTATAAATAAAAGCAAGTGCGTTAATGTCGCACCTCGTTTATCCAAAAAGTTCGTTACCGCCTGGGCTCCGACACTTTTTTTGCCTCAATTTTCGAATTCTCTTGACAAATGTGATTCGCCAGTCCATTCCAAAATATCGCAAGGATTCTGATTTTACCGTTCGTTTTTCCAAAATTTTTAAATTTTGTCACAAAGACCAGTGAACATCGGTTATTTGGCACCCCTTTTTGAAAATCAGGTGCTGGATAACTGAAAGTCAAGGGTACAGAGTGTGTCGAAAAAACTTGACCACTTTACAAAAACAATTTAAATCAATTTCTCAAAGCAATTTTTGAACGCAAGTTATATTTTATCTACTCCTCTGCAATGTCTTAAATAGAAAATAACATTTACAGTGTGTTTGACACCCAATATGAATTCGGGTATAGTAAATAGTGACAGTTCTCTGAGCATAGAACCTCTGCTCAAACCCAGCAAGTAACAGAACAGAAAGAACTATATATATAAGTAGAACGATTTATAGTCGCAAGTCATACCCAAATCGTCGTCGAAAATCATACACTGCAGAGATTTCCGAAAAATTCGGAAGTCGGTCAGGCAGGGTGTTACGCACAACAATTTTTTTAGATGGTGAAGTTTTTTTGACACACCCAACATTGAAGAACGTTCGAGAACGAGCGGTAAAATCAGGAATAGGTTGGCAGATCACATTTGTCAAAAGACTTCAAAATCTGAAAATCTGACTTCAAAATCCCTAGTCGGGAAAAAAATCTTTTGAGGGTGCCGGATTTTTATTCGATTTTAGAAATTAGTGCAGTCTTTGTGCATATAAAAACAAGATGAATTTACAAAAAAAAATTACGAAATTACAAAAAAATGCCTCACAGTTAAGAGCACCAATTTTAGCATGAAATTCATGCGATGAATAGCAACAAAAAAATAAAAGCTTACTTTTTCTTTTGGGAATGGCTGAAGTTCCGCAAATCTTTCCACTTCGCAAAACACAAACCATTTTCAGTCAACTTAGTGAATTTAACTTGAGTTAGATGAGAAATACCAATTTTTTAGCCCACCAAAATATTTACAAAAATTTATCAAATCAAAGATTATTCACGTCTCACATATCATTTGAAGTGCCACACCTCCTCATTAATTGAGAAATTTATAAGATAAATCAATGAAAGGGATGACAACCATATCAATTGTAATCCATATTTAAGTCCAACACTATTTTATGGGGAATGACACCATGTCCAAAGGCTGTAGGTGCCGTTTTTGTATTCAAAGTCGAAGAACTTTTACCGGCACGGTGGCCGGCTCGCCGAACTTTCCTATTTAATGTGTGGTTGCCAAATGGTCGAAAAAATCAGGCATGCAGTATTCTATCTAATAGAAGACTCGGCAGGAGTACATTATTTGGGGTAGCCCAAAGGTTGGTTTTTTTAAGGGAAAGTATGTTTTAGGCACTAAAAACGATGGAAAAGGCGAAAAAAAGTGTGGGAAGGACATTTTCGAAAAAGTTTTTCGATTGCCTAGTCCTGTGGTTTTTAGTCATTTTTGCCTTCGTCCCCCCTGTGGTTTTTAGTCATTTTAATTTTTTGGTGTGCAATTTGATTTTATTGTACCCCGTTTGGCCACTGGAGCTTGGCAAAAATAGTCTGTATATACATTTTTGATCATGAGTCTTGCTCGGAATCATGTCTAAGGTAAGTGAGTGCGCGCATCACTTCGGGGGCGCAGGAGGCTTGGGGGCTTGGGGTTGAGATGCGCACACCCGCATACCTTAGACGCAAATCACTCGAAAGTGACTCTGGATGCATGAAAAAAGCATGAATACCAGAGTTTATTTATGCGGTAGGCCCCAGTCAACAAAACTATGTTCAACATCTTTTCAGGTTCTCTAGTTGAAAATAATAAAATTAGCCAACCTGTCCTCGACGACCACCTTAAAGACTTTTGCACTCCCCACCTCATAGCCTCCAAAGACCCAACATCCTTCCAGCTAAGATTCATAGCTATCTTTTCAAAATATTGCAAAAATAATAAAAAGTGGAAGGAGTAAAGCGAGCAAAATAAGTTGGAAAAATGAACAAGTAACAGGAACTAAAAGAGCTAACGAAACAAAGAAAGTTGGAATAATGAAGATAGAAAAAGAAGGCAAAAAATGATGACTAACTAAACTGTGGAAAAAAACGTGATGTACCATGTTTATACGTAAACAGAAATTAAATATTTGACAAAAACGACAGGGGGGACCAAAGCAAAAATGACTAAAAACCACAGGGGAGACCAAGGCAATCGAAAAAAAATTTTTTTTTCGAAAAATGTCCTTCCCAAATTTTTTTCGCCTTTTCCATCGTTTTTAGGGCCTAAAACATACTTTCCCCGGAAAAAACCCACTTTTGGGCAACCCCAAATAGTGTACTTTAGCCGAAGACTCGACCCCCTGTAAGAGAAAGGGATCGAGTGGAGGTGGGGGGTGGTGGTGCGAAATACTGTTGGAGAATAGAGGAACCAGCTAATTTAACACTCCGACTCCGGTGCGTAACTTTTGGGACTCCTAACTTAATGATGTTGTTATTGATTTTAAAATTTTTCTTATGAAATTTTTTACTAGAACCCTCTGAAAGTTTGAAAATTTTTTATTTTTTGTCTTGGCACGAAAGTACGAAAAATGGTTGCAACTTTTCATATCTTATATAGTATTTGGCATGTGTGGGTGGGTGGGTAACACTTTTTTTACTTCGAAGGCCAGAACGGGTCGTAGATAGCGAAATCACTTTTGTCGCTAATACCATCGTATTCCCCAGAATGTCAGCTTTCGTTTAAAAAAAAGAACAGGCGAAAAAAATGAGTTCTAATAGGGGATATACCTATTTTTATGAATGAAGTCATAGCCCCTCATTGAAATTTCGAAATACTATAGAGGCGCCGATAGGCGCCTGTGGTCCCTTGTACTATAATATTTTCATGACCTGTAAAATTTATATTGTAGAGAAGAAGCTGGGCTATCTTTCGACGACTTATTTGTCTAGGTGTCATAAAAATTATGGTGCCGAGAAACCCCAAATACTACAACGTAAGCCTTTGATGAGAACTCATCTTGAAATAGCTAAAACTTTTTTAACTTTCAATTTCGATTTTTTGCAGTTCGTAATTTAAAAGTTAAAGTAATGGTTCAATGGTCAAAATCTGCTAATGGAGCGATTTTCTGATGTAAAAAGTACAGTTGAAATTTTAAAGTATAGTAAAAACTATATGTATTTGTCAGCATGTGTGCTTGGATGGCAGAGTGGTCAAGCATGTGTTTTGCTTAAGGTCATGAGTTTGACTTCAAATGGCTGCATTTCATTTTTTCAGTTATTTTGACTTTTTTCATGAATCAATGTTTCATACATAAGTTTTTACTTTTGTTTCTTCTATCCGTGAAATTATGTTGATTGGGATAAAATTGTTACTAATATGAGTGAAACAACGTGAATCCTTTAATCGACTTCCTCAAACAAACCATACTTATCTCACATATAAACATACTTATATTTTCATTGGTAACCAATATTATCCCAATCAACGTAATTTCACGGATATAAGAAACAACGGTAAAAAATTATGTATGAAACATTGATTTATGAAAAAAGTGAAAATAACTAAAAAATGCGTAAAAGCCCAAGTGCAACACCATATCCTTCATCACCAACCACCAACCCTAAGAGCGCATTCAACCAAACCCTCCCCCACTATATGATGTGACTATGTGATCCCTTGTAACTTAAAAAACTAAAAAAACATGCAAAAAACTAGGGTTGGGTGATGGTTAGTAACCGCGGTAACTAACCGGTTAGCTACCGGTTAGTCGCCAGGCTCGCTATGAATCACCAAAAGTCGGTGATTATAAAGTTAACTATGTGTGCTTAATTATGTGCGTTAACTATGTAAATAGTCAGTTAGGCTCATAGTTAACCACAATCTCATGTAAAAGAATGCTAATTTTTTGAATTCGGCCAATAAACAGGCATTAGGTGAATTCATCGGCAGGTGAATTCATCGACATTTTGACGTTCTGTTATATATAGCCTTTTTTATGTTTTCATTCAACTTTTTTGAAAATAGTTACTAAAAACCACATAAAGTCACCTCAGAACTTCGAAAAAGGCATTGTTTTTAAGTTCTGGTCAATAGAAAATTGAGTTTTCGGAACTTTGCTTTTTCGACCTTTCGAATGCTTTACCATTTTTTGAGTGCGCGCATCTATGACCCATCCTGCGCCCCATTTGGAGGTAAGTAAACCAGACCGTGACACAAGAACAAATATGTAGCTAAGGTGAGTAAATCATTTGTACAAAAACGTTCTACATAATTATTAGGTATATAGATTAATACACACTATCTGGACTACTTACGGCCATTTACTCAAGTATACTTAAAGAGCTTCATGATCATAATCATAGGGACATTAGATTCACAGGGCGTAATACTCGCTAGAACCAAATAACGGGGTTCTGCAAAATTCACACATTTAAAATGGGGTAGCCCAAAAGTGCGTTTTTTAAGTTTTCAGCATTTTTTAGGCTTGAAACCGATAGAAAACGCAAAAAAGTGTAAGTAGGACATATTTCTGAAAAACTTTTTTTTTTATTTGCTTTGGTCCCCCTGTGGTTTTTGGTCATTTTCACCTTGGTCGCTTCTATGGTTTTAGTCATTTTTCGACTTGGTCATCTCTGTTGAACCATTCAGGGGCGCATTGGGCTTGAAGTTGAGATGCGCACACCCACGTACCTTATACACAAATGACTCAAAAGTGATTCTGGATGCATGAAAAAGCATACTTACTAAAGTTTATTTATGCGGTAGGCTCTAGTCAGCGAAATTATGTACAAACTCAATAATTTCAGGTTCAACAGAGATGACCAAGTCGAAAAATGACCAAAACCTATGAAGAGGACCAAAGCAAAAATGACAAAAAAAACCCACAGGGGACCATCACAATCGTTATTGTTTTGATT
Organism: Ditylenchus weischeri; assembly: GCA_029231635.1. Classification (NCBI taxonomy): domain Eukaryota; kingdom Metazoa; phylum Nematoda; class Chromadorea; order Rhabditida; family Anguinidae; genus Ditylenchus; species Ditylenchus weischeri. The sequence goes on from JAMRYI010000075.1 coordinate 372,203, forward strand.
GCTTAATTAAATCATAGACTCTGATGGAAAGCTTCTCTATGTTCGGCCAAAAATTTTTAGATGAGCTTAACCTCTATATAAGGATTACTCTATACAATGATAATTTCTTTATAGTGATCACCTGCGAGGGGTCCCCTGGGTGATCACTATATCGAAGACAATCATTTCGACGATATTGTTTTCGTCCTACTGTAGCACCAAAACTTGTTCTCATACTCGTTGCAGGGTATTTCAAAAAACACTTACATTTTCGAAAATAGCAAAAAGTGTAATATCTCTAAGCATAGAGCAGTATTGTAACTGCATTTGCAGTTTTTATAAACATAAATTTTTTGCAACCCATCAAAAAATGCAAGTCACTTTAGGGTCAATGCAAGACTTTTCGGACAACCTGATTATAATCAGACACAATAAATCTTATACTGTAAAGATTTCCGAAAAATTCGGAAATCGGCCGATTTCTGCTCGGTGAGCAGTAGTCGCATTGTTAGACTATCAAATAACGCAACATTTGTGCTAAGACATTTTCGTGGGCGAATTTACTATCTGGCTAATTTGCTGTTTCCCCTTCATTTCAGTATTCTAATTAAAGTTTCGTATCCTGACAGACGCTCTTCAGTTTGCTATGCAGCTTTCTAATTTCAGTCTTATCGTGTTTCGCTTCACCTTTCTATGGCATTCTGCAATGATGTACAGATAGAATCTGTAAAAAAGTGCAATAAAGAGATGATGGCCATGGATGCTCAGTTCCTCCAGATGGTAATCCTCGCTTCTTTCGGCTTGTTGTTGATCCTTCTTATTGGCATCTTCCTGCTTGGCATTGTTATTTGCGTTGCGGTTAGCTAGCCATTCTTACTTTTCGCGTCTTCTTTTTATTTCCTTATTTTTTTAGGAACACACGAACCAGTTGAAAATTCGTCGTGTTGTGCGATTGAAAGAACGGAAAAGTAAGTGTCGTCATGCAAAGCGATCAGCGTCCACAACTGCGCCAGAGTCATCAACCGAAACCGATATTACGGCTACTTCTCGCGATAATCCGGTGATCGTCAAGAAAGCTGGAAAGTAAGTTCATTCCAAAACTGACCTTGTCACTCAATCTCTAAAATTATTTGTGCAGGAAGAAAGTAAATGCCGCTCGTATTGTGCAGCGTTTCATTGTTCGTCAATTCAGTGAGGAGCAAATTTCCAGCAACTCTGAGTATGAAATACAGGATGATAAGGGTTTGTTGATTTCAGTTTGAATACAGGGTGTTTTAAGAAATCCGCAGTATTTGAAATTGCTATAATTTCTTTTCGAATTTCGAGTTTCTGTAAACGCCAATCGTTTTGTCTTTACGGGGAATTTTGTTTGGTATGTAGTGTCAAAAACACGGTTTACGCTTGGTCCCCCTGTGGTTTGGGTCTTGGTCTGTGGATGGCCTCTGAATGGGCAAGACCCAAACCACAGGGGGAACAAGCAAAAAGCGTGTTTTTTCGCATTATATACCAGACAAAATTGCCCGTCAAGACAAAACGATTGGCATTTACAGAAATTTCGATCTAGAAAAAAGTTATAGCTATTTCAAATCGTGCAGATTTCTTGAAATACCCTACACATTCTTACAGCCGATTCTTCTAGATGTTACCGAAACGCTGCCTTCTATGCGCCAGTCTGAGCAAGCTCTCACGAAGTTGGCTGGAGGAGGATCGAGCAAGGTGCTGAAACGTCCTAGCTCAAAGAAGGGGCCCGAGAAGAAGAAGAATCTTCCCAGCGCAAGCACTGTTGACGAGAGAACAATTGGCGACAAGAAGACAGCAGACAGCAAGGATAGTGTCTATATGCATGTTTAAAAGTCAAGTGGCTTTGTTGTTATGTGTAAATATTTTATAAATAAAATCGTTATCTTTGTCATTTTCGGTGGTGTCGCAGTTGATCGTTCGCTTTTTTATCTGAGGCCAGTTTCTATACTGTCATCAGAATTTAACATTTTATATCAGCCGTGAATCTGCCTCTCACCTCGGTTTCAACAATTGGAGTAAATGTAAAGGCTTGACCACAATGAAGGTGCGAAGTCGGAGTGTAAAGTCAGCGAAATTTTGTAACGTATTTCTAATGACCAATATTTATATTTTATCATAAAAAACCCGAAAAGGGAAAGTCGGAGACTTTGATCGCATTGTTTTGACTGGGCACTTCGACTTCGCATCTCCATTTTGCCTATAAACTAATTGTGTAGGCAAGCAGAGGTGATAATGTATGAAATTTGCCGGTACGTGTCAATGGTTCCCGGCGCCGATAGTTCGCGGCTTATATAAAAGAGACAAAAGTTCTCGGCCTGTAAAAAATGACCAATAGTTTCCAGCTCGTATAAAAAGGTGAATACTTCCAATCTCATATACAGCAACTGAATACAGCTATTTTCGGACGACTATCGATTCGTGGTACTTTATGACGGAATTTTTGAATTTTTTTTATCGAAAATCATCAATTTTATACGGAGAAGTTTATTGAAAGTCACCCCTTATGCCAAAATCTCATCCTAAAACCGAATCCGTTGAGATCAAATCAAAATTTTTTTTTAAAAGCTGAGATATAGCTACTTTGAGTAAACAAGTCAGAAAAGTCGCACCTCTGGCTTACTGAGACGAGTATCTCAGCTCATAAATCTGATCTCTACGCATTCGGATTCAGGATGAGGTTTTGGTATAAGGGATGACTTTCAAGAAACTTTCCCATATAAAATTAATGTTTTTCGATAAAAAAAATTCCAAAAATTCCCTCATAAAGTACCACGAATCGATATTTCACCCTATTTTCAATTTTCCGACTTATTTTTGTCCTTGCTGTTGTTATTTACGTATTCTTTGCCCATCTTTACCTTTTTTCATGAATGCTTTGGTGCTGATATCGATTTTGATTTTATTGCTCGTGTTCTTGCCCACGTTGATCAACGTGAATATGTGGTTGCTGATACTATAACTACCAACTATTACTCGAACTACCTAAGGCTCCACTAACCCCCTGTATGACTCCACAGCCTTCGAAAACACATCTTCTTACCGAACTAGCGGCGGCAGTGCGGCAGCATTCACCCTAAATCTGTTTACAAGGTGTATCAAAAGACTTGACCACCTAAAAAAAATTTTGCCTTGATAGGTTCTTGGCGGCCGATTTCCAAACTTTCGGGTCCTATCCTCGGAAATCTCCAAATTCACTTAGGATTCTGTACACAATTACCGGGACACGGATTTCCTCCCAGGACACCTCACCCCCAGAGACATTTTACCCCCGGGAACGTTTCACCCCCTAGGACATTCCACCCTCTGGGACACTTCACCACCGCGATGAAAAATGTTACATATTTTTTTTCACCCTATTCTATGTCAGTTGCCAATTAAAGTTCTATTTATGTGATTTCTGATTTAATTGTCTTTCTTTCACGAGTGAACTCAGCAATGGCTTTAGCCAGCTAGGTCCGATCCTCGTGGTAGTAATTATTTACCTAGGCAGTACCTAGGTCAGTTCAAGTAGTGATTTTTAGACGCTAGTAGCTAATAACAACCAACCCCTGCCCCAAATCTGATTCTCCATGTAACTACAAAATACCTGTAACCACTTAGGCCTTAGGCTTAGGAGGGTGGGTGGTGAAGTGTCCCAGGGGGTGAAATGTCTCGGGAGTGAAGTGTCCTGGGGATGAAATGTCCTAAGGGGTGAAATATCCTCGGATTGAAATGTCCTGGGGTGAATGTCACGTACCCACAATTACCTACGACATCAGCATAACTTTATTCACTATCAGCAGACGAAAAATTACACACAAAAGAAATTATCATTCAAAATTCTTTCGTTCTGATTCAGCACACTCACTCAGCCTTCTTGGAGCCGGCAGATTTCTTCTCAACTAGGCGTTCATTCTTCGAGCGGTCAGCAGTGGTGAAGCATACTGTAAAATACAGGGTGGCGCAATTTTTTTATCATTCTAAAATGGCTCTAACTTTTTTATTACTTAACATTTTGGAGAGATCTTTTTTTCGTTACATTCGTCGGATTGGGGCATTTCGTTTAACACCAAATTTGAATGAATATGTTTTTATTTTTGCGCTTAACGTAGGCAATTTAGGCAAGCAAGGTTTTTTCGCCAAAAGAAAAGGCTTTGTACTTTCAAGTTAACCAAGACAAACTTACAAGGCCAACCCGCCATATTTGATGTGGCTTAAAACATTCATCATGTGTTTTGATATGTTGAAAAGGAAAACAGCCAAATAGTCACCCCTAGGTTTAATCACAAAAAATTATGTTTGGATGTCTTAGTCCCCCAAGCTGATTTTTCTGCGGCCTTTTCTTGTGGCACTTCTTGTGTGTATAAACAGAACTGAGGAGGAGTCATAAACAGCACTGAGGAGGGGTGCGGGTTATCGGAGGGGTGCACGTTATACGCGGGAATTTAGGGTACATGCAAATTTGGTGTCAAACAAAATCCCTCGATTCGACGAATCTTACAAAAAAAATCTCTCCAAAATCTTAATATATATAGTATTTGGCATGTGTGGGTGGGTAAGTGGGTCGCCACTTTTGTACTCAAGCCTAATTTTCTGCCAATTTTTGCTAACCGATGTTGGATGTCTCAGCGGAACCCTCAACTTCAACATCTTGGCTTTCTTTGAAGCACAAACATGTATGATTTAAGTTGCCTCTAAAAATTTTTCCCTTGCCCTCCAAATTTGAGATGGTGGATTTTAGCCTGGATTTAGGGTGGATTTAAGTGTTCAAATTTTTTGCAAACCTATGAAATTTTTTTAAAGTAGCTAGGCAAAGTAGTGTTTGAATTATTGTTTGTATTATTATTTTCTTCAAGAATTGTTGTGTCGCCATTTTTTGTATTAATATGTGTCATTTTCTCGATAATAAATCACAACGTGAATTTTTCCTGATAGTGGAGCTCATACTCAAACAATCGAATCAACCTGGCAAAAATTCAAGCGTCGGCATAAAAAAGAATTCGGCATACATCGGTCAGTTTTCCGCAGTTATATTTCTGATTTTCTTTGGAGGAGGAAATTTGCTGGTTGTGATATTATGTTCAATTTATGGTCGCAGATTGTTGAAATGTATGTTTGTGAGTGAATAAGAAAGAATTTCAAGCAAAAATATTGTGTAAATTCGAAAATTTTGAGGTGTGACATAAACTAAAGAAGTACCAAGAGGAGGATACACAGAAAGGGTGTACCCAGGAGGACGGTACCAAGGAGGGGGAGTGCCCAAGAGGAAGGTACCAAGGAGGAAGGTAACCAGGAGGAGGGTGGTTAGGAGGAGGGTACCTAGGAGAAGGGTAGCCTGCAGGGGGTACCCAGGAGGGATTTACCCAGAAGTAGGTTAACTAGGAGGGAGTACTCAGAAGGAGGGTAGGTAGGAAGGGGTGAACCAGAAGGTACTCAGGAAAAAGGATGGCAGGTGGAGGGCTGCCAGGAAGGAGGTAGCCACAAGAAGGTTAGCCAGGAGAAGAGTAACCAGGAACAGGGTAGGCAGGACGGGTGGGCAGGAGGAGGATACCCAGTAAGAAGGTAGATAGGATACCCAGGAAAGGGTGATCAGGGAGATACAGTTGCGGAAAAAAGTTACCGTTCGATCAAATTTTTCACAATTTTTTGCCAAAAACGTTTTGAATATGATCATTTTTCAACCTTAAAGCAACCTTTTTTCAACCTCTATCTTTCTCCATCTTTTTCTCAAAACGTGAATTTTCAAAGTGCATGCTACTTTGACCTCCTGTTTCTTAGCTACAACTTGGTAGGTCAAAATTTTATTTTTGATTATTTTGGAAAAAGTTACGCTCATCAACGTAAAAGTGTCGATTTCAAGTCAAAATCAAGGAAAAGCTAAGGAAAATCGTTGTTTGAGCGCATAAATAAGAATTTTCTCAATATTTTTTTCACGAGAAGTTGTAGACTAAAGCATCATTCGAAAGCTCTTGAATTTTCCTACAAAATGGCATGCTGACCATTTTTTCAGAATAATATAGAGCTAAAAAAGGATGCTTAAAAACGAAGAAGTAAAAATACCTTCTTTGTACCTTATTTTGATGCCTTTTTACTTCTGGGAGATACCACATTCAATTTTGGAAACCCATCAAATATTTTTATTCCAATTGTTCTAATATATTTTTCATAATGAAACCTATTTTTTATTTTCCCGATGAATATATAGAAAAATCAAATTTTATCTGACCGACAAAAGCAGATAAAATCGATGGGTATTTTATCTGATAGATAAATATATTGGTTCAGATAAAATTATCTGTTCTGCGCACTACGCCCCCTGTATTGCTGGTCAACTGACAAATAATAGTGAAAAATCATTGCTGACCTGCAGAATATGGAACCTGAAAGAAGGTAAATGAAACAACCCCACTATAATAACGAAAGAAAACCGACCACTTTCTATTGCGACACAACGTATGATGAAAGCGGCTTGAACTTCTTCTTTTTTGATTGAGCAATTTTCTGAAATTATTAAAGAATAAGCACAACCACAATATAACAGCAGTCGTAAAAAATTGTAAATACAATTACTCACAAAATAATGATACAAAATTGAAAAGTTTGAGAATGGTCAATTTTTTGATGTGCGCGTAATTTCCGGACACCCTGTAGATATCAGGTACTCAGGTGGAAATGCCTAGGTAGTATTTCCCCGGTAGTGGTACCCATTGAAGTGGATGAAGATATATGGAGAGGAATTGGAGTGGCCATACGCATATGGTAGTTTGAAATAAGGAAGTCAACTCCATATCCGGTTAATAGTAGTGGATCTGGATGTCCACCAGAGGAAAATTTTTCTCATGCTTCGGCTTCAAAAAGCTTTTTCATGCACTAATTCTGATAATCCAACGATATTTTGTAGGTAAAAAAACTTTCATTTGAGCAATTTTACCAGAACCCAGAAAATACCACACAAAATGGTATTTTGATATTATTAAATCTTCTTTAGAATGCTCGAATTAGTGCAAAAAACTGGGTTTGGAACCCGAAACATAAAAAAAACTTGGCCACTTGGTGTGGTGCATGGATCTCCAGTAGAATTGAGGAAAATCATGGAAAATGACGAAAATCACTTTAAATGATAGGAGTTCTTCACAAGACAAAAAAGATTAATTTTAAAATTTTGCGGGTAATTTACCGGAGGGGGAATTCACCGTGAGGGAATTTATCAGAGGGAAAATTTACCATGGGGGAATTTACCTAGAGCCAAGACTATAAACAGCACAAAAACAATTAAAAAAGGCGCGAATTTAAAAAAAGTGGAAAAAGGGGTCAAACGAATTATTTAATTTGTTTGGCCATTTTTGCATTTATGGATTATTTCCATTTATGGAAAAAAGGGCCAGAAGGCTACGACCCAAAAAAACTAATGCAACATTTCTGATACACATTTTTATTAGCTCAACCCCTCGTAAAATTCCACTACATTAAATATTTTGCTACATAAATGGACAGTAATCAAAATCATTTATTGTTCACAGTTTGATTTCTGTTGCCTCTGATCTGCTTCAAATGGTAAGCAGGTGGTCGCCATGGTGCTTTCTGCAAAACCGGAAACAGAGAGCTCTCAAAGCTGACACTATCTCCGTCACTTGACCCCAGCAAAGTTTCTTTCCAACTATGAGAGCTTGTATTTCCATCCTTACTTGCATCCTCAAACTGCTTTTTTAGCCAATTTTCCTTCGGTTCAACAATTTTCGGTGGACTTATTAGCTTCTGCTCTTCCACACTTTCACCATCACTTTTCTGCGTCTCACTGTCCAACTGATTTTCAGCTGTTGAGGTGGAACTTAATACTTCAAATTTTACCAATCTTTTGTTCTTTTTTCCAAGCGACCGCTTGGATCTTTTTCCATTTTTCTTCTCCTTGTTTTTCGACTCGAACTCTTCTTTTGGGTAAGGCTGTACCACTTGAATGGAGGAAATGGATGTAGACAGCAAAATATCGTTGGTATCAACTGGCTGTAGGTGATTTTCAAGAACAGAATCAGTTTTTTCTTGAGTTGCATCCTCGAATTGCTTTTTCAGCCAGTTTTCTTTCGGCTCCACGGTCTCTTTTTTCTTTTTTGTTGTGCTAATGTCATTACTTTCATCTAGTAGCGATGCTGCTCTTCTGCGCCTGTTTGCAGTATTCTGTCCAGCATTAGTTGCTGAAAACAAATTTGCCTGGTTTTGTGGCACATTCAGACTCGGAATAATTTGGTCTGCTTGTTCAATAGAGGTTAGTAAATTGGGTTGATGTGGAGCTGGTTGGCTGGATTGAGTAATGTGTTGCTCTTCCGGTCTAGCTACTTCAGAACTTAAAGCCCTGGGTAGTTGTGGTTCTGTTTTAGCTACTTCTGGATGCCCTTTGGAAGCAATCAATTTCGGGGAGTCTTTAAGATTACTTTTTTTATTATTCACCAATGACTTTTGTGCAGATTCAGCTACTTCAGCTCCTTGAGAATTTAAAATTTTTGCACTGGATGAGCTGGCTTCTGGTTTAATTTCTTTTTCAGGCACTCCCAAATTATGAGCATCTTGTTGCAATTTGTTGGATTCCTGTAAACTAGGTTCCGTCTGAATTCTGCTAATAATTTCTTCGGCCTTTTTCAAAAGCTCTTGAGAAACTAGTTTAGGAGCCACTTGACTGTTCTGTCTCTGCTCAACTTCCCTGCTTTTCTCTCAAATTTGCGTTTTTTGGCTGGCTTCTTTTGTTTGCTTTTTTTCTGGCCTGACCGGCCTTTTTCGCTTTTTTCAATGACATTTTCCTCATTTTTACGCTCTTTTGGAAACTTTTTTATGACTTTATCTTTTTTCGAGTGGCTTTTCAAAGGTTTTTCTTTGATAGACTTCAATAGTAGAGCAGGTGTGTTATTCACTTTTGCAACTTTAGTCTTACTGGTTTTGACTGGTTTCTTTTGGTTAGCACTACCTAGTCCCTTGCCAGCTTTTTTAAGGAAAATATTTTTGGGAGAGGCATCATCATGTTTTCTTCTATTAGGTGGCTGTCCACTGGCTCTGTTTACGATCTCTACTGAATCACCTTGCTTTTTCAAAATCACTCTAGCTGGTCGATTTGCCTTCTTTTGTAGTGTTTTGTTTTTAGCGGCCAAATTAGTTGCTGGAATTTGATCAAGAGTGTTTTCAGTCTGCTTTACATTTTTCTTCGGCTTTGCTCTAGCATTTCCCACTGTTTGGATGGCGTTATTGATGAGTATGATAGTTCGGCGCTTTTGCTTGGGATCCTTAGAGCTAGTCTTAGCTGCAATCTTGGCTTCTTCCGCATTTGCGGCTGATGGTATCACGATGATTTGCTTGGGAGAGTCTTTTTTCTGGTCTGTTTCTTCTTCTTCTTCTCTCGCCATTCTCGGTGGAGAGTGGTTCAGAAGATGTGAGCAACTCTTCCAAGGAATCAGACAAAGGTGATTCGGAGGATTTTTCTTCAGTTAGGGATTTTTGAGAATCTTCTGTGGTTTCTGGGGATGTCAATGAGTTTTCAGGTGAAGTACTGTCATTGCTGGCTAAGCCATCACGACCATTCAACAAGTGGTTGATCAGACGACCTCTTCTGAGAGTTAAAACTTTGTTGAGCAGAGGAATTCGATGCTGGTTGCGAGATCTAGCCAGAAGACGTCGGACAGATAGAGGCAACCCTGCAGCTTCTTCTTCTAGCTCTTGTTTGGCCTCTTTCGCTTTTTCAACCTTCAAAAGCTCTTCTATAGTCGCATCTCCTAGACTTTCGTCAACTGAAAAAACATTCTTTTAAAAATTTTGCAAATGAAAAAAGTACGAACTTTTTTTTTCACCTTAAAAAGTCACAAATAAAAACAGTTTATTTGGATGCGTTTTATATGGTATTTTTTTGAAAATAAAATCTCTACATAAAGTTTTTTTTTAAAATAAAATTCAATTGAAAAGTTTTTACTAGTCATCTACTAGGGTGGTGCACGCTCGATTAACCGAACCGGGCTGGTTTTCGCCCAATTAACCTGAACATAAAACCGGGTACAACAAAATTCCGGTTAATTTACGGCAAAAATAACCGAAACCGAGTTTTTTCGGTTAACCGACCGAAGCAAAACTAAAAAACCGTAACCGAAAACCGGGTACACCAATGTGCGGTTAACCGAAAACCGGGTAGTATCAAATTAATCGAAACCGCACCCTACTATCTAGTAGAGACAGAAGCGATGCGATATATCGTATTGCAATATTGCATTGCAAAATTTTTGGTGAAAATATCGCATCCTTTTCAAAATATCGCGTATCGCATCGCAATTACTCACTGCCGAAAATATCGCATATCGCGTATCGCATTTTTGAAAATTTCTGTCTCTACTATTAAGCTTGTAAATTCTGTTAATTTCAGGCAAGTTACCCTTCTTTTTGTAGATCAGCTCACTGACAAGCCATATTCATCTTTTTATATCAATGAAGTCAAAAAAATCGGTCAATGATACCATACCATAGAGGTTACACGGTATTCTAGCCTAAAGTTCGTTATCCAGTAATCTCCCGAAACCGTATTTTAACCACTTTTTAGGCACTTTTAGGCACTGAAACGTACAGAAAACGTGTTTTTAGGTGGCGGAAAGGCATTTGTAGGAAATTTTTTCTCGAAAAAATCGACTTTTTGACCAAAAAATCTGAACGTAACGAAGAAAATGAGAATTTCGGACAAAAATTTTTTTTCGGAAAATGTCTTTCCGCTACCTGAAAACCCATTTTTCATACGTTTCACGGCTTGAAACGTCTAAGAAAGCAGTGAAAACACAATTTTGGGAGGTTACCGGATAACGAATTCCTGCTGTATTTCATCAACTCATGTTATTTTAACCAAAAAAAAAAACCCTACGGCTATAGTGAAGAATAGGGTTCCAAAAATCAGCTTGGTCCCCCCTGTTGTTTTTTCGTAAAAACAGCTTGGTCCCTCCTCTTGCTTTTCGTATAAACTAGTTTGGTCCCCCCTGTTGTTTTTTCGTAAAAAACAGCTTGGTCCCTCCTCTTGCTTTTCGTATAAACTAGTTTGGTCCCCCTGTTGTTTTTCGTAAAAACAGCTTGGTCCCTCCTCTTGCTTTTCGTATAAACTAGTTTGGTCCCCCTGTTGTTTTTCGTAAAAACAGCTTGGTCCCTCCTCTTGCTTTTCGTATAAACTAGTTTGGTCCCCTCTGTTGTTTTTTCGTAAAAACAGCTTGGTCCCCCTGTTGTTTTTAGGAACCCTATTCTTCACTAGCGCCAAACCCTACTACAGTCGAACCTCGATAAGCCGTCACTCCGATAAACCGTCACTCCCGCTAAACCGTCACCTAGAAAATTTGGTTGGCCGGCAAAGAAATCTCACAAAACTTACCTCGATAAGCCGTCATTCGATAAGCCGTCACCTTGCTAATCCGTCACCCTAAGCCCGGTCCCGCCTAATAAAATTACCTCGATAACCCGACACCTTGCATATTATGCAACTATTTTTTGAATTGCCGCCAAAATGTTCACTTATGGTGGTCTCTCAGTTTGCGAAAATTCATTCTCTCGTTGAATTTCCCGTACAAATGTGTTGTCTTGTTTCTCTCTCGTTTCTTCTTTGTGTCCTTGCGTCTTTACATGTTGTCATTGCTATGTTTTCAGATGTCTCGAAAACATAGCGCAGTCACGTTGGAGGCGAAGAGGGCGATCATTGAAGCAGCCAAAAAGAACAACAACAAGACGGCGCTTGCGAAGCAGTTCAACATTCCGCGAACCACAATGAACGGGATTCTGAAAGAAATGGGGACCGATGCTGAAGGCGATCGAAGAAGGATGCAGTGCAAAGCGAGCCCGACTGAAGCCAGGAATGCATGAAGAGATAGAGAAAGCGCTCGTCATTTGGATCAAGCAAGTGAGAAGCAAAAATCTTCCCGTCAGTGGTGAACTCGTCAATGTTTGTTCTTATTTTTTACACCAGTGTTTATTAGTTAGTTTAGGAGAAGGCAAAGGAAATCGCATCGACCTTTGATCACACTACACCCTCGATAATCCGTCACCCTCGATAAACCGTCACCTGTGTGTGGTCCCCCGGGGTGACGGCTTATCGAGGTTCGACTGTATCTAAAAATAAAAACCTACCATCAACAATATTTTTAGACCTTCTTTTAGTTGGTTTTGCATCCAAGCTATCATCATCTTGTTCATCATTCTCCTCCTCATCGATAAACTTGCGTGGAATTCTTATAACAGTGGGTTTTCCATTGCCTTTAGTGCTCGGAATGACTACTTCAGTAAACTTGGTCTCTTCTTGACTGTCTGAATCGTTAGTATCATTGTCAACGACCAGTGAAACATCTTTTTTACTATCATCAGCTTCTTGAGATTTAGCTGCTGATGCTGACTTTTGATTCGTTTCCTCAGAGATCACCACAGTAGTGGTAGTAGGAAGTGGGCGACAATACCCACATGTGGCTTTGCACAGGAATCGACCACTGGTGTTCTCACAGAAACTATTGCTGGTGATCAAGGTGTCACACCTTAAATTTTTGTTTTTCAATTTTTTACATGGAAAATGAGTCGAAAAGTACTTTTCATATTTGTCGATGCAGCCACGGATTGGTTTCGGCTCATCCCCCACTCGTTGACGTCGAATAAACTGAATTGCTCTCTTTTTGACTGAAGGTATTAGGTTGGTTCTTTTGCGTCGCTGACCACAAAGTGCACAGGTGGCTGGACAGAACACGATTAGGTAGTCGAAGAAGTCCTGAAATTGTAATGTAATGAGATCAGGGCTCTATTTAAAGACTCTAAATTTGAGATTTTAGGTAAAAATATTATTTTTCGGCACCAAAAGAGCGATAAGCACTGGAAAAAATAGCATACCGTATTATCTCTAATAAGCGCCCCGGGGCGCTTACTTTTCAACCCTCCGAAAATCGGAAAAATTTTGGGTCGATCTCGAAATTTTGGGTGCACAACCAAAATCTAAAAAGTGGAATCGGTAGAGCTCGTAGGAGTTAAGAAAATGCGAAAAACAGCTGTGCAAAATATTTGCTCTGCCCCGAGATACAGACCCTCAAAGTAGAGGGGGCGCTTATTAGAGATAATACGGTATTTATGGTAAAATACCCTAAAATGTCCTTGTTCTAAGCAAATGTCCATATTCTTGAAAAAATATCTGGGAGCTCTGGATAAGATTGATATGGTAGGAAAATTTGTTTTTAAAAATATTTTAGGTAGAAAAAAGCATTCCTTGCGAGGACCATGAAAACTAGGCTTGGCAGTCTGTTTTTTTAGGGGATTTGGGATTGAAATTTTTCAAACATTTTGCGATTTGGTATTGGGATTTCCGAAATTTCTGAGATTCCATCCCAATCCCAGATATCTATTAAGAATTTTAGATTTTCTAATTTAGAAATGTGAACAGGCGGAATTTGAATTAATTTATAATAAGTCGGTGAGATTTGGACTAGGATTTCCAAAAACTTAAGGGATTTCAATCACGAGAATCCTGTGGGATGTAAATCCCACTGCCAACCCTGATAAAACTATAATCTAGGTAAGCTGTCGAAATTTTGACTCTCTCCATTACCTTGTCACCACATTTTGCTTGAATTTTTCCGCAGACGCCGACATCCCTGTCGATGCATAGAGTGTTGTCTGAATGTATTTAAAATTTATTTAAATTTCCAACTAAAAATATTCCCCAACCATCGGTAGCTGGTTGAACCCTTTTGCCAAGTACAACCACTGGTTGAGGGCTGGCTACCTGCTCGGAAGATTTAGTAGTTTTGTTATTAACTACAACATTAGTGGAATTGTTTCCAATAGTGAAAAATCCAGTAGTATTGTTGAAGGTAGCCACTGAGAAGCGAAGACACAGCTTACAAGTAGCTGCACACAGGGTTCTTTTGATCTCTGTGGATTGCTCATCGCTTTCACAAAAGCCGATTCGACCTAGCTCTTCGCATCTGAATTTTGGAGATTGCTTTAAAAAAAAATTTTGGTGGCCCTCAATTTCGACTCCCCGTTAGGTCCTACGCCTTCTAACAAGGGACCCTCTCGGGGTATCATTCTTTGGAGCCTATAACAAGGATATTTTTATTGCATATTCTTGTCAAGTATCTATGACCTCCTAGCAAAACTGGGCTATTGAGGCGATATTTGCACAAAAAGTGGTACAACACTTAAATCAAAGTTATGAAGTACCCGTGAATCTGGGCATCATATGATTTGGTGATTATTATCAATTTGTATACTTTCAGTATTTATGATCAGTTAATTAATGATAACTAGAATCTAGCAAACATTTTGGTAGTTAAAAATTGATAAGTTTATAAAAATTATTTAAAAATAGGCAAAAGCATGTAACATATCAGCTTTTTTACTCGACTCAACCTGACTTGCTTTTGCCTATTTCTAAATAATTTTTATGTAAACTACCGTATTTATTCTAATAGAACGACACCCCCCTACTTCAAAATCGTGTTCTTGGCATTGTGTTTTTAACCCACTTTTTGAAGACTGCTCTTAGGCAAATTACCCCTTATTTTGTAGCCAGTGAGATGAGCTACAAATTGAGGTGGAACTTGCCGGGGAGCAGTCTTCAAAAAGTGGGTTAAAAACACAATGCCAAGAACACGATTTTGAAGTAGAGGGGGGGGGCAGGGTGACCAACTCGAATTTTGAAAATAACGGCAACATGTTCCAAAATAACGGCATTCCAAATAGAAGAATCCAAAAATAACGGCATTTTTTAATTTAATAATCCAAGACTAGACAAAATTTCATTATTTTCAAAAAAAAAATAACGGCAAAATTGTGCGAAATAACGGCAATGCCACTAAATAACGGCAAGTTGGTCACCCTTGGGGGAGGGGGGGGGATATGGTGTTGTTCTATTAGAATAAATACGGTATAGATTTTTTACTACCAAAATGTTTGCTAGTCTCTAGCGACCATTTTGAGTACTAAATGCACACTTCTCGAAAAAAGTTAATGAACAAAGGAAATTGAATAAAAATTTTCACCAAAATCCATTATGCACGATTCACGGATAATTTACAACAATTTTATTTAATTGTTGTACGCACTTTTTGTGGAAATATCGCCTCCAGGACCCAATTTCGCTAAAAAGTCATAGGTACTTTACAAGAATGTGCAATAAAAAAATCCTCGCGATAGGCTCCAAAAAATGACACCCTGAGAGATCCCTTGTAAAATACTTTTTGGGGTCTTCTGCTAAAACGAATTGGTCAACTTAGTCCAAACTTACTCTGCGACCACATCCTTGCAAGAAGCTGCACTAAGAGATGCTCCAACCTCGTTGTTAGTGAAACTAGTCTTGCAGAAGCCACAGCTTACAGGGCAGTGGTTCATCATAAATCCAAGATAGTACTAAATAAAAATAATAATAATGATTAGAAATTACAGAAAATGTCGTAGGCTCTGAAACGATTTGGCCGAAATGCCTTGTATGGGACCTGCTCAAAATCGACTTTTGACCACTTTTTTGAACTTATCAGGTCGCAATTAGTCTAAAAACATGTTATTTCCACACGCGGACTATTATTTTAGAAAAATTATTTTTTTACCATAAAATGACCAAACATGATGATAAACGATCATAAATATAGTTACACATCCACCCAATTCACATGGCTGCTGTATGTAAAGGGAATGAGTGTGTTATACTTCAGCATATTGCTCGGAATAGTCTCTAAGGTGCTTGCC